>JAOSBP010000005.1:25832107-25851814 GCA_027563825.1 Erythroxylum mucronatum
TCGGGCTTTTATTATATGAGATATAATGGGCCGAAACTAATTGGGCCTTTAATGGGATTAGGGTTTCTCTATAAATAGAGAAACTTAGGTCACGTTAGGGTTAAGCCACAAGTGTAAGACACAAAGAGACGAAACCCTAGCCACCATCCAAGAGTAGTAACGTGTGGCATTCGAAAAGTGTTTCAGGACGTGATAGCACACCACAGCCATAGCCCAGATCGTGCATGCTCGTGTGGATACCGGTAGAGGGCATTCGCGTTTGCAGTGTCTTGGAATCTGAAAAAAAAAGGCAACCTATTCACGACAATAAGGTATTTTCGTCCATCCTTGGTGTTTTCGATTATACATCATGATGTTGTATGGTCTTTTCCGCAGAATATTTTGAATATTCAGGCCATACGCGATCCAACAATTCTAGAGTCGGATATTTGAGAGGTCCCAAAGCTAGGTTACATAATATGGCAAAGATAGCCCTATAAGAGAAATGGGTGGGCCAATTGTTAGGAACTTAGAGGACACTCCAACTTTAGCAAGTCAAGTTCCTATAGCAGGTAGGACAGTTAGAGATGTTGGTTATACTGTTAGGCGAGCTTTAGTCTATAGTTGGATGGATGGGAGAATTAATTCTCTTAATGGCGAGCTTTGATTTCTAGCTTCCACCATCCGGTAAGGGCACTTCCATAGCAGCTCATCCACTCGATCAGGATCATCACCATGAAAACCATCCTTCATCGGATAAGCCATGATCACATAGTGAGCGAGATGCGTAGTCTTATATAGCCTTTCTTTTTCTTTTTCCTTTGTGTATATTTCTTGTTTTCTTTCCATTAATTATTTTGTTCTCTCTAAAATTATAGTTAATGATGTTCTTATATGTTATTCATTTGTGTTATTTTTATTTCTTTTGTTCTTTTTATCCCTTTTTTCTTTATATTTTGCAAAGACATAGTCTAGTATTGGATGGATCATAAATTTTAAAAAATCTTCTTACTCAGGAAAGTATCCACTAAACCTTCTCTCTTATTATATATACTTATACTATGTACATTGAGGACAATGTACAATTGTAAGTGTGGGGAAGCGATTAATGATTTTCATGATTTTTTAAAGTTTATTACAATTTTGGTTATAAAAATTTGTGAACTAATATTTTGATATAATTGAAATTTGTCCATCAATACTGTATTTCATTATTGAATATTGATTTGAATTAGTATGAAAAAGGATGAGTGTTAGAATAAAATTGCTTTTATAAATCATATTTTTATTAATAATTGAGATAGTCAAGTTGAATGATATTGCATATTATTCACACATATATCGCCATCATTTTTGTTAGTTTCTCTTTTATTTCTTTCAAGTATGTTACCATGCATGGTGGAATAATTATAGAATTTGATTTTATTATGCATATTGAGACTATGTTTGTTAAATTAGAAGCATTAAAGTGGTAAAGACACTTAGATTCAACAATTTATTTAGCCTATTTCTTTCATAATTACCTTACCTTAAATTAATTTGAACCTTGAAGGTTATTTACATTATTTGGTTGTTTAAAACTTGAAAATCTTGAAAAGTTCATTATTTCTTTAATTGTGTTAATAAATGCTTAAAAATTATTTTTAAAAAAGAGCATATAAAAAGAAAAGAAGAAAAGTATATGGTACCATGGAGTTGTAATAAAAGGACCTGGATATATTGTGAACAAGTTTCTTATAATTTCTCTTTAGTAAATTCCCTTCAATTCAACTCTCTTTATTATCCTAACCATACCATACCTAAGTCACATTATAACTTGTATAAAGACCTTTTGACTTTTGTTTATAGTTTATACATAATTGGTGGAGATGTGATAATATTGCAAGCACATGGTAAGAGTTCTACTATGCATTGATTGATAGTCTGATGCTTTTCACCCTAAACACTTTAGTGTGTTGAGTGAAATCTTGGTGAGGGTGTACAGGTTTATGCTTTTGATTTCAATGCAATTATTGGTATGATTACTATTAATATGTTAATTTTAGGATAATTTGATTCTAATTATATATAAATTTGATTCAATATAACATAATGACTTATGGTATGAATAGATAGGTTAAGACAGTGATGGATAGATGTTGTAAAATTTATAATTTTGATTATGGTTTTCTTGAGGATAGGCAAAAATTTAAGAATGGGGATGTTTGATAGATGCATATTTGACTCTATTTATACCTCATATTTGATGCATTTTTGCGGGATATTTTATACCTTTATTGTATATTTGATACTTAATTTGCTCCAAGTGCATGTATAGGTTATAACTGCCTTCACGAACTAAAAGGAGAAGAATTCAGATGAAAACGTGGCATTAAGTGGAGATTTGAAGCAATTAAGGGATACACGACTGTGTAAGTCTCTCAGCTCGGGCAGAATCATAAATTCTAGAGATTTTGGGTTATACACGATCCACTACACACCGATGTGTCTCGTAAAACTTAAAATTATTATAGAAAGACATTAGCAGAGACAGATTAGAGGAACAAACTTACAAAGGTGATTCCATACATACAGATCATTCAGAAGGGGTGATATTGATCCAAAGATATGGAAAGCGCAAAGAAATCATTAACAGATCCTATAAAATACAACATCAAACCTCTACCTTGCAAGAACAATCGATAGAAAAGAAGGGAGATAAAGAATTATAAACTCTCTGTTTTCTATTCGTTTTCTTCCTATTTATGTTTGATTTCTTTTTCTATCATGTGTATCTAAATGCCTGGTTAGTATCTAGGTGAGATCAACCCTAGTTTATGCGGCAATATGTTTTAACTCTTTTATTTAATGCAATTGTTTTGATTGATCTATTATAATTCAATTATGTATTTAATATATCTTTTAATATATCCAGAATATTAATACATAATCTGATTTCATAACATAGAGATTGAGAAATCCTATGTATGAATAGATCTATCATGATTGGAAGAATTTGATTGCAAACCTAGAGATAGCTTAAAATAAATCCTCTACATTAGGGTCAAACCTAATTCAGAATTCACAAATCGGTAAAGAAATCTTAAAAACTTTAACCTAGGTAATTCGGTTGATAAATCTAAGATTAATTATTACTAGTCTCAAGTGAGTTATTAGCGTACGATAGGAATTTCCACAGTTTAATAGTCAATAAAACAATTGTATAATGAAAGGTCAATTATCTAATGGTTTTAGAGGGATTCATCACCTAGGTACTAATTCTTGATATTGATTATTTTCTAAATGATTTCTTTGTTCTCTGCTCATTATTGCTTCCTACTTTATTTTATTTACTTAATTATTATTCTTAATTTAAAACCAACACTCAATTCGTAGACTAGATAATAGGATAATGGTGATTACTAATAGTCATTATCTTCGTGGGGATTCGACTCATACTTGCTTGAGCTAGCTACAACTGCGTTGTGCACTTGCAGTAAAATTAATATTGGTGTAGAAATAACCAATCAAGTGCTAGTAGTGTGTCTAATAAACTAATATAACATGAAAAGGTAATGAAAATTAATAATAAGTATCACAACTAATATTATAAGAAAATTAATCAATAATTATTGATTAACCCTAACTTAGATCTTATCCAGATTACTTTCCCTTATTGCATTTAGAGGTTATAGAGGAAAAAGAACTTTATAACATATAGGAATACAGAGACGTTAAAACATGTCCTAGCTATCATACTAATAGATGGATCAAAAAAATAATATTAGGAAACCAAAAAAAACTAAATATCTATAACAGACAAAGGAGAATATCAAGTAGTACAATCACATTGCATTTTGATTGGATTCAATTAAGCATGATATTATATTGAAAGAAGATCAAAAGACAGTTGAATAGGGTGACTGAATATAATACTTACCATGCAATGGTTTCTCACACTGCATCTACTGAAGCTCAAGGAAGTCCTCACCATTCATGGAGATTGATATTCGAATGGTTAATTTCCTACCATAAATCGTGAGAAGAAGGAGTTATATCCCTAATAGTGGAGTTTATGTTTGAAGCTATCTAACTTAATCATATTTGGAACAATCCTAAATACAATATCCAATACTGTAATAAAGGATAACAACTTAAAATATCTCACTTATTCACTTGATAACTACAAAAGGCTCACTCACACAAATATAAAATAATGATGCTCAAATGACTGAAAATGCTTTAAAATGTGTTTAAAAATACCTTAAAGCTTTTTGATGATAAAACTAATGACAAAAAACCTAGTTATAGTGTTTTGGGACCCTAATTAATTGTTCAAGCCAAGAACTAATTGTTACAGCGGCTATATGTAGAGTACTGGTTAACTAGTTTGAATTAAAAACTTCATATTCACTAGTCATTAAAACATTGGTCGATCAGTAGGCATCTTGGTCGATCAGTATAAGTTAAATTTGTTAAATTTGATGTATTATGAGTTTTTCATAGTACATCAAATTTAACAAATTTAACTTATATTGGTCGACCAATCACCTAAAAAGCATGATGTTAACACCTTTAAATGCTCAAACTTAATTTAATTAATGCACTTTAGAGTTTAAATGTTCTTTAAAACTTTATTTAAAAGATCAAAATTCTTTTATATTAAAAACAAATACTTTAATGCCTCTTAATAAATGGAAAGACTTGTATAATAAAGTGAAGTGAAAGGTTTATTTATAGTAGCCATTTAAGCATCAGATTAAAAAAATGAGATTATAATTAATATTACACACTAAAGAATGACCTTGATAAGCCTTGATCTTCTTTTGTTATTGATTTGATCTTCATTTCTACAGTTGCAAATTTCAACTTCTGTTCATCAACTTCACAAGCTATCTTCTTGAGTTTATGACTTCAATTTGTTCTTATATTGGTTTTAATCAAAATAATAAACTCGTTAATAGTAATTATGTTTTGTTATCATTAAAACACTTATTGGAACCTCCCTTTGTCCAATAATATCTCTCTTTTTTATGATGACAAAACATTTGTAATATTAGAGAAAATTAATTAAATTAATCATCAAACAAATATCAATAAGGTGATTAAATCCTCTTTAATTTATTCTTAAAATATAATCCAATATTAATAACACTATTCAATATTAAAAACAAAAGATATATTTAATATCAAAGAAATATCCATATATGTTGATATCATAAATTTACTCAAGCATATTGTATGAAGTATAAAATTGACAAGACAATCACTCTCCCTAAACACCATTACTTCATCTAACTCTAATATCAACTGACTTTCTCCCCCTTTCGGATTTCAAAAAGAAATCGTTTATTCATAAATGAATAATGTAAAACGTCATGTTTCACATTAACCTAGCAAAGAAAATCAAAACTTATTTAAATAAGATTTATAAAATTTCTCTCTCTAAAGTGTCATTAAATATTTAAGAAGTTAAGAAAAGGTCAATTTTGATAGAAACAACCCTAATTGTATCCAATTTGAAAGATCCCCAATTTCAATATTGTGGATAAGTTGAAAATTTCAATTAAAGCAACAAGCCCAAGTTTTTGACAAAATAGGGGTTGGAATTGTCATATATAAAAGGATAATTTTAATATCCAACAATCAATTTTATAAAAGAATGTATAATTTATAAATTTGCAAAATTTCAAAACATAGAAACATCAAAAGGTGTCTAAAATATCAAAATTGAAAAGAAATAAAAATATATTGATATAATTGAAAAGGAAAAGATCTTGATTCATTTTATAGTTTAACTATAATGGTATCAATTTGAAAGGATAATTTTTAATAAAAAGTGAAAATCCCAAATTTAAAACCCAAAAATAACAAAAAAAATCAATTTAATGAAATTGAATGAGATTACTATGAAATATGGAATGTTGTTTTTTAAGGAATATATTGAATTGTTTAGGATTTTGGAGGGTATAAATAAGTAAAAGAGAAAACAAAAACAAAAGCAAAGGAAATCATGTGTACTAGTCAACCATTCTGAGACACTGATCAATTAGTTGAAGGTTGTGGTCGACCTTTCATATCAACCAAATGTCCATAAACTCACTATAACTTAAATTTCTTTCCTGAAAAAGACATTTGCTGACCATTGCTTTATGTTGGTTGATCATTAGGGCCTTGTGGTCAACTCTTTATGAAATCAAACTTCTCACAAACTCACTAGAAGTAAAATTATCTTAGAAAAAGGTGAAATTGCTCGACAACTTGAAGACATTGGTTGACTAGTGTAAGTAAGAAAAAACTCACTAGAAAGGTAGAACACTTGAATTTTTTTTACACTAGTCAGCCACATTTAAGATATTTGTCAACCAATGTGTTTTAGAAAGCCAAAAAACATCTTTAAAACTTAAATTTGATCATCAAAACATTTACTGAGTCATGGTAATATTAGTCAAGAATTATCAAAAAACCATAAAAGAGTACACAAAATCAATTAAGAGAATGAAAAGAGAACTTTATCGTGTAGAATTTTGATCAAATATATCTAATTCTCTTCTAATTGAGCACAATATTATCCTTATATAATGAATTAGAAAAATTACTACCTAACTAACATAAATTGTCTTAATAACCTCATTTTACATATATTCTCTAATTTTTGGTACAAGGGTTCACATTTTAGAAACTATTATTAAAAACATTATTCATAATTCAAACCCAAACAATTATAACTAAGGATTTATACTTAAATTGACACATAAATGCAAATTATCACATATTTCTAAATTATGAACTGATAATTACCTCATATTGAACATTACTTATGAGAGATGTGAATGAAGATTGTTCTTGATTTTACAATCCATTAGAGGCTCCTCATCCTTCTCATCCTTCTCATCTCTCTCATTTGGTTCAATAATTGTCTCTTTTGAAAAATCTTTGATGGCTAAATTCTCCACATCCTCTAATAACATCTATTAGCTTTCTTAAAGGTAAGAAGGTTAGATTCATCATGATAAAATGCATAAACTTCTTAACAATGCATAATTCAATATCTACTATCTCTACTTCATATCATTTTTTGTTTCTTTTCTACTAGCCTTAAAAGCCAAGGTAATCAATGTGTTTTGGGAACCCAAGTAAGCTTGGTTCCTTGATTGTTAGGTTCCTTCTTCTTTTCAATCCATACTTTTAAAGATTTGCTTGGCATTCCATACTTTTAAAGATTTGCTTGACATTCTTTGTTTAAGTAAAGAAAATATATCAATATGTCCATAATTATAATAGAAATGACAAACCATGTTATATGAGTGATAATGATGCATATATCTCACTTCTTGGACCTCGTTATCTGTATGCATGATAACAAAACTTCCTTTAGACAATTAAAGGAGTTGAATAGTTTATTAGGGCAGTGAAATAAGCTATTATGAATATATGTATGATGTCTACTATGTACGCAAACTTGATTTATACTTCTTTGAGGCCTAAAAGGGTATGAGTGGGTTCAAATGTTATCATAAAAATTATGCCTATACTTCCATTGATTGTATTGAACTCTTTGCCATGGTTATGAGCCATATACAAAAACATGATGCTTGCCTATAAAGTTAGTCTTAGTGGATGTGAAAGGCATATGCTTAGATGTGGATGTTACATACTTATATGTCACAGTAGGCAATGATTCTTTACTATGTAAATATTTTCTTTTAAAATTCCATAATTATATCATATTATATGCCCATCATTGGAATTACTTTGAGATCTTAGATCATGTTCTAGTTTGCCATTCCCTTTATTAAACTTCGACAATGAGTCATTGAGGGAAACTTCCTCCTTTTTTAATATTTCATTCTCACTCTTTAATGCATCTAAAACATGATTGTCATCAGTGATCACATTTTTGGATGCTTTAATGTTATGCAACTAACTTTTTATCTTTTTATCTCACTAATGCATGAATCTATTTTCTTTTGAGTCTCTTTGATTTTTAAGGATAACTTTTTCTTTTTCATGCTCATGATTTAAAGGTACTCAACTAATTTATTGTATGTTAAATTAACATCACTATCATTATCGCAAGAATTAGGGTTAGATGTTACCTCATCATTGTTTATAGCTTAAAGCACGTATGAGCTATCTCTTCTTCTAAATGATTGCTTTCGGATTCACTTGTTTCATCTAAAATATATATTTTGAATGTTTTTTTCTTGTCCTTCTTCTCCTTCTTATAATTTCTCTCATACTTCTCATCATCTTTGAGTCGAGAACATTATGACTTTATATGGATAGTTTTTTCTACATTTAAAACAAATAATGTTATAAGATTTATGCTTTAAATCACTTTTACCTTCCTTAAAAATCCTTTTTTTGGGAAATTTTTTTCAAGAGCTTTTTGATTTTTCTAGTGAGTAAGGCATTATCTTCTTCTTCATTCTCACTAGTTAGTATCTCTTTCTCTTCACTTGATTCTTCTTTGACGCTTTAAATGCCAAATTATTTTTCTTTAGAGGCATCATTTCTTCTTGTGTCTCTTAAAGCCTCATTTTTGTATTCGAGGAGAGATCCAATAAGTTCCTTCAATGGCAGTATTGTTAGATTCTCGAATTTTTGTTTAGCCATCACTTTAACTTCCCACATCTTTAAAAATGAATTGACCAAAACAACTTTCTTACCATTTCAGCATTAGTATAGTTCTTTCAAAGAACTTTGAAAGCATTAATAATATTATAAATCTAGTATACATGCTAGATATACTTTCATCATGTTTTATTTGAAATAATTCATTGATGTGTTAGCGTGCTTACTTTGCTTTCCTTTACTCGATTGGTTCCCTCATATGTAACTTATGAAGTAAGTCAAAATTTGTAATTTGTAGTATACATAGAGAACCTATTGAATCATTTCTTCCTAATGCAAAAAAAAAATAAAACAAAAAGGATGTGTATGGCCTTATTATTTAAGGAAACTAATCTCTTATCTTAAGGTTCTCATTCTTTCTTTAATTTAGGTGTCTTTTTGTTTTCTGCAATTTTAATAGGAATAAGAGACCATTTGAAACTATTTCTCACAGGTATACGCTTTCATCCATTAAAAAGAATGTCATCCTAGTTTTCCAATAAAGGTAATCATTACCATCAAAGAAAGGTAGTTTACTAATGCTTTGTCTCTTTCAGTTGAATGATGATACTCCTAAATATGTCATTATGATCTTTGGTATAGTATTTTGTTAGAAATGCAAGTCTAATATACCGACTTTGATACTACTTATTAGTTGCTAATAGCACCTAAAAGGGGGAATAAATTGGATATTTATAAAATTCAAGAATTATTCTAATCAGTGTACTAAATTAACAACAATCAATATAAATATGATGAATTTCTTAATATAAATTATTCAAACAATTGAATAATAATTAAAAGAGGATAGGGAAGAGAGAATGTAAACCAACTTATAGTGGTTCGACAAACAATCATTTCCTACGTCCACTTCTAAGACTCTTTTTGAAATTTTACTATAATTTTTCTTTTAAGAAAAAAATAACCTATGTACAATCTTTCTAGATCAAGAGAAACTCTTCTTACTATCTTCTTCTATAGTGAAGAGGAACTGTAATTCCACTTGGAACACTTCTCGGTAAAATATCCAACACCCCCACAAAGGATTCTAACTCAAAGACTTATTCACTTAATAACTCCATAAAAGCTTACTTACACAAGTATGAAACAATGATACTTAAATGATTGGAAAACACATAAAATATATGTAAAATATATCTAAAGGCTTCTTAATGCTAAAATCAATGAGAAAAAAAACTTATTTATAATATTTTAGACCCTAACTCAGCGTCGGAGCCAATAACTAACTATTACAACAATTGTAAACACCGGTTGATTATTAGACATATATTGATCAATGATTATGCATTAAAAGCACTAGATTCACTAGTTATTTAAATATTGATTGAACAATAGGCATATTAGTTAACCAATGTTATAACAAATTCATAATATACGAAATTTAATATCTTTAACCTATATTAGTCGACGATTAACTCATAAAAGTTGATCAATCACTCCAAAAATATGATTTAAAATCTCAAACTAATATAATTAAATCACTTATGAATTAAACATCCCAAAATGTTCCCGATGACTTTATTTAAAAGATCATGAAGTCACATAAACCAAGCCTTTAAAATGATTTAATTCTTCTAACATGCTGACTGCCGTGCATATTGTTCAAGATGATTTTTACTTGAGTAGACTTCGACGAAGCAAAATAACAAATGACCCTAAATTGTTATCCCATTTATATTGTCATTAGGTACCATATGTGGAAAGGCTATTGCTCCCTCATTCGAATGTCAAATGAAGTCACATAGGGATAATTGGATTTGAGAAGAAGTAAAAATAAAAATGTCTAATTTTATATTATGAATTTGAGAATTAGTTGCCAAAAATATGAATGTTTTATGACAAAGTAATTAAAAAGTGAATAATGGTAACGCAATTAATGACTGTTGAGAAACAATGATAATGTATCAATTTGTAATTATTATAATTAATTTCTCAACTTATAAAAAATTTGACAAACAATGATTCTCATTCATAGGAAACAAAATTCAAAATATCAATCAGCATAATTAAATTAATTGTTTAGATCAACTAAATTTGTGATTAAATTAATTATATATAAATACAAAATTTTCATGTATAAATAAGTTTTTTTTTTGTCTTAGACCAGGGTATCCACCGGCGGATCCAGTGACTAATCCCTTCGCTAGTTTGTAGGCACCTCATAGAGTGGGACAGCTAGCCCAAGAATTTAAGGCTGCTCCATATCCAAAGTCAATAATCAAACCCCTAATTTTTAATTAAGAATGGATGAGCCCATGTCACTTAAACACACCCCATAAATTTAAGTTATTTTTTAAACATACCAGGCATTGGTAAATATTGCTACAGGAAACACGCACTGAAAGCTTAATAAGCCGAAGCTGAGTAATTATGGAGAGGTGCATCATGCATGTGCTTTTATTAATTAAAAAAACAGAAAATTGAAATGGCATTTGCACCAGAAAAATCACATCAACTTTATTTTGTCGCAAAAAAGAAAAAGTTTTGGAAGTGAGGCTGCCATACCCATAGACATGCAAACAAGTAGGTGTAATAATTTTACGAGTAAGAGTTTGAGAGCAAGACCCCACATGTCTCGAGGAATCAGAACATAGTTTTGCTTTTGCAAAAGCTTCAATTATGATATGACCAAGATTATAGTTTTTGTTTCTTTTAGTAAAAATTCAAGAAGAAATTTACGCGAGCAAGCTCAAAGGTCAAGTATGACGGGGGGAGTAAGTTTTTATGTCTGTCCAATATTATTCTATCTTATTTTGTCTCGTAAAATTTTAATTATTTATTTTGCGAGACTTACTCGTGACTAATTTAAGACCTATATAAATAAATGACTAAAATTTATTAGACACAATAAAACATCGTAATATTAGACAGAAGATCTGAACTCGTGAATTCCAAAACTACCCAAACCAAGTCCCAACCCATATAAATGTTTTTTTTTTCTTCTACAGAACTTGCAGCTTGAGCCAGAGCTTTTGGAAACGAAACAAACGTATTAGTCTCTTTTTCCGGCTTTTCTTTCTCCCACAGGACATAGGATAGGAGGAGCATTGTTCCTGGAATCTATTTGTTGTTGTTTTCTTATGCAGCCCATGTTGTATGATGCATTCGTTTTTTGTAGTTCTTTTTTTGTTTGCTTGCTCTTGTTTTGTGCACTCCAGTTCGTTCCCTTTTTTGCCTCTAGTCTCCACCTAGCTCCCTAACTTTCCTCGTCAGGTAAGTGTATTTGATTTTCAGATGGGATTTCCTTTCCCGGGGATATGTCTGCTAACATATTGAGTCTGCATTCCTGGGTGAAACATCCTTAAAAATTCTTCAGTCGAACTTCTGTTTCTCCGTTCAAGTTGGTCTCTTTATGCTGCAGTTGTAGTACGGAAGTTGGACTGTAGTACGCGGTGATGCTTACTTTGTGTCAGTGCTTGAAATTTGATTTCTTGCGCTAAAGAAGATTGTTAGCCCATCGATAATACCGATCCCCAAATGGCACCTTTCCTTTTTGCTTACATTTTGCTTGCTGGGCTTCTATCGTCGTCGTCCCAGCAAGTGACCGTTCAGTTGAATGAAAAAGCTACTCTGTTGGCCATTAACAGAGAGCTTGCAGTTCGTGGGTGGGGTTCCAACGACACTCATTACTGTAATTGGACTGGCATTACTTGCAGTTTGAATCATTCAGTGATTGAAAGACTTGATCTTTCAAGGCTTGATCTTCAAGGTAATATCACTCTCATTTCCGAGTTCAAAGCATTGAAGCTGCTCGATCTTTCTAGCAATAACTTTTATGGTTCCATTCCTCCATCTTTTGGCAATTTGTCTCAACTTGAAGTTCTTGATTTGTCTTCAAATAAGTTTAGTGGTATGATTCCCAGCGAGTTGGGTAAACTTAGGAACCTTAGATCAATGAACCTTTCCAATAATATGCTTGTAGGGCAGATATCTGATGAGCTACATGGACTTGAGAACTTAGAGGAATTTCAAGCCTCGACTAACAGGTTGAATGGTTCTATTCCATCTTGGGTGGGTAATTTGACAAACTTGAAAGTCTTCACTGCCTACGAGAATGACTTAGGAGGTGAAATTCCTGAAAATCTAGGTATAAATTCTGAGCTGAAGTTGCTGAACCTTCACTCCAACCATCTTGAAGGGCCAATACCAAAGAGCATTTTTGCTATGGGGAAGTTGGAAACACTGGTTCTTACCCAGAATAGATTGAATGGTGAGCTTCCCGAATCCCTGGGGAATTGCAAAGGACTTTCTAGTATCCGGATTGGAAACAATGATCTTGTGGGAGTTATTCCTAAATCCATTGGAGAGATTAGGAGCCTCACATATTTTGAAGCTGACAATAACCATCTTTCGGGCGAGTTAGTCTCTGAATTTTCTAAGTGCTCTAACCTCACACTTCTAAACCTGGGGTCGAATGGGTTCACTGGAGTTATCCCTTTGGAGTTTGGTCGGCTTGAAAATCTACAGGAATTGATTCTTGCTGGTAATAGCCTCTTTGGAGATATCCCCATTTCATTTCTTGGATGCAAGAGCCTTAACAAATTGGATCTTAGCAATAATAGAATCAATGGTACTATACCAAATGAAATATGCAACATCTCAAGATTGCAGTACTTGCTCTTGGATCAGAATTCAATTAAAGGAGAGATACCACATCAGATTGGAAATTGCATGAAACTGCTTGAATTGCGGCTTGGTAGTAACTACTTAACTGGAAACATCCCCCCAGAGATTGGCCACATCAGGAACTTACAGATAGCATTAAATTTGAGCTTCAATCATCTTCATGGTCCACTACCTCCTGAGTTAGGGAAACTCGACAAGCTGGTTTCTTTGGATGTCTCCAATAATCAGCTTTCTGGTACTATACCAATTTCATTTAAGGGCATGTTAAGTTTGATTGAGGTTAATTTCTCCAACAATCTGCTAGCTGGCCCAGTGCCAAATTTTGCGCCTTTTCAGAAGAGTCCAATTTCAAGTTTTATGGGGAACAATCGGCTATGTGGAGAGCCATTAACTTCTCCCTGTGGAAATCCTTACACTTCTGGCCACGGCAATTACCACCACAAGGTTTCTTATAGGGTCATTCTAGCTGTTATTGGTTCTGGGTTGGCGGTATTTATTTCCGTAACTGTAGTTGTTTTACTCTTTATGATGAGGGAGAAACAGGAAAATGCATCCAAAACTGCCGGAATAGATGATGAAGTAAAAAATGACCAACCTGCAATAATAGCAGGCAACGTCTTTGTGGAAAATCTCAGACAAGCAATAGATCTTGATGCCGTCCTTAAAGCTAGCCTGAAGGAATCCAATAAGCTCAGCAACGGAACGTTCAGCACAGTTTACAAAGCAGTTATGCCATCTGGGATGGTATTATCAGTGAGAAGACTGAAGTCAATGGATAGGACCATAATCCATCATCAGAGCAAGATGATTAGAGAGCTTGAGAGGCTAAGTAAGTTATGCCATGATAATCTAGTTCGACCTATTGGATTCATTATTTATGAAGATGTTGCTGTTTTGATGCATCATTTTCTACCAAACGGGACTTTGGCTCAGCTTCTTCACGAGTCTAGCAAGCAATCTGGTTATCAACCTGACTGGCCTAGGAGGCTATCCATTGCCATTGGAGTAGCAGAAGGATTGTCTTTTCTTCATCATGTGGCAATTATCCACCTTGACATTTCTTCTGGTAACGTTCTTTTAGATGCAGACTTCAGGCCTTTGGTTGGGGAGATTGAAATATCAAAACTCTTAGATCCATCGAAAGGCACTGCTAGTATCAGTGCAGTTGCAGGCTCCTTTGGTTATATTCCCCCTGGTATATTGTACTTCCTGCATCCCTTTACCGTCATTAGTTCTGATTTGATAGCTTTATAGGTATTAATTGTTTCCTTGAATTCTATGTCCCTTTCATATGTTTCCTCTAATCCTTATATAACCTTGTCCAGTCAAGCTGCAGATAAGAAATATGACAATAAGAACATTGATTACAAGAAGACAAATACATCAAATAACAAGTTAATCATTTTTGGTATCCTGTATCACCCCTATTCAGTCCATACTCTACTGCCATATATGTTTTTCCCTTTTATTTCCTTTCTACATAAATTGGCCGTTGCAAAACCTGGAAGTTTAGGGGCTCAATTTCAACTTTATGGTTACCCTTTGTGATTGACTTGAGTAATTGAAATGATAATTTCCTTTCTCTTCACTCGGCTTCAAATCCTGGAGGCAATGGTAAGACACAATTCCGGGGAAGGGTAGGCTGTCCTTACTATGCACTCCATATATTTGTCCAACGGATTTCCAAAGAAAAAAGACTTTTAACTTTCAGTTGAAATCCCGATTGACTTATCAGTTATTGTGTTTCCTTTTTCTCATTGCTATCCAGAATATGCATACACGATGCAAGTTACAGCACCGGGAAATGTTTACAGCTATGGAGTTGTGTTGCTCGAGATTCTAACAACTCGACTGCCCGTTGATGAAGATTTTGGTGAAGGAGTGGATTTAGTAAAATGGGTTCATGGTGCTCCTGCAAGGGGGGAGACTCCAGAGCAGATACTTGATGCAAGGCTTAGCACAGTCTCATTTGGTTGGAGGAGAGAAATGCTGGCGGCTCTTAAGGTGGCATTACTCTGCACTGACACCACTCCTGCAAAACGGCCAAAAATGAAGAAGGTTGTTGAAATGCTTCAAGAAATAAGACAGAACTGATTGAAGTCGTTGTCTAACTTCTGCAAAAGTTGATGGAGCTGCCATAGTTTATCTACGTTCTGGGGCTACCGACGAGTAATCTGGACACTTCATTTTGGAGTTATTGACGATGAGAAACAAATCCTTTGTGTTGATTCTGGCTTGGGTTTTGTCAGCTTCCTGTGTACTACAATGTCTATCAGCGGTGGCAGCTTGGAGCTATTTCAGTTGTAAGCTTCTGCTCATAACCTAAAATCAAGATTCCGAGTCTCTTCTAGTGCATATTGATCATACGATTGTAATACAAATACCTGAACCTTCAGTTTCTATATGTTGGAGATAACAAGTCATCAAAACTTCATAATGTTATCTTTCTTTGGTATATTGAAGGGTGTGATCAACTTTAATAGGAATTCTCTTAAGAGTTTTTAACCTCCTTTAATTGCCTAGTGCTTTTGACTGAGTACAGATCCGTCTAGTTTTATGGTACCTTATTATGTCCCATAAATCTCAGTTATTTATTTATGTGGGTTCTGTATGAGATCCACATAAATAAACGTGGGATCCGCATAAATAAATGACTGAGATTTATTGGACAAAATAAGACGCCATAAAATTAGACAGAAGATCTTGTCTCCTTTTTCTCAAATCTACTAGGAACTAATTAGATGTTGATGAGATGGAAGTCACAGTTAACCTGCCTAACATATAGTGTCAAATTCACATCTGGAATCAACTGAGTATCCAAATGAAGCTCATGTTACGGAAGGATCTGTTCTATCGTTACGTTGACTGACAATTAACACTACGCACTTATGCAAGGGATTAAGGTCGTAAAGATGTCAATTATAAGTTGAATAAAGGAGTATTCAACAAGCTTATAAGATAGTAATGTGGACAGTGATATGCTCATCACATTATAAAGTAATATTAGAAGCATATTAAGCTTTACAAAAATGATACGGAAGGAGAAGTATTAACTAAGTCCCAAAAGTTGTCATTTTTCTTGTAAATTGGTACTGAACTAAACTTTACATGTTTAGAAATGAACATTAAAATTTATTTAAACAAATAAATGAACATGCGTTTAAGTATAATAGATAATGGTAATATCATATTTATGAATTAAGCTGGAGGTGTAAATTTACTTAAAAATAAAATGTAGAAAACCCACGAATAAGATTAAAATTTTACAAACAAGAGATAAAATACTTATATAGCTCTAGTAAGACTTTAACTTTTCAGTGCTCTACTTTCGAATATAGATCTATGAACTAGTTGAAATCTTATTTTTAATTTTTAGATCTTTTCGTAATCGAATTAGTATTTAACCTTATTTTTTTAAACAAACCCAATGCACAAAGCTCTTCGCTTTGCAAGAGTCAGGAGAGGATCATCAATTATATGCAACCTTCCTTTTATATTTTATAAAGAGGATGTTTTCGTGACTTACAATAAACAAAGACAACTAAGTACTTGTTTGATTGAACTTTTGGAGAATGAATAAACACTTTTTTTACCGCAAAAGTTTTTTTTTTAAATGAGTGTTTGGCTGTAAAATGAAAAAATACTTTTTCAATAGATATATCTTTTTTAGCAGCTAAAATATAGTTTTTTTGAGAAGCTCAAATTTGGAGCTTATCAAAAAAAATACTTTTTAAGGTAGATTTTTCAGATTAATTAATGAGCCTATTTTTAGTCCCTTTTATTCTTATGTTTTACACACAATTCCCACAATACCCACAAATACATCTTCACGTTTATTTTGAGAATTATATAATATTATTTGACCTTTTTTATATTTTTATATTTATTTTTTATATTAATTTTACTTATCTTATAATTCATATAAAAAATTTGGTCAGATATATTTTTATTTATGTTTCATATGGTTTAAAATTATATAATAATTAATATATTGTCCTTTGCATATTGTTTAATATATTTTAAATAATATTTATAAACATAAATAATTTTTATTACAAAATAAAATATAGTTAAAATTTAAAGTGCTTTTTATACTTTTTATTTTTATATTGTCAAATAGTCTATTTTATAAAGCTCTTTTTTAAATAATAACCAAACAGTAAATTATTTTTTAAAAAAGTTCTTCTCAAAAAATTTCTGCTGATAAAAATTTTACTAATTAAAACTCTACTAATATAATTCCATACAAAGAGACACTTTAGAGAATAATTAACTTTGTCTATAAACTTACTTTTGAGTAACTGCAGAAGAAAATGTTCTTTCCTCAACTAAAATTCACAAATTTTAATCATAACATTGGAGATAGTGAGGGCCCTTCAAAGTTGTGACGTTCATGTCAAACGTACCCTTTGTAGATGCAATTTCATAGCAAAAGATGTCCAAGTAACCTTTTATGTTTTAGGTAATAAATAAGAGTTTGAAAGGGCAATCTTGCCTTCCCTCCGATTAGGTAACAGGCTATAATTCTATATATGTCTGCATATATATATATGCTGCCCCATACGGAGCAGAAACGTGAGCTTAATGGATGAAAGGTACCAGTGAACTGAACGGTTTGGGATGTTTTACACGTCAGCTTTGTGTCAGGCTGTCTTAGTAGTTATTGTGACTTGTCACCCAACGCAGCTATGTTTCAAAACGTGGCGAAGAGTAGGTTAAAAATTGGAAAACAGTACAAATTTCACATTGTTTCAAATATTATCAAAATATTTGTTCATAAATAAATTTAAATTTTATTCTTATAATAATAATGTTTTTAAATATTTTATTACCAATTTATATAAATAAGAATTATTTTTATAATATTTTGTTATAACTTATTTATTTTTCGTGTATTTATTTATTTATTTTATTTGTAACCTTATTTATAATTTATTTTATAATTTTTATATTTTATTTGTACGTTCTTATTTATTTATATTTATTATTATTGTTATTATTATATTATTATTATCTTCTTGTATGTATATTAAAATATTAGGATTAGAATTAGATTTTAATAGAAATCTTAAAGCATTAACGCTAGTATCTATAACATGTTAACATTGCTTACTCATGTTCGCGTGAGAGTTAAAACTGCAGTACCGCATTATTTAAGTAGACAATTTCAACATCTAATGGCTCGACGAAAAGGATGCATATGTATGGGTAATTGTCAATCTTATGACACTGCATTTAGCATGTTACAATAGCGGCATGTCAGAGTAAATTTCAAGCTTAATTTAATACCATAGGCAGTTAGAACCACTGTGTGGTACGTACTAGATCACGCTCGACCTATATTAGATCCTTATTGGCGTACGACAGACGTGCAAAGTGATGCCATGGCTGGTCCCCAATTATCCACTTCTTTGTCATCTTGTACAAAATGTAAATTTAGCCCCATGCTTGGTTAGATTTACATCAGTAGGTTTTTGTGAATAGAACTTTTTTTTTAGATATTTTCTTAGATAAACTTTTTTAAAAAGCTGTTAACTATTTAATTATCATTTAAAAAAATTGAAAGAGCTTCGTAGAATAAATTGTTTAGCAATATAAAAATAAAAAGTATTTTTAATTTTAACTATATTTTATTTTGTAATAAAAATTATTTATGCATATAAATATTAATTAAAGTATATTAAATAATATGCAAAGCACAATATATTAATTATTATATACTTTAAACCATATGAAATATAAATGAAAATATATATAACCAAATCTTTTATATAGATTATAACATAAGTAAACCAATATAGATAATAAATATTAAAACATATAAAAAGATAAATAATATTATATAAATCTCAAAATAAATATATAAATTGATTAAATAGTTAAATACATAATAAACGAAAAGATGAGTTTGTAGATATTGTGGAATTATGTGTAAAACATAAGACAAAAGGAACTTAAAAATAGGCTCATTAATTAATCTAAAAAATCGACTTGAAAAAAAAAAATTTTTTAAAGCTCAAAATTTAAGCTTCTTAAAAAACTGTACTTTGACTGCCAAAAAAGTCATATCTATTAAAGAAGTGCATTCAAACACCTATTTTTCTTTAAAAAGGATTTTGTGGTGGAGAAAAGTGCTTATTGATCTCTTAAAAGTCAATTCAAACAGGCACTTACTATATTTGTAACTGTAGCTAATTTTCATATGGGTTATTTAAAAATATTCTCTTTGTTAATTAGCGGTAAGAGTTTATATTACTAAAATTTTCCATATCTAACACCTCATTAAAATTATTACTTAATGTTATTGTCATCGTTGCAATGGTATATAATTTACAACAAATTTTACAAAAATGGAAGGCTTTCGTCTCCTAATTCTTTCAATTTCACCTTGTAGGTTCAGATCAACTAATTATTCTAGTTTTAATAAAAATTTATAAAATTTTAATTATATCATAAATTTGAATAGTCAAAATAAGTCAAAATTAG
>JAOSBP010000005.1:25867455-25878421 GCA_027563825.1 Erythroxylum mucronatum
TAAAAAACTTCATTCATGGAGTGTTGGACTTTATAAAATTCTCAAGAAGATGAGTGCTAGTACTTATGTTTAGACAATGGTTACGTACCCTATTGTTTCTTTTTATTTTTCTATGTCGTTTTCTTTACAAATTCGATTCTGCCATCCTTGCGTTACTTTTCGTGCCAGTGTTTTTTTTTTTGTGTAAACCATCCGGTTTCCGGCACATAGAGGTAACCGACTAATCCGGACTCGCCATGGGAGCTCGCACTAAGCGGTAAATGGCTGCTCTCCATTCCCATGAGTGGAGATTTGAACTCCCCACCACATGGTTAAGGGGCAAGGTGAGCTTACCACCACACCACACCTTGTGGTTCTTTTCGTGCCAGTGTTAATCGGTCACTGCTGAATTTTCTCTCAATGGGTCATTTAGTATCTCTAGACTGGTGGCTGTGTCTTTTTTTTTATATAACTTTTTTCAAAGGCCTAGGTTAGATACGCGGAAATGTTTCATGTGTATTCGGATTGACCAACGGGCCCCTGCTTAATCAACTGTCCAAGCTTCTCTTCCTTTCTTAGTTTTAACAGTAAATCAGGATTGAGTACTCTTTCGGTTGGAACTTTGGTATTACTTTCCTTCGGTCTATTGTATTACTATTGTATTATTTATTTATTTATTATTATTATTATTATTATTATTAATTATTTGTGATTAGTATTATTAGTGTTATTTGCATTTATTTTTAGATATATCTTGAGATTTGGGTATTTTTATTATTATTTCTTTTTAGTGCTTTTGTTTCTCCTTTACTTTTATTTTCATTTATTTTATGTTTTATGAATTGTTTCTGTTAACTTGCATCATTCTTATATTGTCTCATTTGTATGTGGGTCCACCGGAAATAGCCTCTCTACTATATAGAAGTAAGGCTGCGTACTATCGGACCTTCCCAGACCCTACTTCATTGCGAGATTTCGAACTAGGTGATGATGATGATAATGATACTTTGTGAAGGGAGAAATCTTAAAATATTATAGGACAAATCTCTAGATTACCCTTGGATCAGAAAAATAATTATATTCTCCAAAGTGTATATCAAAACCAGAGATGAAATCCAAATGAAATTTGCCAGATGATGGACAAACCTAAACTTTCAGCTCCAAGAATTCAGCTGTGATACCACATCCATGAATTTTGTCCCTCACGAATGTCGCTACAAGATGGACTCTGTTCAAGTTGATTAATTCCTTACAGCAAGCACTGTTATTATCACCAGTTCAGTTATCCAGTTGGCTTTTAATTTTATTGTTGTCTTTATTCCAGTGACCTTTGAGAGATGGTAAAGGTGAACGAATCATCTGCGGTTCCACAACGTAAAAATTGGAAGGCAAAGCGGACTAGTTCCTATTTTCTTCTAAAAAGAAAGGAGGAGCTGGGCAACAGCTTAACCAATCATCCTAAATTGTTGAGTCTTTCCGAACCCCGCGTACAGCATAACGTTGATTCCCAACAAACAGAAACATATGCTGTTGCATGTATTGCTTAAACGATTCTCATCGTAAGTCAGAGGAGAATTGCTGAGTTCTGTCACAGTAATGGAAGTAGCAGAATAAATAATTACCTCATATGCCTGGCTCATCAATAGCTTGTATCCTTAAGTAATGAAATCTAGACCAAAACTCTACAACCATTGGATTAAACGAAGTTCATATTTTCGTTCTGCTCCTGAATGCTAATAATAATAATCAAACAAAATCAGCAACTGTGTACGAGCCAAACATCAGTTTAGTCATCACATACGTAGGTCTTATCCTCGTAATACCTTTTTTCACTTTGTCCCTTCTTCTCATTACGTTTCTGCACACAGAAAAATGGCACTTATATTATAGCTTGAACTTGAAAAGAAAAGAAAACAAATATTATATTAGATGCATCAACTGCAGTATGTGATCTCTATAGCTACAACCGCAGTTCTACCATTCAAACAATTTCTTTTCAACTGCAGGGATAATAAACCACTACCTCGTATGCTTCATGATTTGATACAATTCTCCTAATTATGGTGGTAGTTGTAATGTCAAGAGGACTTTCCAAAACTTTGAAGATACCCAGGCTGATTGGAATAGAATATGGATTTCTTTCTTCCTGCAATATCTCAATTTATACATCACAGATTCTTGATGACAGTATATACACTGATAAATAACCGCTATAATTTACCTTTTGGAAGTCGTTACTTTCTGATACTGACCCATGGACAACTGAGGATATATTAAAAGTTGTAATCTGCAGATATCAATTCATCATGCCACATCAGAAACAAAATTAATCTTTTTGACAGGGAAAAAGCACTTGGTTGTCAAAATTTTCAGAGTCGATGCAAAAAAATAAATAAATAATTTATCCAAAAGGAAGTAATAGCACACCATATACAATAACAAGGTAATAACATACGAAGCAACCACCAATAATCAATGAATTACAGGTGTCCGGTACTGCTAGCGCAATTTTTAACATATGAATATTAAACTTGAAAATTTCACAGAAAGATTCATAATAGTTATGTTGATAAAAGGTACTCATCCACAATCACAAGGAAAACAGTAGCAAGTCTTCATATTGGCTAATCAAGCTATATTACTTAGTGTACCTTACATCCTACAAATGTTCCATTTAAAATTTAACAAACTACAGATATCACTTTATTTACACAGCGCTTTGACGTAAGTCAGAAATGTCAATTAGTCATAGTCGTCTCTGCAAGAGGTATGATAGCATAGGATTTAAGCCCGACTACAAGTTTTTTTCTATCCTTAAAGAAAATAAAAAGAAAACAAGAAAAGTTATGCACTAACAATATCAGTGTTAAATTCAGTAATTTTCTTATTGAGAGGAGGATTCATTCATATGCAAGGAGGAACTTGATCTTCTACTCAAAACCTTAAAACATTGAATTACCAGTTTATTATTGAATACAAACTACTGTTAATTCTTACTCTTACTCGATCTAAAAATTAACACACTTAGTGTACCTGCCTCACGTACTACAACACGGAAGAATGCACATGTATGGGTGCCTACATGGTTGGACATCTGTGGGAGCCTAACATCAAGAATCGGTTCTGATACCATATTTTAGCTTTGATATAATACAAAAGTACAGATAAAGCAATAAAAGAGAGAAGGATGTATACATTAATTTAGAGTGGTTTGACTATAAAACTTGCACTAAAAGATATACAGCCTATTAAGGGTATTGAGGTGTGTTAATCATTAGGTTAAATCCATCTATTTATAATAGTAGGATGGTATAGTATTTCATAATAAATTAATAAAATATTCTTAAATAATACTCAAACTGTTATGTGCAAAATATTCCCTTATTTGATAAAATAATATTCGTATTATACTAAATATTAAATCACTATTATCTTCAACAACAAAAAAATTAAAATAACATATATAGTATATTGCAAATAGAACAAATAGAATAAACTAGAGACAAGTAGCAAAAGGGGAGAGCACATTGTAAAGAACAATAAGGGGCTACAAATCGCCATTTCCTAGACCAATTTCTAATTGATTTCTGAAATGTTCTAATGGAATATGTCACTTGTCACCAATTGATGCAACAAATGAAAAAATCAAACGAAGTTTTATAGAAATAAAAATAAAAGATAAGATGAATTATATCAAGTAAATTGCAAACTAACCATATCTTTGGATACTTCGAGCGGAGCACCAATTATCACCTCATCAACATAGCGACAAGCCAAAACACTTAAGCTTCTTTCATGGAGATTCATAATAGGGCGATGCAATCCTCTTTTAGCACTGCACACCAATTAGCAAAACAAATTAGTGGTTGAATAAAGTTATACCTAAACAAAAAGTTCAAACTTATTAGCAAGTTTTCCCAAGGAGATAATGAATGCCAAGTTAGAATATTGCATGATACTTGCAATAATCAAGTTGTATAAGAACTCTTGCTATCGAAGGCTATACCTAATAATTGACATAAACTGTAGCTTCTCTGAACTAGGAAGCATAAACTCAATTAGTACATACTACCATAGCATTTGCAAATCCTCTCACAGTTTGGTTGGAGTTTCCAACATTATTTCCAAATTAACATATTTCCATATCTTTAATGTCGTCCAATTTAAAAGTATCACAGTACTAAATAGCCAAGCAGTTGGTTTCTAAGCACAGAAATGAAGTGCAAAGGTTTTGAACTCTAGGACATTTTCAAATCCTCTTTGCTAAAACCATAAGTCAATAACCAGAATACATCAAGTGTCAGGAACTCAAACACTTGTAAAACAGGAAAAACCAAATTTGAGCTCATTAGTGACAATTCTCTTTTTCTATATAGCTTCTTATAACCAGTATTATTTTCATTTCCATCCGGATTTCCCTTAGGGTGACAACATTCTAATTGTTTCAGAAATTTTTGCTAGCTCCAAAGGTTCATGAAGTAAAACAAAACATTGTTGTATTAATTCTCCTGTGCTTTACTTTCTTTTGTTGATTCATACAACAAATAAATTGAGGTTATGGAGTTAATAGGAAATATGAGAAACAAGAAGGAGAAATATAAGAAGTAGCAAGCTTATAGTTAGAGATAGATAAGTTCAAAATCTAAGACTTCCACTATTTGAAGATTGCATTTTAGGTAAATCTGTAATTTATTAACAACTTTGGTAATTAATAAGTGTCATGTGTTCAAAAGATTTTTGTAAAATAGTCATTCTATAATTTCTTTGTGCTTTACTTTTCTCTGTTACATATTTTAACATCCTATTGAGGCGTTAGGAAGTTACAAGAGAGCAAATCAACTGGCACTACTTCCGTTTGTACTATCGTATTAACATCTATCCTATTGAGGCGTTAGGAAGTTACAAGAGAGCAAATCAACTGGCACTACTTCCGTATGTACTATCATATTAACATCTATCATTTATCCTGTAAAGTTGGCCTCCCTTAATCTTCTAACCTAAAATCACCATGTCCTCCAGTGTAAAGAGCAAAATACATATGCATCTACAGCTATGAAGTAAAGATAACTACAAAGAAATCCAAAGGGGAAAGAGATGAAGCAGTAGCTAAGCAAAACCTGACTGCTTGATCATTGTGTATTCCAACAAGAAGAAAATCTCCAAGCCCTCGAGCAAGCCTAAGAATCTAAAAAAACAAAAAAGAAGTATAAGTAGAGATGTAAAAGACCAAGTAATCCAACTCGTAAGAATAACAAGAAGCTGGGGAAATCAGGAAATATTTTGGTGTTCGTCAATGCAGGAGAATAACCCATATCTCCCATTCTCTTTATAAAGAGTACCAAGTTGAAGAACTTGTCGTATCTTATCTTCTTACAAGTAGGGTTACTGTTTCAGAACTTTCTGTGTTGGACTATAATGTAAGCGTATTAAGAACAAACTCTACTAGCACTACACTACAACAATAAAAGCTTGAAAGAAATTACGGAAAGATGAATAAGTCACATGATTAAATTAAAATACAAATGGGACAAATAGGTGCCAAACCTTCATACAATTTGAATAAAACATATGAAGAATAGAATTGAGTCACAATATACAATAGTTTGAATCCTTAGCAATAACAAGAGATTCGAACTGAAAATTTTAAGCATTTGAACATCCTAGTATGATAGACAACATAGTAGCATATTATACCTCAACATGTCCTGCATGAAAAAGATCAAATGCACCGTCTATGTAAATAATGCGAGCATCCGGTCCAGGACCCTACAGCCACATGCATAATTTCATTAGATTATGAAAAGGAAATGATCGACACAGACAATATTCACTATAAATAATTGCACCAATAAGGCTGTAAAAGCCAAAATGACAATTCACTCAAAAGATATGAAAGTGCGTAATCATATACTTATATTTAAATGACTAATCACAGAGACATGGTTGTTCTAGATCCCCTTGAAATGTACACCATAATCCAAAATCTAAATGCTATTATAAATTCACTTAACCTTTCACAAATTATAAATTGTGACTGGAGCTCATTTGGAAAGACAAGACTATCACAGAAATTCATTTGATATTCTAAAGAAACTTATACACAGATTGATTGGGTCAAACAAGCTGTAAATGAGTCAGTCAGATCTTATAATCAATTAAGCACTTGACTTCCATTAATAGCCAAGTGAAAATGTCATGTAAGAGGAGTCTCTAGCTTTTGTAGGAGAACAATAATTGGACACTTATCAAGGATTATTGACACAAGATTATGAGAATGACGAATCTTTCAAGTTCTTGGATCAAAAGGGATAATTAAAACTATCATGTTATGCATCTTAACGTCAAACTTAAATTATCTAAAAGTGGAAGAGTGAAAAACTGGATAGAACTTTTTTTAGAAAAATGGAAACAAACTAGTCAAGCAGAAGTAGTCAACCTTGCCATTGGAGAATTGAACAATTCTGCGAGATGTAGGAAGAAAATGAGAAACGCGAGTTCCACTGCCAGATCCACCATCTTCAAAACTTTGGCTGTGGCCGTGACTAAACTGTCTTTGTAAAGAAGAATGGTTATGATTCTCAACAACTGATCTCTCCCGTGTACAAAGGAGCATGCGACCTGTTAAGTCATATGATTTATCTAGTAGGTTATGCAAAGGAAATAAATTGTATGGATTAATATGTTAAACGAAATATATTATATAACAAAGAAAATGGTAAAATCAAAGAAGTGTAGAAAGCACAATGAGCAAAGGCAAACACAACAAAATTACAGAAACATTAACCATAGAACAAAATAGCAATAGTACCAACAATATCTGTGGTCGAGACTCCTTCAGTGCGCTTAATTTGTTTGTAACGTCCAGCCTTCTTGGCAAGGGCATATGCATCTGTGCCATCAGGAAGAACGCAAGGGTCATCTCCATGGATAATGTAGTCGATGTTATACTCATCGAATAGCTTCTTCATGAAGTCCTCAGTGATAGCATAAGGTGCATCTGGAATTACCTCGTCCACCCACTTCACAGCACTTACCATTATCAACCTTTCATGGATAGGGGTCACTGGTGGGCCTTTATTTGCTGTGATTTCGGCATCACTTACAACTCCAACCACCAATTGACCACCCAGTGCACTAGCCTGGCGTAGGGCATTGCAATGGCCATAGTGCATCATATCGAAACATCCATCCATGTAGACACGTATTGGCTTCTTCTTCTTCCTCCACCTCTTCCAATGTTTCAATTCTACACCTCCCTTCAAATACAATCCCAACAGTGACACTCCAGCTGTCACAGCCAACCATGTTGCTACAACTTTCACCCTTTCCGATTGCCACCCCACACAAGAAATCATGGCCTATCAGTGTAGAAATTAAATAAAAAATGTTAAAGATGAAAATTTTCATGTTATCACCAATACAAAAGTAAAATAGTGTCATATATGGATATCATGTATTTCATTAAGAGTATTAGAAGTCTGTCTCCTACAGTGCCATTTGCACATAAAAGAATGCAAATACACTAAAATCTCATTTGATAGAAATTAAATTTAAAAATAAAATATAGAGAATATGTTTTGAACAAGAGACCAAGGTTAAAAAACAGTAAACAAGTGGATGTCAAAGGTTAAAAACTGTAAACAAGTGGATGTTTTATTTTAATTAACTTTTAATACTAGAAAGTATAATCACAGAAAATAATTTATACAAGGGATAACGGTCACCTAGTTAGGTCTCTTGCATCCATATCAATCTATTTTTTTGTCAACCAAAAGTGGAGAATGGAATAATGTAACAGACTCTGACACTCGGAAGAATAAAATGAATGAGTACATAGATACAGGGATTATATTTTATGCATGTGCTGCTTATATACATCTACGTAGCACTTCAGACAAGCATTTGTAGGCCTAGTAGTTCATCTTTCTTATTTCTTTAAAGTTGGTATGAATTGTTGGTAAGGGATCAAGATGCAAGGTGCCACCAAGAAACATGGATGTTATATGAAGTTACAAATATGTCGCTCGTTTGGAAAGAAACTAAAACTGAGGTCGGGCAGTACCTATAGTCTATTGGGTTCGGTCAAGTTAACCTTTAGTAAGTATTAATAAACAAGCTAAAATAACGTTTCAACAGTTATTATATTCTTCAGTCAGTATTAATAAACAAGAAAAAATAACATTTCAACAGTTATTACATTCATGTCACAAGCGACAACGCTAGGTTTATAAGAAAACATGACAGAGAAGCCACTGCCCGAGGCCCCGAGTTCAGCTACCAATGTCACCACCAATCCACAACTCAAGATAAACCATTAAAAGTGATAAGAAACCCATTAATACTTACATGAAAGCTCTCACATTATGCGCCAATGACCTTTTGGAAGAATGAAAAGAGAATTCAAATTTCGCGTAAATAAACAGCTATCTGGTTAAATTTCAATAATCCAGGGGAGACCGTGGCAAAATCCAACGAACCTTTATTTCTCTACCACTGATATAGAAGACTATGAGAAAAAAGCAAATTGGGTTTGAAAGAGCCAGACCACACAGCCAAAAAGCTAACTGAAGCAAAAGGGGAAAAAAATAAAAAGGAATGATTTTTTACCGTAACCACAATGAGCGGAGAACTGCAAACTCAAAAGCAGCGATGGTCCGCAGAGACAATTGTACAAGAACTTCAGTGACGAGAGGACCAGCGGTAACGAAATATAGATGGGCAGCGCTTTGTTATCGGAGGAATGAGGGGAGGTTGATGGGAGTAAATGAGAGAGACAACAAAGTGTGTATGTATGGCTTGGCTAATTTTACCTCTTTTTCTCACATATTATAATCATTTTTCTTTTGGTCAAATTTAATATAATAAAATTAAAAACACAATAAAAAATATGTCTATCTTTTTTTTTAAAATTTTATAAAGAATAAAAGAAATCAACCAGGTTTCATAAATTCCATTAAAATCCTATGTGATTTGAAAATTTAATGGAATCTTCCTATTTACTCTATTCGGGTTTTTCTATTTTCCAAAACTTGTTTTCCTAAATTCTATTTTCTCTAAACTCATTTTCAGCCCTTCATTTATCTTAATAACCATATTTCACTCATTTTCGTAAACTTATAGGGTGTTTGGATCTGTTTTAGTTTTTAGTTTTGTTGTCGTTGGTTTTGTAACAAAAGAAATAGATGCTGAAAATGTGTTTGGTTAAAACTTGTTTTCATTTTTTGTTTTTAAAAATAAAAAACGCTAACAATTTTACAAAAACGTAAAAATCACATTTTTGTGTATTGTAAAATAGGTTTTTTTTTCACAAAAACAAATTATATCTATACGCCAACTTCAGCATCTTCTCTCTGAAGAAATCATAGGTCTACCTTTTTTCTGTTTGTTTTCATATCTGTTGGATGTGCTTGTTTTCATATTTGTTGCTTAATTTGCTTTTGAGTTAGAGTTAATTCCAAAAAAAAATCTACAACTTTTATCAATCTTTCGATTATATCCTGAGCTTTAAAAAGTAGCAATAAAAAAATGTCAAAACTTTCATTTTTTTTTAATTTCAATTCTAGCCTAATGTTATCTGTTGTTCTTCCGATGCTCTCAGCTATTTGTATTCTGTTTATTCTTCTAACGCTCCAAACTACTCTCACATTATATCGTACTGCATCGGTAAGGTCATCGAGACTGCAATTTGATTTAAGTCAGTTTTAAACTTAACGGAAACACTAATGTCGGACTATAATTGAAAAAAATTAAAAGTTTGAGCAATTTATTACTACTTTTTAAAGTTCGGGTTATAATTAAAAAATTGACTAAAGTTTGAGCTTTTTTATGTAATTAACCCTTTGAGTTATTGTTTTTAACACCTTTATCGCCTTCTCTTCCGATCATCTATGTCTCCTCAAACAAGTGCCGCACACAAGAAAATAAAAGTTTTGTTTTTTTGTTTTTTGTTTTTTTAGAAAACAAAAGTATGTTTAGTTGAAATTTGTAATGTAAAAACTTCAAACAAAAACCTACTTAGTTGATATTTATAATAAAAAACAAAAATATGTTTGGTTTTATCATCATGTTTCTATTTTTGTAATTATACTCTTATGTTAATAATTTTAATATAGAACATTATATTTTTAAATTAATTAATTATCATTATAGCTAAAATTAAAATATATGCAAATTAAGTATAATTAAAAATTTTACACATTAATTGTATATAATAAAATTCTACAAATAAGAAAATTATATTATTCTAATCAATAAAAGATGTCCATCATATTATAATTCTTGAAAACATAATAGTACTATCATTTACAAAAAAGAAACATAAATCAATTAGAACTAATATATTCATTCCACATTTGTCTAGCAATTTTATCTCGCTTCCAAGACATACCTCAAAATTGTGCTGGAATAATATTATACTCTACTTAAGAACTTGCATCTTCATTTTCACTTTCCCTAATTTGTTCTTCATTTTCAACACAACTATCAAATAATTCATCGCTTTATCTATGTATTCTAATATAATTCTGCATAACACAACAAGCAATAATGATATATTTGTATTTCTTAATATCATAACTCGACATGTTTTTAAGTACAAAAAATCTTGTTTTTAAAACGTCAAAACATATTTCAATAACATTTTTTTAATGAATGTCTGTAGTCAAACAAGTCATGTGGACCTTGAGGACTTCCTCTTCCTATATAATCTCGTAAATGATATATCTCACCTTGGTATGGCGAAAGAAATCCAAGCATATTGGTGTAACTTGAATCAAACAAATAAACTTACCTAACATATAAAGAACATAATATTAACAAAAGATATTAAAAATGATTCATAATTACTTTGTTTATTTAAAAGAACTTGTGTTAGCCCCGAATTTTTTATATGATTAATTAAGCATGATTATATTAATTAAGTAAATTGAGTTAGCATTAATTAAGTTGACATTAATTAGATAAGATAACATTAAATAAGTATGGTAGA
>JAOSBP010000005.1:25906382-25917033 GCA_027563825.1 Erythroxylum mucronatum
ATTTGATACCTTTAATAGGAAGAAGCCAACAAGCACCTAAAGTATCTTCACTCTACCAGCAACATCGGGCCTATCCAGTATCCAACCCTTCTCTGCCTACCTACCGCATCGATCTCATCGATGAACACAATGCACAACGCTTTTGACTTTGCCTTCTCAAACAAGTCCCTCACTCTTGACACTCCAACACCAACAAATAGCTCCACAACTCTAAAACCGCACAAGAAAAGAACGACACTCCCGCTTCTCCGGCAACAGCTCTCGCTAACAAACACCCTTTTTGAATTTTAGCTCCTAAATGAAAGATGACGGCCAGATTTGGAGAAGATGGAAAAAAGAGAGCTGATTTTGGTGCGATGGAGGCATCTGAGAAGAGAGAAGAGAGAAAAGAGAAGCGGTGCGATGGAGGTATTCTGAGAAGAGAGGAGAGAAGACGATGTAATTTGTAATGTTATAAGTTTTAATCCGGTTATCAAATAACCGGTTCGTCAGAATACTGACCGGTTCTCTGATAAACCGACCGGTTTTTATATTCAAGAGTTATTAACTAAAATCGAACTGGACACATGGCCGGTTCAAACGATTTTCGGTTGGACCAGCCGATTCAGTCCAGTTTTCAAAACCTTGGTTTTTTCTGTTATGTCCATCACAACTAAACACCTCACTGTCTCCAAATTTTGTTCTGTTATGCTTCCAAATTTTTGTCTTGTTTCGTCTCTGTATATTGAAGAAAGTAACCAAACGTGGCGTAAATAACTTTGCAATGTGATATATATATATGCTCTTATTGCACACCCACGAAAGGTAAAGATAGCTTCCTAACGAATGCTTGGAATTTATGTTAGACTTAATTCCTTGTCTATAATCTGATATTTGGAACTCACAACGAGAAGTTTTCACAAGGTTCGAGGATTTTCATTTTCAAGAATTCAATTCCCAACATCAGAGGGAGAAAAGAAATTGGTTCAAATTCTGATGTGTACAATCACAATTACTAACGCTTGCAAACACGTTGTTAACAAGTAATGGATCATTCCAATTCATTCTTTACAAATCTATATGAAAGAAATGATAGTTACTGTCCTCAAAACCTTTGAATCTAGTGAAGACAATCATCACTCAAATTATTTACTGTGGAAATTTCACAAAATCATGCTCATCTCACAAGCTCTTGCTTTAGAGATGCAGTAAACTCAAACGTTTTGCACTTAAAAGGGACCTTCAGCTATGAAAATTTTACTCAATTCCTACATTTTTCTTGCCTAGCTCGTAAAATATCAGGTCATCACGCTGTCATGTAAGATCAACAACCAGCAGCTTTCAGAAAGTGATCATACGGACTTGATGCCGGTAGCCTTAAAAAGTTAGGATGATGTTGAAACTCAGTTGCACACTGCTTTGGAACAGAGACAGCTGGTGGTCTTTGTGAATTCCCATTCTTCAGGTCGAGGGAAGGATTGCCAACCTGCATTTTCACTGTGGTTAGGTAAAGGCGTTTGATACAATGAAGAGGACTTCAAGCCCTTGTTTAAGATAACCGATCCCCTATGCAATAAATGCATTTCATTCAAAATAAAACATAAATGGACAAGTAGGGAAATTCTTCTGGATGACACTGCTAGAATTCAGATGAACATTGAGAATCAGAAATCACCTTCTGAACCTCATCACTATGATTCTGCAAAGAGAAGTTAACCAAACTCTCTTGTCTCATTTGGGGATTCATTACATGAGACATCTTCTGCTGCTTTCCCACTCGAAGTGTCTCACACTGAAGAGCCATTTCCTTGTAAGGCACATTTGGAGCAGTCACAGACATTCTTCCAACGTGAACCGTGTCTACTACCTACCCCACAAAGAATGCTGTTACTGTTATGTTTTTTCAAGCTTTTTGCATATTGTTAGATAATTGGAACTTGATAGCTCAAAAGATTAAAAATTTTCCCAAGGCCTTAAGATAAACAGCAACTAGCAACATGGATTGATAAGGTCACATACTGATTCTATGAGCTGATTGACGCTAGGAAGGTCAGAGCTTTGGGAAACCAACTCCATTTGTGGGTTGGTTTGGCTTTCAGATGAATCTTGAAAAGTTTCATCAGTTGTGAATCCCATAGCTCCCTGCATAACCACCAGAATCATAATATATGCAACTCTCAAGCACAGAGTAGATATTTCCTCTTAAAAAATGATCTTAGAAAGGCAGAAAGAATGTTATGTGATTACCGCTGTACAAGACTCATCTTTCCATTCAACCTTATTTCTTTTGATCGGTTTATCTGTAAACAACTGTGCTTCAAATCCACATCCATCTTCTGGTGAGAATTCGGCAAGGAGTTGGTCCCTCAAATTTGATGATTTAGACTGCAGAGAAGATTTCACCATTCTAACGTTACTACATCATCATACGTAAGGCATGACCATTCAAATTAAATTCATTATTGCCAAAGAACATTTAAGACAGAACCTTACATCTGTCAAATTGTCCAAGCTCTTCAAAATTTCTGCTGCAAGGAACTCATTGCTTTGGTCTCCACTGATGTCTATCTGAGACAGAGATTTCAAAGCGTCATTGTCATCTGCTTTAGATCCATATGCTTCTGTGGAAAAACCAGAAGTATCAACTGCCTGCAACTTGCAATCTTCAACCAATTGTAAAAATGGATCAACCTGATCCAAACATAAAATTTTATTAGAACCAAGTATAAGTGGGGTCAGATGCAGCCAAAAGAAATTTCGATACTCTTAAGAGATGATTTAATAGGTGAAGTAATAAACAGTGCACACAAAGTTAATAGCATTAATCAATTTACCGCTTTCTCCGTGAGCATATCTTTGGCACAATAAACAAGCGAAACAATATTAAATGCCTTTGATGAAAAGAGAATCATTGAAGTTGCCAAGGTAAACAACGATCTACGTCTTGCTGGCGGGAGAGGTCCTGCACAAACAGCAGTCATATGCTTGAATGTGAGAAGTAGCATCCCACTATCCAAGAGCTACTAGCTGATTCCATCCAATCACATGATCTTTGAAAATGAAATTACAAGAATAGACCAAATAAAACATGAGAAGTTCTCTGTCCAGTTCATCAAACTGGTTTAAGGCCTGACGTCGCTTTTAAGAACACCTTCCAACATATCATCTGTCCAATCAGACTAGAGATTTGGTATTAAAATTACAAAGTTGTAGTAGATTAATATTTCACCTCCTTTATTAAGAGCCATGTTCCTCAGGGAAAAAGCAAGCTGAAAACTTTGGGTTAAAGCTTCATGACTGGAATTCTGCAAGGAAAAGTTGAAGATGAAATGAAAGAAAATAACTCCTTAATCATGGAGGAGCAAAGAGATAGCCAATTCAAATACTGCAAAATCATTGAGACCAGTGGCGTCTAGGCTTATCAAAGAATAAAGTTGGGGAGAAACTTGTTATTGCATAAAGTGGACAGCACTTAATTTATAGTAGCCAGCTAAGTGAAGAGCTCTAATACAGCAAACTACGGCTATGATAACTCATCATTAGCAGTAGATGCAAACCAAAGGAACATATTTCTAAAAGAATCTTCAGCAAATGAAAGATTATTGGGATAGGAACAAGCCCATTCTCACAATCTTCAAGTGCATGTCAGAATAATTACAAATGATAAAACAATTATAGCCATCAAATTAAAACAACAATATGTTGAAGATTAGCTGCTGCTACTCCAACCAACGGTAATCCAATAATTACCTTGCCTCGAGAAAACAGCAGGACTAGACTAAATGTATGAGCAATGGCTTCATAGTTTTGAGGCAAATTTGCAGGCGAGATGGATTGTGCCCAAATTGATGAAAGCAAGACACTAATCTGGCGGCTACTCAACCGTAGAGAACCAGCCTCCTGATTGAAAACATAGAGAAATGGTAACTAAACTATATGACCAAACATGGTGAAGCAGCTTACCTATGACTTTGAAATGTACAGCACTATATTGGCTAGTGGAAGCCATTTCTTGCAGATGAACCGTTCCACAATATAATAATTATGAAAACTTAGGTGAACTAATAATTGACTGCACCAAGACCAACTGACTAAAAATGTACAATTCTACAATGATGAAGTAAAGCTGCACATCAATGACTTGGAATGTTGAATCCTACACTGCTAGTGGAAGCCATTTATGAAAACATGGATAAATTAATAATTGACGACATCGAGATCAAACGACTTGAAGTGTAGGATCCTAAGTTAGCTATGCAAACCAATTGTAGCAACTGAAGCTATACACACACACACACACACACACACACACACACGCCACATAAGACTAATGCGGAAACTTGGATAAATTAATCTTTGACAATACCAGAACCAAATCTTTTGACAATCAATTGTATGTTTGCACACTTATGGCTTCCACCATATATGTAAGCGAATGGGGAAGTAAGCAGAATTTGCTGTCCCTGTCTTACATCACAGCATAAACCTGACCTACTTTCAATTTCACCAAAAATGTGACTACAACTCAAGTAGAGTGCATAAACTCTAAAAGCCTTAACTCAATTTAATTATAAGGAAAAACAGTATATACACACCTCTGTATTTACATACTTCACTTTATACTTCTTTTTTGTCATAAGACAGAAATAAACCTGACATTGGTATTGAAGAAAGAGGACAAAGTAATTCTTCCTTAATTTTTGTGTGAATAGTACAAAGAATATATAGGCCAATGTAGCCCTAATCACCTCCTTAAATCAAGAAGAATCTATTTATTATCTAAGTAATAAAATCTCATTAATTTAGCTACTAAATAATAGAATATCAACTAATTATCTATAAAGAATAAGCTAATTATCTAGATGATTATTTCTATAATATCAATAGGTATCATAATTTCTTTCTAATTCAAAGTATGAATACTCAAGTTCAAGCTCATTAAGAGTTTGTGTAGGGTAAAAAATTCAAACAAATCAAACCCAAGCCTTAATTTAAAGGCTTGCTCGAAAGCTTGAGGTGGTCGAAAGCTCAAGGTTGAAAACTTCCTAAAAAATTTTCTTGGAATGGTATCTATCAACTTGTTTGAAACCCCACTCACCATAATACTTCGAGTGGAAAGTAACTGGTGGTTTCAATCTCAAGCTTGGATGATAAGAATATATTTTACTACTAATGCATTTAATTTTTTATATTAATGATAAAATGGAAATTAATGTTCAAAAAATTTGCAAAGATTGTGATTAAAATCACTTGAGCAAAGCAACGATTAGAGTACATCACGAAGCTAAGGGAAGATCAAGGTCAAAAAATTAAAAATCTTAGTAAATCCCTGTATTGTTTCTTTATTTCACCACAAAAAAATAAGGGGTTCAAGAATAAGTCTTTTTGTTTTATCGAATTCTAACTTTTTAGTGGAGAAGATGTATGTACTAGAGCTTGAAAGGACCAAGAAGTTGTCTTTTAGAAAGTTGAGTTGAAATGATTAAACTTTTGAAACAGTGAGTTTTGAGATTCTCCAATGACCAAATGCAAATCAATTGACCTAGCAATCGCTTTTATTTTAGACAATAAGCAATTATGGTCAACTAAGCATGGGTTACAAGTTTTCTTTTTTCCCAATAGATATGGTTGGTCAACTGAAAATGGGTTGACTGAGCCAAGTGTTTTAATTATAGACTGAGAACAGGGGACAGTCAACCAAGCAGAGATTGGCTGATTGAAATACATTTATAACACACACTAACAGCTAGTTTTTAGTGAATTTAATGCATGGATTTTGTGTCTAATGGTCAGTTATACCATTTAAAATTAGACTTTAGTAGCCAATTTTTTGGTTGAAAATAAGTAAACAAGAAATTTGAATGTGAGTTCATTGCAAAACCCTCCAAAAGTAAAGTTTTGGGACTGAGTAGGTAGCGATACGCTTACAAGGATTGCCTAAAGAGCAATTTTATACACTGATCAACAAGCTAGCTTGAATATGTCGGGAAAGTGTTGTCAATGATATAATTGATTATCTTGTACCCCAAATTCCTAGGATACTACTGCTGTAGTATCTAACTATAAATATTCTTTAGAATTGAATTTTGTCCTCAAATTGGATCCTACAAGTGATCCTAATACATCCTATAAATAAGGATCTTCTACATATTATTTCGCAAGTTAATAAGAAGTTATTCAGCCATCCTAATTTACTGGTATCAACACGAGGATATAGACCAAGTTGAATAGGTACTAGAAGTACCTAAACATAATTTAACTACCATGTGATGCTTAGGAAGTAAAAGGAAATTATATTTAATAAGTTGGAAAATTAGAAAGGTGATAAAATTGCCAGCACTTACTGATTCTTTATTTGTATTGCTTGTGCTTTTTTCGTCTGTTGTTGAAGATAGCATAGGATTGTTGGAACTGTACACTCGACTATAAGAAGACTTCAATTTATTAAGCATCCCGTTACTGTTTTTTTCATTATCAAGAACAATATTCTCTTTGCTCTCTTGACAGGCATTCTCTCCTGTGGAAGATTTGTCCTTTGTTAGCTTCTCGAACAGAGCAGCTGATGAGGAGAAGACAGACACAGTTCTTGAAAGAGTCCGCAAGTGATCCGCTCCTTTCTTTGAATGAGGTCTAATAGAGGATGGACGGGGAAAAACTGATGATGGAACAAGAACAATTGAAAAGATGCGGTGAGCTCCAATTCTGGTTTCATGATCAGGATGGACCATTGCTGGGAGTAAATGATGAAATAAAGCCTCTGGAAATGTCTGTAAACAAGAGACATATGTTAGAACAAGTTGCCATAATGGGAAAAAAGCCCAAACTCAAGTAATGATAAGAAGAAAAAGGGAAGAATGAGAAAAGAACAAAAACAGAATTCCTCTTTGCCTTGTTAAGGTAAGACAAGTTTGGTATTGAAGCTATAATTTGAGAAGTACGATAAACGACAGAAATTGTAGTTCTTGCTATAACGGTAACATTTGAGATGTTCTCCAACATAACAGCCATAACATCCAGAACTGAGCATGCATCTCCAACCTGTTTAAATGAAGTAACTTGGTGTATCTCAATGAAGCAATTCAATTCCAGTTCGCAGTAGTAGTTACAATAAGAAACATCATAACAATTAGTAAAAAAGGAGTGCGATAAAGAATTCCTGAAGTTAATTTTGAGTTGAGAAACTGCAGATTCACGCCACCTTAATACATAATTCAACAAGGAACTTATCAACTGATTCCCTGAAGTTTTTGTTCCACTCTTTTACATCGGACCCCAAATTTTTGTCATCAAGTGAGCAGTGCATGCTTTTCCTTAAGTGCCTCATCACATCACTCACAGCACCAATTATTGCTACAGATGGTTCAGTCTTTGCAAGTTGAGCAAGAGATGTAGTAACCTCAACAACGTCAAGCTGCATCTGAGGCTGTTTGAGGACATTTTTGTGATCAAGATGCTTAATCAATATGGACAGAAGAAGGTGCATGTTTTGCCCTTACAATGTAAAAGGAGTAAACGAAAACATAAAAACAATCAGTCTAAAATTATAATCGCGATTAAAATTTCCAAGAGGAAATACACAAATGAAATATATGCAGAACTAAAAATAGTAACTAATTTCACAGTTACCAGAGTTATCCATTAAGAACTGCATATCCTTTAGAACTGGGAAAGCAAGACCATGCTCCAGAGACCACAAATTTCCACTATCAAAGTAGCGGAACAAAGATTCAAGAACACGTCGAACAGTTGAGACCTCCTTCCCTAGCTTGGCCATGTTATTTAAACAAACCCGGGACCAGAAGCAGGGATTCTGGGCATCTTCCCTGAGAAAAATAGACAATGAAAGTATTCGAGTTAATGAGTACAGAATAAATCTAGTATCATGCTTAACTAAAATCTATTTGCTTAGGAAACTTTGTGTCAAGAGAATACGCTGTGACATTTATTTCGCCTTTTTCATTGAAAATTGTCTCCCAAGAAGGAACCTTGGAAAGGGCATCTGCAGAAGGGGGCATGTGGCCCTCAGTTTTGAGCACTTCTTGCACCCAACGACATTGAGAACCTTGCTTCTCAGTGCCTAGATTATCCAAATTTTTGTCTTTGCCTCCATAGTTTTCCAAAACAACTGAAACAACCTGATGATGAAATCAATAGTTTATAAGTTTGGAAACCAAATCAATAAAAGTAAATAAAACATGCAAATAAACATTTCTATTACAATGCTTGCAGGACAAACTGCCAATAGGAATTTAATTAAGAATGAAATACATTTATCTGCCCAAAGAAGAATACTATTGACAACATTCTGTACAAAAATATCGCCATCCTTGGTGCAAGATTATGCTTGAGACAATATTCATAAAACAATATGTCTCCTTAACTATCATGCTTCTCACTTCCTAATAAAGATTAAAACATTATCAGTGTCTTAAGAAAATTGTCATTTAACTTATTTTCTTATGTGATCAAGAAGCAACCAACTAGAATATGTTTGCATGCAAGATTTGTTCAACAAATAAGGAGGCCAAATTAGCAAAAGCAGTTATGGCGATGTAGGCATTTGTTATAAACATATAAACGATATTTGCAAAGAGAAGTCGTGAATTGTTGAATTTCCTCACATTATCAAATTCCACTGAAATATGGGAGTGTTGACCCATGAACCAAACCTACACAGAGAAAAGAAAAAGACAAAATCCAGTTAGCATTTAACAGTTTTCACATCCCTTAAATGCTTAAAAAAAATGTCGAAGATATCCAACTGATAAATTAGAAGACAGGTTATATTTATTATCACTATTATAAACTCACTGGGTGAATGAAAACTGATTGAATCTTCAATTGAAGTTGTAAAAGTCGCATTTATACACAAACATAATAGACAGAAAATTGCAACCCGTCTATGACTCCAGATAATGCAAGATATCCATACAAACAAACTACAGAATAGTATTTATAGATCAAACATATTATAATTGAAACAAACTTTAACTTGGGAGAAAAATTACAAATGGAGTTTCACAGGAAAAATAAAGTGGCTTCTAAACTTAGGCTGATAAATTAGTCATACCTTTAAAATTTTCATTTTTTATGAGGTTTACAACCCACCAGAAATTTAAAATTCCACTATGCTCCTAATATAGAAGCATGCAAGTGCTTCATTGTCCACAAATCCTTGCATTCCTAAACCTCAACGTGGCCAATAATACAACAGCAAATAACTGAAATTGCAGATGCTTTTCGTGCATTCTTTTTTTCCCAACACGCTACTTCCTCCAGTTTCCCTCTAGTCCGGAAATTTTTACCTTTCCTTTTTCAGCAATGCACGTGATCCAAGTTTTTACAGAGCTACAGTGTGCATGTAAAATTGTCAGTAATCAAAACACATTTTAAAGATGGAATGAGGAAAGCATGTGGAAAGAATGATATTTACTTTGACTTCTAGAATACAAATAGGATAAAAATTGGAAGTTGTCATTAATAAACTAACCTCTGTCAAGATAACCAAATAACTTATTTATGAGGAGATCCAATAACTAAAGTTCATAAAAATATTATGTTCGTGACTTGATAGATGAAAAATGAGAACTTCAACTTATAATAGTACATATAAAAACATGATTTACTAGTCACCCAAAATTAATAAACATTAAAAGCAACAGGAAGCTACAATTTTTGAAGAGACAAAGAAGAAAATACCATTGAAGAAAGGGCTTGCAGCCCAGCAGAACATAAGCTTCTTGACCTTTCATTTTCTCCCTCTTCTTGAGCAAATTGGCATAGTTTTGGTATAAAGCCTTCAAAGTTAAACATGTAAGTTCCATCCTTCTGCAAAATTAGGCTGAATGGTGTATAGTTTGAAATCTCAGGTTATCTTAATAATAGGCAAATACTGGAGCTGGAAATTGTGGAACTTACAAATGACACCAACCTGATTATTGACAAAGTAAAACAGAGTCTCGCACCCTATAACTTGAATATCATTCTGCCGTGTTTGGTCTAATAGAGTTTGAATAATGCTCAGTAAGCTACTAGCAAACAGAGGGCTGCAAAATGTTCCAAAAACAGAAAATTATAACTATGATGTTAATTGTACAGAGATTGTCAAATCACAGGTAGAATTGCAGTGGGAAAGAAAACAAATATGGAGAAAGACAAGCTATATGTTACATAGCAAGCTGTTGCTGTTAATACCTACTTGAACCAGGTTCAGTTAAAGTGGTTTCACTTAAACAAGTGTACAGGAAGTACACAAATAGAAAACATAGAGACAGGGCACAAGGAGTCCACTCGATCATTTATTTGAATTTTAATTTTTTTTTCTATTTATGTGATTAAGATCTTTAGGAATCTGAATTTTGAACTTGTTGGATAATTATTGTAGATAAGTTAGGAGATATTTTTAACTTGTAATAGATAAGATAAGATATACTATAGATCAAATAAGTTAGTATATACGAAAAATTTAGTAGTTTAGTAGTATTAGAATAGATTATACTCATGTATAAATTACATATAATCAGAGAAATAAAGTATTTGTTTTTTTGATATTTTCTATACCCTCTTGTTTCATGGTATCAGAGCTACCGATTCTAGTAGCCTAATTTTTCCAGCCACATCATGGCTGGAGTTCAACCAACCTTCGGTTCCTTTGATGAGTCCCAAACCTCAT
>JAOSBP010000005.1:25932666-25942732 GCA_027563825.1 Erythroxylum mucronatum
ATGAATAAGAATTGTTTGAGATATGACTGTTGATTGGGCTATGGATGAGATGAATGATGACATTGGATATGGTTTTGGTATATGTTATGTAATTGGATAAATGGAGATTTTATATGAGTATGACACGATTTGGGTATGGATAATGACTTAAAGTGGTTTAGAAATAGGTTTGCGTTTGTTTATGTTGAGATCCCGGACGGAGGGTCCGATGGATTTTGATGTTTGTGTTATTGTTTGGAAATTGAGAAGTGTTTATTTACCAATTGCACGTTTTGGGTTTTTGCAAAAGCAGTCGTTATGCTGCCGAAATTTTGGTAAAATGGGTTTTAAAATGAGATTTGGGATTTATATGGGTATATAAGAAAAGGTTTACGAATTGAGAAATTGATTGAGGATAATGTCCAAAAATTGTATGGATTTGCATAAGTTTGAATGAAAAGGGTTATATGGAGAAAAAAATTAGACCAGTTTCGGATAGTTTAGTCTAAGGTTTCCAGCGCTGAACGTTTTCGTTTATATAAAATAATAGTCTCGGATGTCAGATTTGTGTTCGGTTCGTTTAAGCAATTTGGTTGATTTGATGTCCTTTGTATTCGATTCGTTTCCGTTATGTTTCCGCTTGTGATTCCAATTTGTTTTTCCTTCGCTTTGATTCCTGATCCGTTCGTTCTTTCGCATTATGTCGCTCCGCTTCGGATTTTTCGATACATAATTTCGAGTATTTGATTCCGCGTTTGATTTCGTTTCCACACTTCGTTTTTGTTTTCGTTTTACATTTTTTCGGTTGGGGTCTGGTTCCGAGATCGGGTCCCAACATGTATGAAAACAAAACAATGCTAAATAGGATTGATTTTGCTAATATTTGTATTAAAATCTCCTTAAAAAGAGAGCTTCCTACCCAATCAAGTTTATGGTGGTATCAGAGGAAGGAGGACCTGTAGAGGATACTATTAGATTCACATAACCCTAGACCTTTAAAAAATGAATCAAGAAAGTCTAGATTCTAATGGAAAATGCTCGAGAAAACACTCACCAGCTGGAAGAGCTAGACAAGACTGGAAAAGTAAGAGAGGAAGAGTCTAAAAAGAACTAAAGGATCCGATTCCCTCCCCTATCCTAACTACAACATACACTGAAAATGTTCGAGAAACCACTTTTGGGGCAATAAAATCTTTTAAAGCAATCCCCCGCGCTATTCTAGCTGAGGAGACCTTAAACAATAATATCAAGGTAGAGCATGAATTGAGTAGGACTCTAACCTTAAAATTTCCTAATGAAGTTATCGAAGTAGGTGAAGTGAGTTAACTACCTATTGGTGCATATCTAGCTAGTCCTCTAAGCACTAAAGATAAGGAAAGATCTTAGGAAACCAAGGTTTTATAAAATAAATCCAAAACTAAGCACAAGACTAAGAGGAAGAAAGTTGGTGCCTTCAACCTTTTATGAGGATTCTTAATAGGAATGCAAGGGGTATTAATTCCCCCAATAAGCAATTGGCCCTCGATGACTTTCTTCAACTAAGGAAGCCTAGTTTTTTTTCATTAAAACCAGAATAAAGCTAGAGGTCGTTTGAAAGGGATTTTGGTTTCTTAATAAGTATTGGAATATAGTAAGTAATCACCAAGCCTATACATATGGTATAATTATAGTTTCACCCAATCTTGAAATATAACATCTAAGTAATTGGTCCTACAATGACCAGTAGCTACATTGTGAATTAATCATGAAAGGTACACATAAACAAATATATAACTAATTAGGAGATTGAAAAACTTAGATTATGGAATGATTTGTTAGCTTATAATCCTCCTTGTAATCTTCATGGCTTGTACTAAGGGATTTTAATTGCATTCTTAAAACTGATACATCACTGAGAAATATTAGAATCTTGTATTCGAAATTTTATGAGTTAAGCTCTTTCACTAGATACTTAGGTCTGGTTAATCTAAAGTACACATGGCATCACTTTAACTGGTCCATTAGGCAATCATAGGCCCAACTCATTCAAAAGAAGCTTGATAGATGCTTGATCAATTTTTACTGGCTCAGTTGTTTTCCAAATAGTTCAGTTGCTTTCAATCCCTTATTCTTAAATCATACTCTTTGATCTAGGTGAAGCTGTACGTAAAAGGATATCTCCACTCAAAATTTTCAACTCCCTTTTTAATAGCCTTAGTTTTCATAATAGCCTTAGTTTTCACTCATTAGTCATGAAAATTTATATGTTCCTGGCTCATTAGCTTTCTAACTCGTGTAAAAGCTAAAGGTTGTAAGAAAGGAGCTGACTATCCTTCAGAGGAATGAAGTTGATCCCATAAAGATGGATTTAAGGCTGGACTTTGAAAGACCCAATCAATGTTAAGTGGATTTGTCTAAGGATCCACTAATCTACTCACTTAAAGCTAAGGAGAAAACATTATTTAAAAATTACCTAGATACTGCTGACACTTATAGCTTTATTCTCAATCAAAATTCAAGAATACTATGGCTCACCGAAGGAGACAGGTGCTCATCACACTCAAAGATTCTAAAAGGAAAATCGTAAATGAGTAAAAACATCTAAAGAAATTAGCCCATTCATACTTTAAGAACCTATTAGGTACAAGAAGTAGGTTGGAAGGCCTACCTTAGGATATTCTCAATGCCATGATAGGATTAGTGTAACCCAATTCTCTCAATGAACTCACTTAAGAAGTTGCACCTGAAAAAATCAAGGCCACACTTTTCTCTTTCCATCTTGATAAAGTTCATGTCCTAAATGGATTTAAGACCATATTCCACTAAGCTAAATGGAACACCATTAGGCTAAAAATAATTGATGTTGTCCTGGAATTCTTCCATTTTGGTAAGATGCTCACAAAACTCAGTTATACTTATTTATGCTTGATTCTAAAGTGCCATAAACCTACTAGCCTGAATGAATATAGGCATATAGCTTGTTTCAATGTCTTATACAATGTGATTGCAAAGATCTTAGCTAATGGACTGAAGAAAACCTTAGGAACAATCTTCAACTCAGGTTAGGGAGCTTATATAAAGGGCAGATCAATCCATGATAACATCCTCATAGATCAAGATATCTTTAAGGGATACAATACCAATAAATCTATTAAAAGTTATGCTCTATAGGTGGATTTCACTAAGGCTTTTGACTCAATGAATTAGGAATTCCTCAAATCCTCATTAATAGGCTTAAGATATCTAAGTAAATTTATAAATTGGATTATGGCTTAAGTAACCACAATGTCCTATGTGTTATTATTAAAGGAGAACCCAGTTCAATCTTTAAAGTAGCTAAGGGAATAGGACAAAGGGACCCTCTATCACCCTACCTATTCATCATCTGCATGGAAGTTTTATCAAAGATCACAAGTCTTCATATAAGTAAGTCTCCCTCCTTTAGATTCTATTGCAGACATGGAAAGCTCAAGCTATTGCATCTTATGTTTATTGATGATCTCCTTACGTTATGTGTTGCCAATTAAGCCTCCATCAATACTTTACTACGTTCGTTGGAAGTATTTATAAGATGCTTTGATCTTACTTTCAATCTTAATAAGAGGTCTTATATTCTCTCAACTATAACCTTTTTAAACTTATATGAATATGTCAGCTTTATTGGAATGAAAATTACAAAGCCTCCTATTAGATATGTAGGAGTCCCTATCTCCACTAAAAAGCTGAATACAAATGATTGCTCCCCACTTATTAGCTCTATCATAAGAAAATTAAAAAAAATTGGTTCAATAAAGTCTTATCATATAGAGGAAGAGTCCAGCTTGCAATATCTGTCCTTTCTAACTTGTACATTTACTAGATCTCACACCTAGGGATCCCTAAAGGAGGTATGAAGGAAATTGACAAGCTCATCAAAAATTTTATTTAGAATTAGATTTTTACTTCAAAAATAACTCCTTGTATCAAATGGTCCTAAATATGTAGGCCTAAGCATCTAAGAGGTTTAGCTATCACTCAAGTCAAAAGGCTAAGCAATGTTTTACTCTCCAAAAGACTATGGAAGCTTTATATCAAAAAGAAAAAAGATGGGTACAATGGATTCATAACTATTACCTAAAGTGGAAAAGCATTGGGTCATCTCAACTAATGATGCTCAATCTTAGACTTTCCAACAAATTCTACACCTAATAGATGCAACTCAACCTTACATACTACATAAGATTGGAAATGGTAAAGCTACAAAGTTATAGTATTTCAACTGGATATCTATAAGACCTTTATATAAAGCTAGTAAAGCTAGCAGTCTTAGGCCTTTAATTCCCTCCAACTCCAAGGTTAAAGCTCTAGTATTGGAAAACTCTTGGTCTTGGTCTTTTTCTTTAAGGAGTAGCAATCCAATCACAGATAATTGACCTTCTTACTATCCTAATCACTTAAAGGAGGATGTCATTATTTAGAAAGTTGATAAATCTCAAGCTTTCTCTTTTGCCTCTTGTAAAACCATCTTCCTGGAGCTTACAAATCCTTTTCCCTGGTATAAACTGATATAGGATACAAACATTTTTCCCTTCTATTCTTTCATTCTATAGCTAACTACTTGGGGAAAGCTTAAAACTAAGGATAAACTGAAATTCCAACTGAATGATTACTGTTGTGTGCTTTGTCAAGGGGAGCTAGAGGATTTAAAGCATCTCTTCTTTGAATGTAACTGCACCAATGAGGTATGGAAACTCATCCTCAAGTTATTCAACCTCTGCCCTACCATCTCCAGTTGGATGAACATTCTCAGCTGGGCTATAAATCTGAAAATGAAACACAAAGGTGACTACAACCTTTTTAAGATGGCTTTTGGATCAAGAATCTATCTTATTTGGAAAGAAAAAAATGTAAGGATGTTCATAAGTAATCCTTGCACAATTAAGAAGTTAATCAGGAAGATTCTGCTCAATATTGAAAGTCATGCCAAGGCAGTTAGACTCAACTTATCCCTATAAGTTAAATGCAATCTCCTTACTAATTAGAAACCTTCTTAGCTGACTTTCTGACTAACTCCTTTATGGAGATGTTTTATATTATGTAGTTTCTCCAAAAAGCTAAACTATCTTTGACATTTATATATCACATTTGATTAATATAACTATTCTTATCTTCCAAAAAAATCTATATATAGCATAGTTTTTAAAATAACATAACTTCTTATTCACTATTTATAAAATGTTTTATCGATATAAGCTTATATTCTTTTCTTTTTTGTTAATTGGAAGTAGAAAGAATCATATAATTTATGAACATGTTATATTTTCTTTCAATTTCAACATATAGTATGTTATAAAAATTGAAAACTTAGGTCTTCTCATTCTGATTTTATTTTTGAAATTTTAAATTCAATAAAAAAGTTTGGTTGAGGTTTTGGTATTCATTTTTAGTTTTGGTATTCCCTTACTATCATAACTTGTAAACGTCAAGAAAAGTGGCTTTGACTTTTTTTTCATTATCTAACTTTAACTATTAACTCAATAAACAATTAATAAGCAAGATATTTGTTTGATTTTATTGTTAAAATAATATTTGCCTTATTAAATATATTTTAATTTTTAAAAGCAGTCTTATTTTGTAAAATAAAATTCTTAATTTTAAAATTTTTATTTAAAATAATTATTTTTAAAAAAGTTTAAAATTTATACATTTTAAGAATATTTAAAAATAAATTTGTAAAATAAATATCAAGTTTGAAAATATTTATTTTAAATTTAAATTTAATAATAAAATAAATGTAATAATAAGATTATATTAATAGTCTTATTAAATGTTGTATATAGATTGAAATAGAATTTATTAAAATAATTTATCTCGAATTTTATTTATAATAATATATTTTTAAAAATTAAGAAAATAAAAACTATTAAAAATGTGAAGATAAAGAACCCTAATATAAGAGGATGTTATTTTTAAGTTGAAACCAGAAAAAAAAAATCCTATTCGATCAACTGCATGATGTAATTAAAATTTAAGACAATAAATATATGAATGAATAATCTCCGACGACTAAGAGACAATTATACAAAAGCAGAAACGAAGATGACGAGGCGGTGACTTCTGCAACGAGCCAACGACTCTACAACCGAAACTTATTGATTCCGCGTAGTTCTGGTCGTCTATACTATTCCTTTCCATATACGCGGAATCAATGAGTTCCGGACATCCAAAACCCCTTTTTCTACCTTAGTTATATCCAAGAAACGAGTCTTGGACTTTGAAATACAAACGCACGCTTTTGGTTGATCCCAACATGAAGTGAAGGCCAAGAAGAAGGCGATTTCTTTTTTTTCATTTTTGTGTGTGTGTGTGTGTGTGATTGCAATGGGAACCCCACAGTTCCCAGATCTTGGAAAGCATTGTTTCGTCGAAGACTGCAAGCAAATTGATTTCTTGCCATTCACTTGCAATTCCTGCCACCAGGTGCTTGCCTCTGTTCTATTCCTCCAATTTTTAGTTTTTCGTTTTTGGGGTTCATTGATCTGCGTTCGCATCATGATTGAATTCAAATTAGCTCTTTTTACCGTTTGGTTATCTAATTGATGGGTAGTGTTTAGATGCTATAATCATTCACTTTAGTGGATCTTAGAATGAAATTGACACGCAGTTATTGCATATGAGATCAAATTAACAATGATGAAGAATCTCTCTCTGTCTTTGTTAGGTGTCTAGGCTTCTTTAGTTAAATGCTGAATGCATAATTTTTTTAACGGGTGCTTTTTATATGCGTATTTTGGGGTTTTTCATGTGAGAGTTTCATGATTTATTGTTTAAATATACTCCGAGAGTGAGGAGAGGTGCAATTACCATGTATAATTTCACGGCATTACGAAAAGCCCTCTATACCTCGTAAATCTTTGATTACATGCTGAGGAGTCCTGCACCATATTGTACGACTTAATAAAGCTTTTAGGACTCCTGACTATTTAAAACTCTTCTGTAATTAGGATTATAAGCGTTCTATTAGTCATAATAAATGGTGGTCTAGAAAATTCAGGACTTCCTTTAGAAAGTTTGATTTAAACCAGCTATATGACTTGCATTCTGCCTTAGATATTTGGTTCCGTACCCAAGGAAATCATACTCTGACAATGAAAATTCTTGATAGAGGCTCTGTGCCCTCGATATTGCAGTCTTTTGTACAGAGTGCTTTTAATTGTCATATGTGGCTATCTAAGCCATAAAATTCCTCGCGAAACCTTTTCATTGCCACAACAGTGGAAACTGTATGCATAATCATTTCTAAAAATAATGTAGCTGTTTAATTAATTTGCTCTTTCAATAGATGATTGTATTGAAACGTAGGGGAATTAACTAAGACATTATGTGTGTACATCATATGCAAAATCCGACACCTTGGCAAGGATACAGCTCCACTAGTGGGTTAGTTTTAGCTTGTGAGTGTGCCCTGTTTTTTATGATGTTAACCTGTAAGATGCTCAAACTCTTGCTGATTTTCTTAGGTATTTTGCTTGGAACATCGAAGCTATGCTAAACACGAGTGCCCAAATGCAAATAGAAATGATGTCACTGTTGTTATCTGTCCACTATGTGCCAAAGGGGTGCGCCTAAATCCTGACGAAGACCCTAATATCTCTTGGGAAACTCATGTTAATACTGAATGTGACCCTTCAAATTATGACAAAGTCACAAAGAAGAGAAAATGCCCCGTCTCTGGCTGTAGGGAGGTCCTTACATTCTCGAACACAATCAAGTGCAGGGACTGTACTAGAGACCATTGCTTGAAGCACCGTTTTGGACCTGACCACAGTTGTCCTGGACCAAAGAAAAGTGACGTAGGCTTTCCATTTATGAATTTTGTAAACAGGAGGAAGAAAGAAGAGTCAAAAGGTAATCAAGCTCTATCCATGACTTCAGCCAGGTGGACAACTAGCTTTATCAATGCCGCTTCAGCTGTCCGAGCTTCTGCTGAAGCAGGGGTGAATAAATTGAGTAATGAGATTAGCCAAGCTTGGCAGACTGCAAGGAACGGGGTTGGGCCTAGTAGCAGCCAAGGGAGTGGTGAAATTGGGTTGCAAGAGGAGTGCCCACAATGTAGTGCAAGATTTTCCTCAGTTACAACTCTTGTGGAGCATGTGCAGAAGGTTCATGAAAGGAGTGGGAATCAATCTCGAGTCTTGAAATTGCCAGTAGATGTGTGTCCTAAATGCAGTAAAGGTTTCCGTGATCCTGTAGACCTTGTGGAGCATGTTGAGAGGGATCACGGGGGTACTTCAAAAGTTTAGGGACAAGTCGTCATTAAAACAGCAAAGTTTGATTCTTGAAGCTATTCTATTCACTTTCAGTTCTTTTGATAGAACTTGAGAAGACAAAAGATGCAAATACATTTTGAGACGATGTTATCTGTGAAGTTTGTGCTGCCTTAGTGAGTGTGAAGGATTGTCTGTGGCAGCTCGAATTTCAGTAACGTTTGGCCATACTAGATTTGTAGAGCAACTTTTCTCATGACATATCTCGATTATTGTCACGACGCCTACAAATGTTTGTTACTGTTACTTGAGACGAGGCATGTCCATGGATCTTACTTCAGATTAAGAACCTGAAGGAAGGTCTCGAAGAGACGGAGATGTCTCCTATTTGGCAAATTTTTGTTTCGTCTTGGTTCGTATTAAGAGTTTCTTTTAAACACAGCACGGTTCTTTTGGCAATTTGTGCGTCTTTTCAAAAGCAAAACAAGAGCTTACGTCGGAGGTGATATTAGGCATTGCCACTCTGATAAGTTAGGAGGGTGTGCTAGTCGTACTTTAGGATCAAATGAGTTGATTACAAATGTGTATTTAGTTGTTAATACCTGCGTACCTTGTGCATGTCCCCTCACCTCGTCACGTGTTATTGTCGTAAGGTTGATGAAAAACGCATAGTGGCGGTATAAATATCAAGTGATGTGCGTTTAATGTAACGTGTTAACATTATTAGAGCTTGTCCTGCAGCAGCATGACATTAGGTTGCTCTTAGGGTGACTTGTAGTTACTCCTTAGAGAAGTATGGGATGATGTTATGGGCATTCTAGCCTGATGTCCAGCTACTATCCTTGAAATCTTAACCTACAAGCTCATTGTTTTGCCCAGGCATAATTTTGTCGACCTGCGCACTAGGCTTCGCATGCGGATGAATGGCGATCATGCCACCCTACAGACTTATTGTTGGATACTATCATGTCATGTGTCCCCCCAAGGTCCCTTTATAATCAAATGGGAGCTTTGATTCTTTAGGTCTTCTCCCCTTCCCTTTCAATTTTTCGTTAAAGCGGTGCCTTCATGAGTCATCGCTCGTGATGAGAAGCTTGGATTCTAAGGGATTGTTGGTTGTCTTTTCAACCCTTGATATTGCGATTTTTAAGTTTGACATTTTTATTATTATTTAGTTAAAAATAAAAATGTTCTGCGATTTAATTTAACTATAAACTTATTTTAAACAATGCAAAGAAAGTAACTAACGATAAGAAATCAGATATAATGTATCATCTTGTACTTATAAATCATTTATTTCAAAACTTTTATGGTTCTTTCAAATGGCTACGTGAATTTTAAGATCTAATTTAAGCTTTTGCTTTTATCCAAGTAAAGTTGGAAATAACATATATATCTCACAAGTATAAAACTCTTTTATCGTATAACTGAAATGAATTCGTAAGAAAAACATACTAGGATTTAACATCAAAATAATTTAGCAATACATTATATTTAAAATATCGTGAACAACTTTTCTACTAGTTAGAGTTAAAGTTGCTTACTTCTGGACTTCTTCAGACTCTAAGATCAATGAGACTTTTATTAGGTTGTTTTAGAGAATATATTATCCTTAAAATCATAAAAAATAAACACATGTATTGAAGAAATCATAAGAGAGGTTTCTAATGTATTTAATCTTTTGATATATTCTCTTTTGTTGAGATGATTCCATATCTCTTTTCATATTGAAAACGATTGCTAAGTCTTGCTTTAGTGTTCCTCCCTCTTCTTTGGATGTTAAACCTAATTCTTTTTACTTGAAAACTCAAAAAGACACTCTAAAAACTCCCTTGCTATGGTTTTTTCTACTCTTTAAGTAA
>JAOSBP010000005.1:25954150-25989898 GCA_027563825.1 Erythroxylum mucronatum
AACTTGTTTTTGTGTGAATTAACTTCTGATTTTTTGTAGAACTTTACGAAGAATTTTAAAGATCTATTCAACCCCCCCTTCTAGATCGTTTACATTATTATAACAACAAGTATTACTGTAATTAAGATATGTTGGAAATAGATGATTGGATGTCATACTTGTCTTTAGAATCATGCACTTTTTTATATCACTTACATTGCATTCATTTTTATTGAAGTGTAAATTATAAACCTTTCTAGTAGTTAGCCAACGCTTAAAAGATTTTGGCAAAAAGTAAGAGCATAGTACACATCAAAAATATAATTTAAAGACCCATTCTTCAATTTTATAACAATCGTTCCCCTTCCCAAAACTGGAATTTGGTAGTTATCGGCAAGCTTTACTGAAGAATGAAAGGATTCATCTAATTCAGAAAGAAAAAAAACTTTATTGTTTCCATTTAAGTGATTGCTGCAACCCGAGTCTAACAACCATTGACAGTTGTTAGTGTTATTGGTTTCATGACAACCATCAACAACGTCTCTGGGTTATTATTCTCAGCAACTACAACTTGATTATCTTTATGTTCTTGTCTTCGAGCATGACATTCTCTATTATAATGACCATATTTTTTGCAATTATGGCACTGAATATGTGACTTGCACTCAGACTGATAGTGACCAAACTTTTTTCCTTGTAACATTGAATATTGGATTTATCCTAAGGAGTTTGTTAGCAAGTGCTTCAAAATAATTAAATTAATTTATTTTCTTAGTTCCTATTTTCTAGCATTACGGTGTTAGTGGAGTAAGTGGTCAAATTAGCATGTGATATTTTATGGTATTCTCTAGATGTTCGTGGAGGATTACGTGGGATGATGTTTACCTAATTTCTTAGATGATTGCTTAATTTTTGTTGAGTTTAGTTTGTTTGTAAACATATTTAAGTAGGCATAGCCTTGCTTTCATTTTCCAATGGAACATTACATGAGTTAAACTACTAAACTCCTTGTCTTCCTTCTCCATTTTTATCCTTTTTTCTGTAACATTGTATCAGAGCTCCGGTTATTCTTAAGCTTGTGAGGATTGAGTAGCAAATTCTTTAAAAAAAGTATGATTGTTGAACCCTAGCAATGACATCAAACAATTTCTCTATTTTAATTCCTATTTTGAATGGATAAAATTATCACTCTTGGGCTATCAAATGAAGTCCTATTTGCAAGTTGTTAGTTTATTGGAGGTTATTGAAAGTGATTTTCAGCCTACACCTCTTCTCCAAAATCCAACCCTAAATTAAATCAAAAAGAATGATGAAGAAAAGGTAAAGAAACCAAAAGCTCTATCTTGCCTTCATTCGGCCATAAGGGAAAGAATTTTCACAAGTATAATAGCATGTGAATCTCCTAAAGAAGTATGAGAGAAACTAAAAGAAGAATTTGAGAGCAACATTCCAACTGAGATGATGCAAAATTTTAAAACTCAAAAAGGAATTTGAGATGTCAAAAATGAAGAATTTTGAAGGTGTCAAGGAATATGGAAGCAAACTTATGCCCATTGTCAATCAAATCAAGTTACTTGATGAAGAATTTCCTACTCAAGGGGTTATAGGTAAGCTTTTTGTGACACTTCTCGAAAGGTACGAGTTAACAATTTTATCATTTGAAGTTACTAATGATCTATCAAATATAACCTTTACAGAGTTACTAATTGCCCTTCAAGTTGTGGACTAAAGAAGAACAATGAGGAATGGAGAAAATAGTGGTAAGCTTGAAAGAGCATACATGGTTAAGAGTTCCTTTTCAAAGGGTAAAAGTAAAATTCTCCAATGTACAAATTGTAAAAAACCTGGTCGTGAAGAGAAGAATTGTTGGCTTAAAGGAAAACCACAGTGCTTCAAGTGCAAGAGGTTTGAGCATTTATAAAAAGATTGCATATTTCAAAATGAAGAAGAAACAAACATGGCACAAGTGGCACAAGAAGAAACTCTTTTTTAGAGTTATTGGTGAGAAGTGCACCATAGAGAGATGTACTCCAATATATGTAAGTTGATGATAATGTGCATCAACAAATTTGAAGACGATGATGAGAAGAGCATTACATTAGGAGAGAAGTGCTCCATCCATGAAATTTTAAAGTAAAGGGGAGTGTTAGCAAGTGCTTTAAAATAATTAAATTAATTTATTTTCTTAGTTCCTATTTTCTATAGTTAGGATGTTAATGGAGTAAGTGGTCAAATTAGAATGTAATATTTTGTTGGTATTCTCTAGCTATTAGTGGAGGATTACGTGGGATGATATTTACCCACTTTCTTATATGGTTGCTTATTTTTTGTTGAGTTTAGTTTATTTGTAAGCCTATTTAAGTAGGCATAGCTTTACTTTCATTTTGCAATGGAACATTGCATGAGTTAAACTATGAAGCTCCTTGTCTTCCTTCTTTATTTTTATTCTTTTTTCTCCAACAGAGTTTCACTCTCTCTTGCTCCTGGTTTAGAATTAGTTCTAAAATTTTTGCCTCCTTTTCCTTTGAAATTTGAATTTCTTTAAGTATGCTCTGTTTTGTCTATTGCAGTTTCCTTCTCATTTCTCAAATTTACTTGGGCTTTTACAAATTGCTCCATTGTGTTTGGTGATCTTTCTTTCATTCTCATTTTACAAGACTTTAATGAGGCTTGCAAATCATTGAGAGTCATATACTCCAAACCTTTAGACTCTTCAATGGCTATGACAACATAATCAAATTGACTTGTTAATGTGTCAATGATCTTCTCCATAATATCTTTCTATTAGAGTAGTGCTCTAAAGGCAATCACCTTTAGCACTTTTGTACAAACTTTATTTTAATTAATAAAGCGAAAGGCAATTTTCATTAATTTGATGTTCATTTATTTATGAATTGATGTCGTTCTTAAATCAAATTAATGAATTCCATGATACAAAACATAGTATGAAGGAAATCATGATGAGATCATAATAATGAGATTCCTATCATGTGTAATTATGTTAATATCTAAATTATCCCTAGTCATAGGATTAATGAGACAGGACATTGTTAATCTAGATAGACTAGCACATGTTATACTTCTTGATTTAATCAAGCAGTGGATCTTATAAACTGTAAGCATAAGATGCCTAGAGTTAACATATGGATGCTTTTTAAGAGTAGTGAGTACACGGATGACCCGTTATGAAATTATCATATGGATGATCTATCAAATGTCAGTGATTAATCTCATCATAACAATGGTGCAAATATCCTTAGACTTGAGGTACTCAAGGATATCTTAAATACTGATCCTATGCTTTGACACTATTCCTTGTTGCCTTTAGATGAGGTCGCTCATAGGGTGGTGATTGGGTACAACTATCGGTATTTGAAGGTAATTGGGTAGCCAATAAAGGATTTACTAGGATGACACATAGAGTAATGAGATCCCTGGGATAAGAACTAACATCACTTGGACTAGATTTGACATAGTTAGTCTAGTAGGAGTTGACACATAGCCCACACTCCGAACCAAGTAGAGTATAGGATGGTGAAGGGACGAATTGCACGGTAATTGACTATGGAAAGGTTCATAAGTCGAATAATTAACTATCGAAGAGTTTGAGTGTTAATCCACTTACATTCTAATAAATTTGCATCATGAAACCCTTCATGATATGCTCAAATTAAGAGTTAATTCAAGTGATCAAAATAACTGAGAACTTAAGGGTCACAATTATAAAAGATCAGATGAAAAACAAAGTGTGCATGGTTGTCAATTAAGCAAGCCACGATCATCCACGATCGCGACCTACTTAATGACAGGTGGTACATAAGTGATTTCTTCACTTATGTACACACAAAGTTTTACCCAAAAACACACTCAATAAAGAGGCTAAGCATCCAGAAGAGTTCTGGAAGTTGAGAGGAGTGATCTTGAGATTTGTTCATGCAATTTTAAGCAATTTTTGAATGAGATTAATTACATGTAACTTAGTCTTGATCTAACTCTCACTAGAGCATCTACTTGAACTCATCTTGTTTGGTGCTCTAACCACCCTTATACACTAATTTTTCTTCATCTTTGCCTGCTCTCTTGAAGCCAAATAAGCTATTTGGTGTTTTGCTACAACCCAAATAAGGAAAAGATTAAAGAAAGGATGAGTATTTGCAAGGTACATATATTGTAATTTCATGTTCTTATAATCTATTTAAACATGCACATGGATTTTGGATTTTTTGGGGATGTCGTGGGGTGAAATTATGATTCCGACACTTCTGCTACCTTGCCATGTATGTGATGCATGGACCCATATCTCTCCAACACTTTCTCTGTAATTTCATGACTATTATTTTTCATCTCATTGATCAAATTTTATATTCTTGAAAAATAATCACAAATAATTTCATCTTTGCTTTGTTCCATCAACTCGTATTGCGTTTTTAAACCTTGTAGTCTCGTTCATTTAATTGTGTCTGCTCCTTCATACATTTTGAGTAGAATATTCCAAGCCTCCCTTGCTATTTTAGCATAGAATATTTTTTTCAAGAATCACCAACTCAACAGATTGACAAATTTAAAACAAGGCCTTTTCATTTAATGAATGATCACAAACTAGTTGTTGTGATTCTTCAGCCGTCGGTTTTTCTTTTTTTACTAAGCCTTTCTCCAAAATTTCACCATACCTATGACTTGTCAAATATAGCTCCTTCCGGTGTTTCCATGTCGCAAAATTGTTTTTGGCATCAAACTTGAGAATAGATAATTGCATTGGTTGAACTAGTTGTACTTGAAGCCATCTTGATCTTCTTGAGCATTTTAACCTTGCTCTGATACTAGGCGTTGTCAATTATAATTGCCTAAAAATAAAATAGTTAACAAAATACATACTCAAAATTTTATTAATGATTCACACTACACAACTCGTTGGAGTTGAGCACCTTACAAAACTTTCACACCTTTTTTACTGACTTTTCTTTTTGAGTTTTTTGTACAATACATGTAATGGTGAAATGGTCATATGTATAGAGAAGCAAAGTTGTCAATAATCGACTATAACACCGGCTGCAGTGAAGCTATCCAAAAGAGTTCAAAGACAATGGTACAACACTTTACAATTAAATCAAGTTTAGTTTCTAACAAAAATTTATAAAAAAATATTAAACTTATAATATATATTAAAAATTCAATTCTATCTAAATTTTTATCTATTAAAAATTCAATTTAAACGTTTTGTAGATATTAAATTTTATTTTAAATACTAAATTACAAAATATATTTGAATAAAAATTTTAAGACCAAAAATATAATTTTTACCCATGAGGATACGATGTGTCTAAAAAGGCAGTAGGTCAGGACCTGCTACCTGACGACGACTCATTATTAAAAGGTCAAGAACGGCTTCAGGTGATTGATTGGTGTTGACAGAATAAGCAAGTGGACCCAAAGAGAAATTTGAAAGCAGAAGTTTAGAAATATATGTTTTGGCAGAGAAGTTTGGTCGTCCTCAATGATTCATGCTTTATGTCTCAAGCTTAAAATTTGAAGTAGAAGTGGAAAGTCGTTCCATTCTGGATTCCCATTTCAGTTCACGTACTTTGAAACAATTTCAGAGTCACTCTCTCTAATTAATCCAACAGCATTACGTTTTGGCCTTTTTTCTCTTTCTCAATCGTATCTTCTTCTTACTGCCTTCTCTTCCACCCTCAATTTATTACAAGTCTAATGCTATTTCAAGCTGTAACTGGGTAGTTTCCCTACTCTGTCTCTATGTTCTCCGCACCGACCTTAACTTCATGGTGTGCTTTTGTCTCCACACCCAAGTAACATTTTTTGTATTCTCTCGACCTTAGTAGTTCTAGTTGCTTCTCATTCTGCTTAAATAACGTTGCATTCTTCTCTCTGTTATCATCGTAGCAAACTACCACAAAAGCAGAGTGTGCAAATCCTTGATTAAGCTTGTGGTCGTAATTAATGTGATGCCCACCTTAGAGTTACAGGCGATGTTAAATGAGCAGTTGCAACCAGTGGTGCCATCACCACCAAAGATGGTGGAACCATGTCGGTATTCACACCGATCAATAGAAACACTGGTCGTTGTGTTGGCAGTGATCACCATTGTTGGTGTTATTGCAGGTATTATTGCACGTTTCTGTGGTGGGCAGCATTTTGGCAGAAATGGGGAGCATGACATTGAAGGCTGGGTAGAAAGGAGGTGCAGGAGTTGCATTGATGGAGGCCTCCCCGCTGACGCCGAAGAATCAAAGCCAGTGGCGGAGGAGGCTAAAAAGTGATCATATAGAAACTTCAAAGGTTCTTTCGAGATTGGTTCTTTTGTGCTGCATATAATCTCAACTTTAGCGCTGCAGAGATCGAGTATTTGTTGTCTGATCACGTAGCTTTTCTGTGTTTTAGAATGTAGTATAAACTTAATTGGTGTTGCTATGTCCCTTCATTCTTCTCTTTGTTTCATTCAATCCTTTTCACGTGTTTCAATCAAAATCCGTTCTTTTTATGTCATGATGAACAGCTAGAAGACGTTTCCACTGAATTTTGCAGTTTACCTTGAAGCAAACACTAACCGTGAAACATCATCATGGTAGAGACAATGAAATATCCAGGAGAAGCTGAAGAACAAAACAAAAAACTAAAGACATGCATAAACTTTTGAACAATGTGACCGTTGCTTTTCCAAAAGGGCTAAAAGCTAATATACAATGCCGTTGGCATTCTTAACAAAATCATTTATCTTTAGCACGCCATTACCAACAGTTTCAAGATTCTAGTACTGTGAATGATAGTTTGATCCTGAAGAAGCAAAGTTTGGCAGTAAAAAGCTCAAGCCTGAATGCTCAGCTTTCGGCTTATGTTTAGGTGAATGATAGATACTTGTTGTCATTCATTTCATAGCCCAGCTGTCTTAAAATGTTGACCACTTGACACTAATCCAGACGTCAAGAAATATAAAGACAAAACAATGGAACTCAATCTCATCTTTTACTCCTGTACTCGTACAACACAAGCAGTTAAAACACGATTTCATACATGGTTCTAGAGGAGATGCTTGCCTCAACCAGTGTAACTTAGTAGTCAAACCAAACCAAAGCAAAGCAAGAGATTGAAAGGAAAGAATCAAAATGAATAATTAAACGAAATAACAGATGCTGATCCACGACTACTTTTATTGCGAGGTCATTGACACCTGAACTCGGTAGTCTCCACAAAGCTAGAGCCTAGAAGCAAATGCTTCTCAACATATTGGTAATTATGATTTCTTCAGTAAAAATCTTCAAAATTTCGATTCCTTCTTTAGACAATCTTCCATTCTCTTCTAGCAGTTAATTCCACACAGTTCAACATCTGGTCCAGTCACCCTGGTTGTAAAAGGATCAATGCGGACCCATAGTAAGGAGAAGATAGAAGCTAGGAGAACAGACCACACAACAACAATTGTAGGTGTTCGGTTTTGGCGTCCCATCAGACCCTTAAGGAAAGGATAGAGATGAATAATCACCCAGAAAGCAAAGAATAACTTGCCAAAAAGAGGACCCCATGATTGATAACCACTATTAATGGCGTAGGAGACTCCAGCAACCACTCCAACCATGTTGATTATTAGGAGGGTGGTTGGTGGGATGAGCAGAGTAGTCCATTTGAACATATAAAGCTCAGCAAAATCCCCATCCTCATCAGATGCTTTTGAAGTGACAGTAAAGTTGGTGTCTATACCTGCAAGGACTTTTAACAGGCCTTGGAAAACAGCAAACAGGTGAGCTGATACGCCTCCAATAACCCAGAATTGTTCATTCCTCCACCACTCATCAATGCCAACACCACTCCATCTCATCTCCAAAATACCAGTCGCAAAGATTGAGAGGAAAAGGGATATGAACCAGATACTAGCAATGTTGCTAATCTGTAGTTTCATTAAAACACAATTGTGTCATGTCAAACTTAAGCTGTCATGCTGAAAACTATAATTTTGAAAAGAATTCAAATAAGTAGTTCTTTACAGCCTATGAGTTGCTCCATTTTATAACATCATAAAAACAAAAAAGATCACCTTCTAGTCTGAAAAAGAAAATTTCATATCATAGATTAATAAATAATCCCACCTTCAAGTGACAAGTTCTCAACACTAACCCAAAGAGTTTGAATATGGAGATTGATGATGTTTTTCAATAAAGAAATGTTTACCTGCGGAATAATAAACTTTCCTGTCAGAAGACAGACAGCAGGCAATGCACAATATGCAAGAAGAGGAATGGCAGTGACTGGGTAAATAGTGGTATTGACATATGCAAATCTTGCAAGCCATTTCAGCCTTCCACCATAACCATACCATATGGGGCAGTGACGACTGAAGAGAATTTCAACTGAACCTAAAGCCCACCGAAGGACTTGATTCAAACGATCAGAAAGGTTAATAGGAGCAGATCCTTTAAAGGCAGGGCGTGGTGGCATGCAGTAGATTGATCTCCAACCACGGGCATGCATCTTAAATCCTGTTAGGATATCCTCTGTGACAGAACCATATATCCATCCTATCTGCCGAAAGGAATCCATACACAAGTCACTATCTCTTTTAACCATTCACAAGATATATGCAGCGACAAGTATTTATTTTCCTTTTTCTTCATGGGGGTGGGTTAGACCAATTACACAGTTTGGTTGTGTAATTGAAAAGCAGACTCAATCGATTTCAATGCTAAATTTGTTGCCCATATTTAAACGAAAATAAACTTTAAAAGAAGAAAAGAAAGGTTTAACCTACTTCACTTCCCCAATCTGTCTTGTCCTCATATCCACAACTAATGACATGAATAGCTTCTTTGAGGAGAGACTCAGGGGTTGCAGATTCAGGGACACCGCCATTTTCCATCAGTGTTGAAGCAACAAATACAGTTGATTGACCAAATCGTTTCTCAAGCGTCATCTGTGACATGAGCAGTGATTTTTCATCATCAAAGCCAGCACCTATAAGAGAACAAAGAGTCGCTGAGCGTCAGATCTGAAACTAAAACAGACAACACCTCACATCACCCTATCACCCTTATAGTACTAACTGAACTTGAAACAACCTCATGATATTATTCCTAGGAAAGCTCAATCAAGAAAATAAGGGTTCATGTTCAAAGCTTTCATTGCTTTTAGAAACTAGATTCAATTAGAAGACAAATTCAGCATGCCCATTCTCCTCGTTCCTTCAATTTACTAAAGTAAAAGTAAATTTCTTATTCAAGTGATGATGGGAGTTAGATAGAAGAAGGAAATAGTTGAGCTCAAATACATGTCAAATAGAGCTTCTTTGACAACGAAAAGCTTGATATAAGGGTTAAAAACAATTAGAAGTATCAAACTAGTAGTAATTCAAAACAGAAATGTAATGTCACAGATTGAATAGCTTGTGATTGCAAAAATTCAATTAAGAAAGGGACACGTGCAAGATATGATACAATAAAGAAGAAAAAGAAGATAAGGGTAAAAGTTAACCTTCGACCCCTTCTTCTATATCTTCCAAGTTGAAAACTGGCACAGTAGGGTCAACATGTTTGCCAGATTTCTTTTTTCTACTTGAATTTGAACTCTTCTTTCGTGATCCACCACCAAAGCATGAAGAGAGCACTCCTGGTTTCTTATGCTTGGATTTAAGGGGAGGCTCGTAACCATACAAAGCTGTCCTATTGAAAACACACCCAGTACCCACATATACAGGGCCTTGGATGCCATCCTGCCCCCTTAAATTTATCTAACAACATTATAATAGACCATCCATTGAAGATTGGATTAGAACAAGAACAAAAACAAAAACATGGAATCAGGGCTAAATGACAACTACTAGAACTTACATCAAAGAAAACAGTGTTGCGATTAGCATATCTATCATTTTTGTCAATCCCATCAAATCTTTGGGGAAACTGGACATAACAAACTGATCTTCCTAGATTGGGATCCATCAGAAAACACATAGCTTCTCTCAAAGCCTTGCTATTGTTTATGTAATGATCACAATCCAGATTCAACAAGAAAGGTCCATTGGTAAGCACAGCTGAAACACGCACCTGCCAAGGGACAGATGTGATTTGGGTTAACAACTTGCTAGATGTACCTAAGAGATTAGCTGCTCACTTACCAATGCATTCATGGCACCAGCTTTTTTGTGATGCTGAAAACCAGGGCGCTTTTCACGAGAAACATATACCAGCCGTGGAAGTTCATTGCCCTCAGTGTCAAGTCCTCCATTATTACCCAAGAAAACCTGCAAATTGTTATTCAAGCAGCAAGTTCGAGAAAAAGGCACGTCAATAAAAAGCAGAGCTGATTAACTAAGTTTAGCTGATTAACTAAGTTTTCTTTTTCCCCAACCAACATGTGGAATATCAAGGTCATATGACACAAGATCCACATAGAACAAGTCTCTCATCAAGAAACCGAATAAAAATAGAGCAGAATTTTAAGAGAAAGTGGAATTTTACTTCGGCATACAATGATGCAAATGCATTGAGGTCATGGTTAATTGGTAAGATGATTAATACCAATGAGGTATCTCTTGCGGAGAACATTGTGATTTAGTTCAAGATGGACCAACCTGGATCAATCCTGGATGATCAATGGTGGAATTTCACTTTGGCATACAAAGATGCAAAAGCATTGTGATCATTGTTAATTGGCAAGATGATTAATAACCACCAGGTGTCTCTTGATGGAGAACATTATGATTTAGTTCAAGATGGACCAACCTGGGTCAGTCCTGGATGATCTCTGGTGGAATTTTACTTTGGCGTACAATGATGCAAATGCATTGAGATCATGGTTACTTGGTAACATGATTAATACCAACGAGATATCTCTTGCTGGAGAACATTGTGATTTAGTTCAAGATGGACCAACCTGGATCATTCCTGGATGATCTCTGGTGTTATTTCCAGGCCAAGGAGTACCATCTTGCATAGACCATCCTTCATCAGGAACCTTCTGTGCCTTTGCTACCAAACCGTTGATGCGAACTTTAAATTCTTCATACTCTCTCTACATTTCCAATGGGAACATAACATTCAACTAAAGTTTGTAATGTCTAATTAAATCAAATTAATATTTGAACCTTGAATCCCTACCTTCATAGCTCGTCGATCTTTGACGAATGATGGATGAACCTTATCTTTCAGGTAGTCAATTTTCAGTGCAAAGTACCACTCCGGAGCTCGTGGTTCAATGTTATATTTCTTGCTAAAAGGAACCCATTTTCTAGCAAATTCAGATGTTTCAGAAAGGGCTTCAAATGTCAACATAGCAGCTCCATCATCTGAAACATAACATGAAACTTTGTCCACTGGATAGTCAACTGCAAGAATAGACAGGACTGTATTGGCTGTGACAAGGGGAGGCTCCTTTAAAGGATCAACTGTACTGACAAATATATCAACAGCAGCCAACTGTGATGGTTCTCCTTCTTTTTCATATCTGTGAAGCATTAGGAAAATCTAAAATATTTAGTATCTATGGATCTTAACAAAACTTACCTACATTGAGGGTATGTTATAGGAAAAGGAGAAAGGTACCTCAAAGCTAGCCTGTCAAGATATGTCTCACGGTTGACAGGTAGCCATTTAGGGAACTGATCCAATATCCATGAAATTGCAAACCAGATCTCACAAATGACAGATATCAACCATAGAGGATAAGCATCCTTCACGGGATTTGTGATACGGTAGTGCAAGAAAATGCAAAGAATGATAAGCCGTAAGATAATGACCATCCTGTAAGGATTAATCCTAGAGGATGGAACTGAAACCTTTCTTGAGAGAGGCTGACGTGTTTCATCATTTCTGTTTCACAATAAGAATAAACTAAGATGTTAAAGGAGGTAATCTATCGGTAAAGTAACTACAAAAGCATTAAAGCAGTCCTCACTGGCTCATCTTCTCAAGAAGATAAATACATGTTTTCACTTTATCGGTGTTTATTAACCAAAATATTTGTTAACTATTCACCCGTAGCATAACAAATGCAGAAAATTAGTTGCATTCATAACATTATACTCAAAAACCAAACAATTGATCAATCTTGGTACAAGTAGAATATCAGAGCCACACCAGTCAAATTTCAACTTTTGTAATCTTAGTATTCAGTAGGTCATCCTTATGCACAAACTGATAAGTGGAGAGCACCTGGCCTCAATGAACACTAAGTCCCAGCCAAGGAGAGTATGCAATGAAGGAAAAAAGAGAAGACTGAGGAAGAGATATATTAGCTCATGTTGTATTCGCACTTAAAGTTATAAAATGCTACGCAGCAGGTGATTCTAGGATATGAAACTGCCAAACAGGCATCTAATATAATTAAAATACGAAACATGAGTCCTGATTAAAACTGCAAGAAACTGAGAACCAGGGTACTGGGAATGGGCTAGTGTGGAAGAACTAAGGGAGAATGTAAAACAAAAGTTCCATATGGATTGAATTTAAATGTTTTTAGGCACATCCATATGAATATATCATGCAGTGAAGGTAATATCTTGGTAATTCATGTACATCACATGACACTTACAGCAAAGAGTCATCCAAAAGCACATCAGTGCTAGCATCAAAATCTCCGCCACCCCTTCCTTCAGATGGTGCATTACTAACACTCATCGGAGCAGCATGCTTTTCTGGCTTCATCCTCCAACCATCAATCCTCTCTTTCCAGGCCACATTCCCAAATCCTAAAGAGCCGGAATCCCTTCCTGGATCTACTACCCTGATATTGGCTGCAAAAGATAATGGTTATGCAAATTGTATAATGAAACTAAAAAAACAGCATTATATATTAAATTGGTGAGCACAATATTTTATAAGCAAATGCAGATCATTACCTCTGCTACCACTTTCAGGAGAAGCCATTGAGAAACGTCCAGGAGATGCAGCTGAAAGGTCTCCAGATACCTGTAGATTTTCCATATTTCACCACTTAAATCCTGCAAACAACAAAAAAATTCTCAAGAAAATTGAATGATTCAATCACCTACCGAGCGTCTGCCAGCCAGGTAAGGAATTTGGTGCTCTTTATCATAGCTTGTAGGTGCAACATACTCCTTCCTGCCAGACCCTGCATCCCAACTGAGCATTCGATCTATCTTTCTTTTCTCCTCTTCTATCCCTGATGAATGGTGATTTGACTTGCTTTCAGCATCAACATCATCAGTAACTTCAACTTCTTCCCCATGAATAGGAGGGCTACCTGATAGACATCAACATTAAAATCAGTTCTCTCACTTCTATCCATCCACCCAAAATGTAACAGGTCATGAAAACTAACCTTTATGCCTCTTGTACTTAGTCTTGCACTGGGGACAAGATTGATTACCATCTTTTCTCTCATATTCATAACATGGGCGGCAAACAGGAAATGCGCACACGTGGCAAGCAATAAAAGGTTCTCCATCTGCTGTTCTGCCGATATCATCACTGCAGATCTGGCAGACTTGCATATTGGTTTGTGTTACATTTTTCTGCTCAATGGCAATAGAAACGGGTATCAGAAGTCAGATGTGAACCACTGAGAAAAGCCTCTGCAGACCAGACCTTAACTACAATCAGAAAGAGCTCAAGAAAACAGATTGCTTAAGATTTTAGTTTTATGGATCTAATTAAACAAGGCATAAATAACTAAATAGAATAATAAATAGAAAGAAATGGGAAATATCAGCAACCAAAATAGTATTGGATGATTAGGATTAAAAATAAAATGGACCAGCCGAAAGCGACTAAATTCGTGATCCATCGACACTAATGAGACGAAACAATAAACTGATTGATCGAAAGCAACTAAGTACGTAATCTAACATCACATATGCACTCAGGAGTTTGTCAAAGAGAGTAATAAGCTGGAAAAAGAAAAAGAACTTGTGGATCTCAGGAGTGATGACTAAAATAAAAACTAAAGGCTTGATGTTGAATCATACAAGTGAAAAGCACGAAGTAATACAAACCCAAATAACTCTGTTTCTCAGTCTTTTTGGGATCCACATATTGGCAAGGAAAATTTAAAAAAAAATGCAGCAGGCATGCAAAGATCCAACAAAGGAGTACCAAAACCTGATCTAACAGAAGAAACAAATCCAAAATATGAAAATTAAACTCCGATGAAATCTAAAAAATTGAACAAGCACATTAATCTCATAAGCGTCAAGAAAGCAAAGTATTTCCAGTTCACTAACTCCTGCTTCTTCTTCTGAGTTCATTGTCATCTTAGCCGATCGGAACAATTGCTCTCTTATCTCGTCCTTAGCCAAAGCTTTAAATCCACCCCAGAAATAGTAACTTCAAGGCTTCATTTTAACTCAGAGATCAACAAAAACACATCTCACTAAAACCCAGAAATTGTTTTAGCGAGAAAATGATTGCGTTAGGAGAAATGTAGTGATCATAGAGCTATTGATGCCTTGCATGAAATGAATTTCAACTAACTAACAGAGTCTTCACTAAAAAGCCCCACCGACACTGAAAGATAGAAACAGGCAACGACCGACACAAGATCCAAGCTCTCTCTCTGTCCCCACTTCTCCCCCTTTTTTCTCTTGTAATTATTTTCTTACCTATTGATATTTTGGTTAGAAAATTATTACCAAAGCTGCAAAAAGGTTAAAATGTGGGAGATAACCAGCGGTGCAAGTTTGGATATAATACGAGAAACTCTTTTCCTTTTCTTGTATTACAATTTAAATTTGGTTTCTGTGACGTGCACAAATGTAACTTCTGACGTGGCTCGTTCCCGACAAGATCTGAGCCAGTTTATAGTCTACTTTGATTGGCTGGTGTGCCCGAGGTATTGCTGTATGTACGTGTTAATTTTTGCTCTAGCTAAGTGATAATTATTTAAAAATATTTTTTATTTTATAGATACTTAGTTATATATATGATAAAATTTATAAAATAAATATATATTATAAATAAAATTACTATGAAATTATAATTATAAAATTTTTATTACATTTATATATTAACTCTAAATTGTTTCTAATCATTATTATATTAAGATTAGATATTAGTAGTAAAAAATTTAGTACATATTTTATTTTTTAATAAAAAAGTAGGCAATCTTATAAATTAAAGTACGAAGATATTTTCCGAAACATGTGAGTGTTTGTTAAAAAATAAGATTATTGAACTTGACCCTATATAAAAATTTATTTAGAATATTACTTTTATGTTTATAAAAATTCACATTGTATTGATTGTATCAGTGATTCTTTGACTCAAAACTTCTAAAGTTATTTTATATAAATATTGTTATTTTTTTAATTTTAGACTAGGGTATCCACCGGCGGATCCAATAATTAATTCCCTTGCTGGCTTATAAGCACCTCACAAGGTGAGACAGCTGATTCAAGAATTTAAGGTCATTCCATACCTAAAGATAAGGATCAAACCCTTAATCTTTGATTAAGAATGGATAAATTCCTACCATTCAACGATAGCTTAATTGATAGGTCTTAAATATAATATGAACTATATGAAAATTCTTGATTAATCAATATATAATTTATTACTTTAAAATAATTCAAAAAAATGATTCATTGATCTTAATTAGATTACTTTGAAAAATCCTTGGTCTGAGTTAAAATGACAATTTGTAAATATCCTTCCAATAATATACATCTAATCCTACCATTTATCACTCACGTCAAGCAGCTCATTCCGAGCTCCTCTCACCGAGAAACGGCACAACAAGTTGGATAAATTAGTTTGGATAACCCGCAATGAATTTATTGTAATGTTTGAGATTGCCTATCGATAGCTAGCGAGGTGAGGGCAGCGTCTGTGGAAGGAAGATGTATTAAAGCCGACAACTGGTCCCTTGTCGGCAGCTTGAACCTGTTGGCAACGACAGAACCTCCAGGAGGTGCAACGTCCGAAGCAGCCTAAATGGTAGTGTCGCTTGAAGGAGCTGGCGACACAGAACATGACAATAATGGTTATGGGCTACAGAAGCGTGAGGCTCTTCGTGTGCTTCAGATGATGGCGCGTTGATGGTTACAGTTGGCATTGTAGAAGGCGGCGGTCACTTTGTGGCGGTGGCTAGGTTTCTTTATTATGAAATTAGGGTTTATTAACTTGAAGAAGGGGCATGTTTGGAAAAAAAAAGTTTAAGATTCGGCATGTTTGGAAACAGGTTTGAGAAAAAGGGTATTAGTACATTAGGTTAGCTTGTTCTAGATTAGGAATAATGAATTCGTAACTTAGAATAATCCGTGTAAAGGTATAAGGATATGCTCAACCCAGATAAAATTATCCTTAATATAATAAAGTATTACAAGACTAATTTTCAAATAAGATTTAAAATTGTTTTAAATTTTCAAATATTAACATCAACAATAATAAAAACACCTAGTGAGAGTTATGCTAAAATGTGAAATCTAGAAAGGTCTAATAATATACATTATTTCTGATAGACTCATGTGTAATGCAAAATAATAAGAATGCAAAATATAAATAAATATGTATAAATAAAAATATAAAATATGTAATATTATTCATAATACAATACATATAGAACCTGATAAAGATTACTGATAAAAAATAAAATAAGTAAATAAATATAGAAACTAGAAAAAAGGTAAGTACAAAAATAAATCAAACCTATCATTACAAGAAAGTAATTATACTAAGTAAGAAATTACTTAGGCTAAATAACTAGGGGGAAGTACTATGTAATTAAAATATTAAGCTAACTATTAAATGAAAAATTCGAAGGAAAATGTTTAAAAGACTTAAGAGAACGAGAAAGATCTTTTTATGAGATTATTTATTTATATTCTAGTACACCAAAGTTTTTTATTGCAGGTCATGTCCTCGATAAGTTCTAGTCGAGCTATATAATTCTTGATCAATTCCCCTAGTTTTTCCTAGTCCTTCCTTTTTTTTCTTTTAAAGTCTCTAAATACCATTTTCTCGTATCTTTTCACTAGAGCATCAAGGTGCCTCCTTTTAATATGTTTAAACCACTTAAGCCTCGTCTTTCTTAATTTTCATTAATAATGGCTACCTTTAATTTGTCTCTTACTAATACATTCTTGGCCTTATCTTTCTAGTAAAGTTACACATCTAATGAAGCATTCTCATCTCTGTCACCATTAGTTTATAGCTATGCATTTGTTTGATGGGTTAATTTTCTGCCTCATATAGCATAGCTAACCTAATTGTTAAACGATAGAATTTACCTTTGAGCTTGAATGTTATCTCTTATCACCCTGATTTGATATGATGGATTATATTTTCATTGATCTCTCCATTGCTTTAGATGACAGACCCTAGGCATTTAAAATACTCGTCGTAGTATAAGTTCTGAATCAATCTTTACCTTACCCTATAACTGGAAAGTTACACTTTAAGTACTCAATCTTAGTTTTGCCCAATTTAAAAACCCATCGACTAATATGTCCCTCAAATGTTCTAGCTTGACATTGACACTCTCTTTTTTCTCATCCACTGAGGCAATATTTTCAACAAGCATCATACACTAAAGTACGTCCCCTTTAAGATTCTTGTTGAGCTCATCCATCACTATTGCAAACAAAAAAGGGCTCAATGAAGAGTTTAGCGTAACCCAATATCAATAGAAAAAAATTTAGCGTAACCCAATATCAATAGAAAAAATTTCTATATCTCCTCCTATTGTGCTTACTTTAGTAGCCCTTAATGCATATCCTTAATAACTGGTACATAAGTCAAAGGAACTCCCTTAACCTTTAAACACATCCACAAGATTTTCCTAAGTACCCTGACATATGTCTTCTTTAAATCAATAAAAACTAAAGTTCTGTTTGGTTAGATGTTAATTAATAGAATTGAATGGAACGAAACGAAATGGTTTATATTGGAATAGAATGTAATCTAATGAAAAGTTGCTTGGGAGGGATGGAATGGTTCATAATGTAATATAGTAAAATATTGCTTGGAAGATGGATGGAATGGAATGTAATATATAATAAATGACTATTATACCCTTTATATTAAGATGGTTGTTGCAGGAGATTTATTAATTTATTATTAATTATATAAAAATATTATTATTAATTATTAATTATTATTTTATTTTATTTTATGTGATTTATATTTAAAAATAATTTATTTACATTTTTATTTATATAAAAATATATGCAAACAATTAAAGAATAATTTTTTATATACTTTCTATTTTCATTAATAAAAATTTTATTATTTTATTATTAATTATATACAATTTATTATTAATCATATAAAAATATTATTCTTAATTATTTAATATATTCTATTCTATTCTATTCTATGTGATTTATATATAAAAATAATTTATTTATATTTTTATTTATATAGAAATATATGATAACAATTAAAGAATAATTTTTAAATATATTTTCTATTTTCATTAATAAAACTTTTATTTATTTTTTATTAATTATATACAATTTATTATTAATTATATAAAATATTATTATTAATTATTTAATAAATTTTATTATATTAAATTTTGATTTATATTTAAAAATAATTTATTTATTTATTATTTATATATAAATATATACAAACAATTAAAGAATAATTTTTAATATATTTTTATTAATGAAAAATAGAAAATATAAAAAATTATTATTTAATTGTTTGTATATATTTCTATATAAATAAAAATAAATTATTTGTAAATATAAATTTTATTATTTTTTATTAAATATATATTTTTATTAATAATATAAAATTATTATTATTAACTATTTAATAAAATGAATTATATTAAATATTATCATTTTCTATTTATTATATTAATATTATGAATTGGTCACAGTTGGTATTAAGAAGAATTATTGAGGTTATATTAGGTAATATGTATTTATTAGTTTACGTTCCATCCTAAACTCCCTGAATCGGAGGTTTCTTATTTTCACTATTTAGGATGGAATAGAACGTAACATGAAACCCTCCGCTTTCATTCCATTCCATTATGAAACCCTAAACCAAATGATGGAAGTGTGTTACGTTCCATCTCCTTCCATCCCTAACCCCTCAACCAAACAGGGCCTAAGTGTAGATTACTCTGCCTTTCCCTGCAATATTCCATTAATCTCTTAGGAGATATAAAGCTTCTATAATAGACCTTCTTGGCATGAAGCCAAACTGGTTCTTTGAGACAAAATCATCCTTTTTCACTCTCTTCTCAATTACCTTCTCCCACAACTTCATGGTTTGACTAAATAGTTTGATGCCTTTATAGTTGTTACAATTGTGGATATCTCTTTGTTCTTGTATAGAGGAATTAACATACTAAAGACTCCCCCAATCTGACATTTTGGCAAACTTAAGAATCACGCTAAAAAGCTTGGCTATCTAAGTAACGCCCTCTTCACTTAGGCTCTTCCACACCTCTATAAGTATCTCATCAGGCCTTACTGCCCTTTTGCTCTTTATCTCCCTTAAAGCTCTTTTTATTTATTCCCTTATAATCTGCTCGCAATGAGTTAAGTTAAGAAACCTCTGATACATGCTAAGATCACTTAAAAGATATTGTCCTCTATGTCTTCGTTAAAAAGGCTATAGAAGTACCTCTTCCATCTTCTCTTGATGTTATTTTCAGCCACGAGTACCCATCCTGCTTCATTTCTTACAAACTTGACTTAATGTTGGAAGATATCAGGAGCGTGCCTACGTTGTGGCTTCTTCGAGCATTAGATCAGAGATTGTCCTGCTATTATTGGAGCACAGTCAGGAGTGAGAAGAGGATTAGTAACTAAAATGACTGTCCAACAAAGTAAAGTCAGTGGAGTAGGACAGAGGGGCAAAGGCAGAAGTAGAACAAATTCTGCAGGTCCTAGTTCCAGAATTGAGGTACGAAGCAATCAATCATAATCCCAGGCTAGGATCTTTGCCATTACCATATAGGAGGCTAAGGACTCCCAAAAAGTCGTTGCAAGTGTGTTACATGTCTTTAATTTAGAGGCATTTGCATTATTAGATCTAGGATCTACGCATTCATTTATTATACCGCATCTGGCATCTAAACTGCATTGTGAGAGAGAGATGCTAAAATGTGGCTTAGTAGTGAGTGCTCCAGTAGCCGGTACCACAGTAATTGGGAAGTATGTCAAGAGTGTATTATTCGGATTGATCAGGCAGAGTTGAAAGTTGATCTGATAGTCTTGCAATTGAGAGAGATAGATATTATTCTAGGTATGGATTAGCTTACAGCACACAGGGATGTGATGAACTGCTACACCAAGGAGGTGATTATTGAATCTCCTACTCAGCCAAGAGTAATATTTCGGGATGTTAGTCAAGCAGTACCAGCCATATTAATTTACTAGATGAGTGCCTTTAGACTGATTCGGAGTGGATGTAAGGCTTACCTAACCTATGTAATTGATACCTGGACTAAGCAAACAGTTCAGGATATTTTTGTTATTAGAGATTTCCCGGACATATTTCTTAATGAATTACCGGGATTGCCCCCATATGGGGAGACAGAGTTCACCATTGACCTTGTCCCTGGTACCACTCATATATCTATTCCTCCATATAGGATGGCACCTGTGGAACTTAAGGAACATAAGACCTGGATGTAGGAATTGTTGGATAAAGGCTTCATCAGACCCAGTATATCACCTTGGGGTGCTCCAGTCTTATTTATAAAGAAGAAAGATGGAACCTCGAGGTTGTGTATTGATTATAGGCAGTTGAGTCGAATGACAGTGAAAAATAAGTATCCTTTACCGAGAATTGATTATTTACTTGATCAATTACAGGGAGCTTAGGTATTCATTAAATTGGATTTGAGATCAGGGTACTATCAGTTGCAGATAGCAGAAGCTGATGTACCGAAGAGTCCATTCAGGACTTGATATAGGCACTTTGAGTTTTTGGTAATACCTTTCAGATTGACAAATGCTCCGGCGGCTTTTATAGCACTGATGAACAAAGTATTTCAACCTTACCTAGATTACTTTGTGATTGTATTTATTGATGACATTTTGGTGTATTCAAAAAGTAGAGAGGAACATTCCGAGCATCTGAGGCTAGTTCTATAGATTATAAGGGAGAAATAATTGCAGTGTTGTATGCCAAGTTTAGTAAGTGTGAATATTTTAGGGTCACATAGTGTCTGGACAGGGTATATAGGTAGACCCAAAGAGACTTGAAGGAGTGATAAAATGGGAAGCCCCAAGGAATGTATCCGAGATTTGAAGTTTTTTTGGATTAGCTGGTTATCACAGGAGATTTTTCGAGGGAGTTTTCATTGATCTCAGCCTTTTGACAAAGCTACAGAAGAAGAATGTACCCTTCCGATAGATTGATGAGTGCTAAAGGAGTTTTAAGGAATTAAACGTTGATTGACTACATCATAGGTGTTAGCTATTCCATCTGGATCAAGAGGATATGTAGTATACAATGATGCTTCACACCAGGGATTAGGATGTGTTTTGATGCAGTATGGCAAAGTAATTATATATGCATCGAGACAGTTGAAATCCCATGAATTCAACTGTCCAGTTCATGATTTAGAACTTGCTGCAATGGTATTTGCTTTGAAGATTTGGGGACATTATTTGTATGGTGAGACATTTCAGATATTCACAGATCATAAAAGTTTAAAGTATTTGTTGAGTCAGAAGAAGCTAAATATGAGACAAAGGGAATGGATTGAGCTATTAAAAGATTATGATTGTACAATTGAGTATCATCCTTGTAAAGCTAATGTGGTGGCTAATGGCTTAAGCAGGAAATCTAATAGTAGTGTGGTACAGATTCAAACCTCGAGATTACCAAATCTAGTTCAGCTAAGAGCCTTGAATGTTGAGTTGAATTTGGGGCAGAATGAGGCATTATTAGCTACACTGAAACTTAGGTCGTTATTATATGAAAGGATCAGGAAAGCTTAAAGTAAAGATCTAGAATTAGAGAAGCTTATTGAGAAGTTGAAACAAAATTTGAATTTTGAGTTTGAATTAAGAGATTATACTTTATGGTTGAAACAGAGATTATGTGTACCTGATGTTGACGATCTGAGGAGAGGGATTTTGTAGAAAGCTCACTCAGCAGCTTATGTTATGCATCCTAGTACTACCAAGATGTACAATACGCTAAAACAACATTTTTGGTGGCCAGGGATGAAGAAGCAAGTGGCGGAGTATATTGCTAAGTGTTTGACTTCTCAACAGATTAAAGCTGAGCATCAGGCTCTGGTTGGAAAGTTACAGTCATTACCTATTTCAGAGTAGAAATGGGAAAGGATCACAATGGATTTCATTATTAGTTTGCCGAGAACTCCAAAATAACATGATGCTATATGGGTCATTGTTGATAGATTCATGAAATCGACCCATTTCTTACATGTATGAGAGAATAATACATTGGATCAATTAGCCCGAAGGTATGTTAATAAGGTAGTGAGGTTGCATGGTGTTCCATTGTTTATTGTGTTTGATTGGGATCCTAGATTCACTTCTAGATTCTGGGGTAATTTATAAACATCATTGGTTACAAAGTTTAATTTCAGTACAACATTTCATCCTTAAATAGATGGACAGAGTGAGAGGACTATTAAGACTATTAAGGATATGCTCAGGGCTTGTGTATTGGAGTTCTAAGGACATGGGATTAATATGTAGCCCTTATTGAATTTGCTTACAATAATCATTACCTCAATAGCATTGTTATCGCTCTGTATGAGCATTATAAGGCAAAAAGTGTTGATCGTCATTGTATTGGGATGAAGAGGGCCTAAGAATTGTTGAAGGCCTAGAATTGATCCAAGACACTGTTGATAAGGTAAAATTGATCCGCAGTTGAATTAAGTCAGCTCAAGATAGGTAGAAAATTTATACAGATCAACACTGAAGAGATATGAAATATCAGGTAGGAGATAAGGTGTTTCTGAGAGCATCACCGTGGCGAGGAGTGCTGAGATTTGGTAAAAAGGAAAAACTAAGCCTTAAATACATTGGTCCTTACGAGATTATTAACAGAGTTAGACCATTGGTATACCGATTAGCATTACTAACAAAGATCACTTAAATTCACAATGTGTTCCATATTATTATGCTTAGAAGATATCAATCAGACCTGACCCATGTGATACCTGCACAGGAAGTAGAGATTGCAAATAATTTGAGTTATGTAAAAGAATCGGTCAAGATAGTGGGATATCGAACTAAACAATTGAAAAACTGAGTAATCCCATTGGTTAAGGTTCTCTGGAGGAACCATTCGAGAGAAGAAGCCATATGGGAAACTAAAGAAAACATAAGCAGACAGCACCCCATTTGTTTGATCAATCAGGTAAGAATTTCGATGAAGAAATTTCTTAAGGGGGGAGAATTGTAATAATCCGTTTATACACTTAAGGATTTAATTATTAGATTAAGTCATATCATGTAAGAATACATGAAGTACATTACATTTGCATGCATTATATTTGCATACACACATGAACCATAATTTAGAGACAATGTAAAAACAGTATATTGCACTCATTTGACATATCCCAGGGTATGAAAGATTTTAAATAATTATGATGTAATTGTGTGTTGATTATGTCTTAAATTTTGTTTTGGATGGATTATAATTAGTGACTTGGGAATTTATTGTTACAATTGAGTGATTGATAAGGTGATATATGCATCTAGTCTAGGAAAAATGTTAAAGGGCAAGATAAAATAATACATGAAAATTTAGGTAGATTGGGCCTATGAAATGGTGACATGTGGCATTAAAATAGAGTGACAAGTGGCTTGAATAAATGAGTGACAAATGGTGGTATAGTTGCATGACATATGCCCTAGTGATTAAGTGAAAAATGGACTAGTTATGGATTGACAATTGATAGTGTAAGAGGAAGACACATGACTTAGCTTTCCATTTGACAAGTGGCAAGACATGTGTCCCAACACTCCACCATGCACTTGCACCCACGAAGTTCACCCTTGCAAGACCACCTTCTTCCATGTTTTGGTCTTAAGTTTTCTCCTTCTTTCCCTTCACCAACAACACCCACACATAATCTCCATAACCCTAGAATTTTTGCCAAAATTTTGCAGCCCTCATCTTGCAATTAAAAAACTTTTATCCCATCTTGTTCTTGGTGTATGTTTGAATGCTTGGGAGGCTTGCTTAGCTTGTTCAATTCAGGAGACCTTGAGCTAAAGAAGTAAGTAATTGATTGCTTTATTAAGATATATGTGAGCATAACATCCATGAAAATTGATTAGGGGTGAATTGAGATAAATTGCATGTAGGGTGGTGATAAGATGTGTTTGAAGTTTGATGAATGAATTGGTTTTGTTCTTAATGTATGGAAACCCTAGGTTATAAATTGTTTTAGGGATGAATTGATGAGCAATTGAAGTATTTCAAAGGTATAATTAAGGTGTAATTGATGAACTATCATAAAGGAGTTAGAATTTGGAAGAAAGGTTGAAGGAAGAGGATGGTGAATTTTCGGTTCACCTATCCCACGATCGTAGGAATTGTATAGTTCCTTCCCACAATTGTGGAAATGCTTGGCATAGACGAAATTTGTGTTTTGTGTTCTTGTTGAATCATATAAGGATAGTACACTATACATTGGTGCTTTTAGACTTGATTAGGGCTTAAAATGAACTTAGTTTGGTGTTGAATCAATTGGTAAAGTATTTGATGTGTTTAGGTTGATAATTGATGTTATAACTTGAGGACTAGATTGTTTAATATCAATGTATATGAATTTGAGAGGTATGAGTTGTTAATCATATAAAGACGTCCTTATGAATGCAAATGTGATTCAAAGGATATAGGTAATGAATTAGGCATGATTGAATGAGAATTGAGAAATTTTGCAAATATAATGCTAGAAAAGGATTGGTGAATGTATGATTGATGAATTGAGAGTAACCAAACTTACTTAAGGCATAACCTAATTGCAAACAAGATATATACAATCTATGATGAATGAATGAGCAAGATTTGTGAATAAGGTCACATACCCGGGATAGTTAATTGAGCATGCATTGAACATAACACATATACATGTGTATGATTGAGTACTCATTTAATTAAATAAGTTAGTAATGTGTGAATATGTGTGTATTGCATGATCTAGAAGCATGCCGACAGCATCTAGACACTGCCGGATCATCAAGGTGATAGCTAATCTAGAGCATACTATAAGTCAACCTAGATGTTTTCTCACTCTATTTGATTTGTTTTTGTTTAACTTCCAATTATTGAATTGTTACCTATTAGATTGTGATAATTTCGTACATTAATAGTCCGAGGAGTCCAATATTCAGGAATGTATTGGAAGTATTATCTACTATATGTGAATATAGAAAAATGAGTGCTCAACTGAATGTTGAATGCCTGACTTAGATCTGATGAATGTGATCAATAACTGTGCATATTGTGTAACATCCCGTTACCTATGTGAGGGCTAAAATTGTGAATTATGAGAATTTCTGAGAAATTAGAAAATGCACATCATGCATGAATTCATTGTGACATGCACATTTTTGCGCATTAATATGATTGTACATGCATTCATTAACATTTTCCGGGTACAATTGAGTTGTTAAATATGATTAAAATGTGTTTCGGCAATTTTGGTATTATTTAGGATATTTTTAAAATTTTAGTGAATTTTGTGAAAAATATTGATTTATTGGCCAATTATGGGGTGACATGTGGCAACCCATAATTCGGACAACTGGCAATAATAGGCAGAAGACAAATGGCCAATTAATTGTGACACAAATGGCTTATATTAGAGGGGACACATGTAATGCATGCAAAGTACACACGAGTATGAGTTTAAGTTAGGAAAAATGCACTGCAAGTGTTCTCGGTGAAGAAACACTTGACATCCGAATTAAACTTATGGGACTTTTGCTGTTTTTAATCTGTTTTCCTTGCTGGAATTCATAGCAGATTCAAGTAAGTTATGTTTAAGTTGGGTTATGTTGTTGTAAATGATGTTTTTCGGTGTAGAAATGTACATGCATGCATGAGTTCATGAAGTGCGATTTTGGTGTTAAATAACCTGTATGGTGGATTTGTGAAATAAGCATCGTCCAGAAAATTATGAAATAGTTTCTGTTGTTACATTGAAATGGAAGATGTGTATACTCTATCTGGGTTTTGAGAAAGTCGAAATGGATATGCATACATTTTGTCCGTTGTTTATCAGTAGAAGTGAAGTTGATGTCTAAGTATGAATATTGGATTTTTAATTGTGAGTGTGTGTTGATGAGTTGGAAGAAATGCTTTGAGTATGATCTGAGTTACTTGATATGAGAATAAACGTAAGGAATGGAGAGAAATGAGAAAAAATGGTAGTGTGAGAAAGTGAAGTCTGGAAAGTGGGGAAGACGAGTTTCTGTGATCATACGTCGCGGCCTCCATTTTTGTTCTCGCCGCAACTCATTCCTTTTTGTATGTCACGACGCGTGTCACACCTTTGAGCTCGTCGCAACGTTCGTTGCAAAAAAATCCCGAGAAAAACAGATTTCTGGACTGTACGTCGCGACTTCATTTTTTGTTCTCGTCGCGGCGAGGGTCCCCCTTGATAGCTCAAACATGCTTTCAACTTAAACATGGATGGTTTCCACTTCCTACAGGACAAACCGTTTGAGTTAGCCGAAGATTCAAAGAGTTTTATTATTCCTTATATTATTAATAGTTTGTTATTAAAAAAAGGCAATAATGGATTCAATTGGAGTTATTGATTTAATACATTATGTCCTTATTACACTCTTACGACATATAACTTATTCAAAGGCTACTAAATCACCATGTGGAGAAACAAGTGGAAGCAAGCCACGAATTACAGACCCAGGTTGATAGTAAGCATGAATTATACATCGAGTTATAGACATTAACCAAGCATTACTTGAGAGGCAACTCAAGATTTATTTTAGGTTTTATTTTTAAATTTTATGTCATTTTGTTTTTGTTTTGATGTTAGCATAGAATTTATTTGAGTTTTGATTTGTTTTAGGTTAGGAAATTAAGCATCCTAAAGAGATTGTGCATATTTTTAGTGTTAGGGTATGCATGTTTAAGTTTCGTAACTTTGAGTGCAAAATTTTAAAATTTTCCAACTATTTTTCATGTTACACACATTTATAGAGAGTTATACGCTTACTAGACACACTTGTGTAGACTTACACAATTAGATATATGCTCGTGTAATAGACTATGTAAGTCCGTGATAGCTTGTACGCTTGTCTTAGATTTTCAAGAGTTTGCAACTTACACATCCGTGACATCTCTTTATATTACCCTACATTAAGGTAATATAAAGAGATGTCATGGACTTATAAGGTCAACCAATCTCCCTTTTCGACCCATTTTAAGTGTTTTTCTTGCCAATTTGCGACACCCAAGTAAGTATTCTTATTGATTTATGATAAATGCTTATTTGACTATAATTATACACCCATATTTAATTTGTTTTGCTTCATATTTAATAGTTTTATAGTATTTTGGTACTTAATTCACTTCAAGTGCATTTGTAGGTGACAATTGCCTTCTCGGACCAAAAGGAGAATAATTCAGATGAAATTGTGGCATGGAATGAAGTTGTGAAGCAACTTGGACCTACACGACTGTGTTTATTGATTAATTTATTGCGATTCAATTATGAGTTTTATTCTTATTCTACTATATCTGAAATATTAGTTCATGATTTGATTTCATATGATTAAGATTGAGAAATCCTTTTGCATGGATAGATTCATCGTAATTGGAACGAATTGCGTTCAAACCTAAAGATAGGATGACATAAATCCTCTAGATTATGGTCAAACTTAATAGTGAAATTCATAAATCGATAATGGAATCCTAAGAGTTTTAACCAGAAAATTTTTTATTAATCAATTAATGGATTAGTTGTTAGTAGTCTTGAGAAAGATATTAACATAAGATACAAATTTTTGCAGTGTAATAATCAATAATATAATTGCATGATAGGGTTAATATTTGAGGATTCTTAGGGGGATTCATCATATAGGTACTATTTATTTGACATAGAATTTTTCAAGTATTTTCCTCTATCTTAAAGTTCATTATTGTTTTAATCTTAGTTTGGTTCTTTAGTTTAATTTTTAATTAAATTCACATTCTGAATCAACGGTGAGATAATACGAAAAAGGTAATTACTAGTAATTACAGTCCTCATGGGATCAACTCGTACTTGCCTATGTTAGCTACAGCTGCGCTATGCACTTACAGTTTTAATATTGATAAATTTCTTATAAGCTTAGAAAGCATCAATCAAGTTTATAGCACCATTGTCAAGATTAGGATAACCTAAATTTTATTAATCTAACCATTATTTTTGTGCTTATTTTATTTTCTTTTTGACCTAGTCATTTATTTATCTTTTGAACTTCTCTACTTTAAATAGAATTTTGTGGCTTATTGTTAGGATTTGAGATTCATCGCTATAGCCACGACCCACAATGGAAGAATGTAGCACACAATATTTTCATGGGAGTTATGATATGCCATCTTGATAAGTGATATTTGTTGTAGGATTGTTAAAGTCGTTTTATGTGATAATGTGTATGTTTAATATACATACTAGGATGTTTAACCTAGGTTTTGTGTTATTTTCATATGCCTTGCATGTGTATATGATTATATATGATAAATTGCATGTTAGGGCATAAATGAAGGTTTTTAAGGTTAGGTTTTGCATGCTTTTCTTATGATTTGATGTACATACATTTTCCATGGTTGTATAAGTGACATCAATCATAGCAATTTCAACAAAGGATTAAATAGTAAACATGGTTAAAAAATAATCAGTGAGACAACCATAAACAATAGTAAAAAATTATCAAAGATTTTTATAATAATTTTTCTAACCTAGATATGTACTATGAAGTCTAATATGATGTCCTTGCACTAGAAAAGTGATTGTGTTATTAAAGGATTCATATGTTGTAAGAGGTCTGTACCTAAAAACAATTGTGTATACAAAGAGATCTACACCTAGCCAGAAAAAAGTCCATGAAATAAGGTTACTAATTCCAAGCATACAATCTGCAAAACTTTTACAATTTTGACTCAATTTGTCCTCAAATATGTAAGTGATAGATGGATATTTGACTATATTTTACACCTATATTTGACGTATTTTTCTTGTATTTTATACTTTTAATTTATATTCGGTACTTAATTTGATCCAAAAATATTTATAGAGTATAATTGCCTTCATGGATTTCAAGGAGAAGAATTAGGATGAAAACGTGGCATAAAACAAAGAATCAACAATTTGGAAGGAGTAAACAGTCGTGTACTTTACCATGCCTGTGCATTTTCGCGATACTTAGCAAATTTTGATTACGCATGGCCATGTAAGGGACCGTGAATAACCCAAAAACCTATAATTCAATATAAAAGTGACGTTTCAGAGACATAAGAAGGGAGGAGGCTCTTGGAGGTGACTTACAAACATGGAGAACATCCAAAAGGAACAATTTTGGTTCAGGGAAGTGAAAAGCATGGAGATTTCATCAAAAGATCCATCGGAATTTAACATCAAGCCTCTACATCACAAGAACATTCAATAGAACACAATCAGAGAGATTTATAGTTATGAACCTATTGTTTTCAATTCGTATTTTTATTTATGTATGTTTGATTTCTTGTTCGATAATATGTAATTAAATGTCCAATTAGTATTTAGATTCGATGAATCTTATGTTAATAGTTTGATATGATTTGATTATTTTATTAATGCAATTGGTTGTTTGATATATTATGATCTGATTAAGCGTTTTTATTTATGTTCTAATAACCTGAGAACATTAGCTAGTAATCTAATTTCATACGTAAAGATTAAGAAATCCTAGTGTGAATAGATCTACTGTAATTAGAAGGAGTTGATTGTAACTCTATAGATAGGATGACTTAAATCTTCTTGATTAACCTAATAGAGAGACTCATAAATTGCTAATGCAATCTTATAAGATTTAACCTGAGTAATTTGGTTAAAGACATTAGGATTAGTTATTAGTAGACTCAAAGTCAGCTACTAGCATACCATAGGAGTCTCCATGGTTTAATACATGAACAAAACAATCGCATGATGAAAGATTAATCTGTTAAGAATTTAAGGGAATTCGAACCTAGGTACTAATTTCTAATAATGATAGTTTGCTAAGTGAATTCCACTGTCTTTGCACTCATTATCGTTTCCTATTTCTTTACTTGTTTTAGTTTTTATTTTCTTTTTATTGAAAATCTAAAATCAATCCTTAGGCTAGATAATAGAGAAGGGTAAGTACTAGTATTCATAGTCTTTGTGGGATCAACACGTACTTGTCGGTACTAGCTACAGTTACACCGTGCACTTGTGGTTATTACATAATTGGCTAACTCAAGAAATAGGTCGATAAAGTTTTTGATGTCGTTGCTGGAGACTGATATTAGGAAAGCCTGAATGCTATTACTATAGTCATTTTGATTTTATTTTGTTTTATCTTTGTTTTCATTTCTTTTTATTTTGCCTTTTCTTTTGCTTTTATTTTATCTTTTTGTATTTTTGACTTGTTCATTTAATTATCTTTTGTATTTCTCTACACTGATAGTGTGTGTTGGTTTATTTTAGTAATTGATATTTAACTTCATAGCCACAACTCACAATGGATGGATGGAGCTGACAATATTATTATGGGAGCTAGGATGTGTCTTTATAATATGAAACATCACCATACGTTTTCAGAGGCTCAACTGATGTATATATAGGAGTAACCAAACATGTACAACCAACCTCAAGGCCCATCATACAAGAATACGTATATTTCAGAGTGGAGCAACGCTTACATATATGGATGGAATGATTATACTCTAACTGAATATGTATAATAAGAATAATAATACGAAAGCATTACAGATTGACTAATGGAATGCCATGTAGACAGAGTAGCTAGTTAACGTGAATTCGATAAGAGACTTCCTTCACTTACATATGATGAGTATATTTTGAAATTCTAACCACCTTAGAGTGAAGAAGAGATAATAGTCGATTTTATACATGAAGAAACATTTCAAGAAGGCGAGGAGGTAACTGCTACTGTGAGAGGTATGATGACTGAGTTTATTTAAGAATCAAACATGAGGCATCAAAAAACAGAGGCTCATATATAGAATATGGTGAATCAATTAGTCAGCTGATGGATATATTATCTAACGAGATGCAAGGGAGTTTGTCTAGTTCTACTAAAATTTATACTATCGACCAACAGACAATCACACTTAGTAATGAAGAAGAGCTCCCTGAAGAAGAAGACGAAGAAACCTCCATCCAAGAAGAGGAAGTAGAGAAGTGACAAAAAGATAACTAAAGAAGATGAGCCAAAAGCCTTTATCTAGGAAGAAGAAGAAGAGTGGACAAAGATGGTTGAGGAAGAACTGATGGAGGAACCAAGTAAGGAAACTATTGATGAGATGTTGGTAGTAACCTTAAGTACAGAGGGTTCCTACTTCCTCAAAGACAAACTAGTTGAGCTAGCCAATGATACAAGGAGTTTTGTTATTCCTTACACTTTTTAATTGTTTATCATTAAAAAGGGCATTAATAGAGTCTATTGGTTTTATTAATCTAATCAATTATGTCCTTTTAATTATTTTGAAATAGGTGGCTTACTTACGAGCTACAAAACCCTTATGTGGTGAAAAGGGTGGAAGCAAGCCGCTGATTATTGACCCTAGATGATGGAAACGTGCAGGTTACGTCGTGCTATTGACGTTAAAAAAGCGCTGCATGGGCGGCAACCCATGAGTTAGTTTTAATTTTATTTCAATTTCTATATTATTATTATTTTGCTTTCATAACAGTATAGAATTTTATTTTCTGTTATGTTATTTCTTTTGTTTCTTTCTATCCTTTTCTTTTATATTTTGCAAAGATATTAGTTTTATATTGGGTGGATTAGAATAAGAGAAAATCATCACAATCAGCAAAGTACCAAGAAACCCTCTCACTCATCATACATGTCTATATTGTGTACAATGAGGATAATGTACAACTTTAAGTGTAGGGATGAGTTTAATGAGTTTTTAATGATTTTGTTTGAGCTTATTATAATCCTGATTATAGCATTTTATGAACTGATATCTTAAGTTGGATGAGATTTGTCCATGAGTATTATATGTTATTGTTGAATACTGATTTGAATTGGTATGCAAAAGGATGATCGTTGGAATAAAATTATTTTTCTAAGTCATATTTCTCATAATCATTGAAATTTCAAGTTGAATGAAATTTGTATATTATTTACACACATATATATGTATATTTTGTCGTAACCTTTTGAGCCTAAAGAGAAAATTTCATAATTTTTTTAAGCTTATTCTTTTATATGTGTGTTATTATTGTATAGTAGGATAATTCTAGAACTTGCTTTTATTATGCATGTTGAGACCATATTTGTTAAATTAGAAGCATTAATATGATAAAGGCACTTAGAACCAACAACTTTTTTTAGCCCATTTCTTTGAAAATTACCATACCCAAAAAGTTGCCTTTAGAAATAAATAAGTTGAGCCTTAGCCTTTTTCATTAATTAAATCTATATGTTAACCTTTATCCTATTTTTCTTTGAACACCTTTTTATTGTTTTGAACCTTGAAGGTAATTTACATTATTTACTTATTTGAGAGTTGCAATTCTTAAAAGGTTCAATATTTGTTGATTTGTCGTACTGATTGAAATATTGTGAAAAAACCAAAAAATGAAAAAATAAGTTTATGGTACCAATAGAGTTGCGTTGAAAGGATTTATGTTTTTTGTAAACAAGTCTTGTCATATTTCTTGAGTAAATTTCCTTCAGAATTAATCCTTTTATTATCCCAATCATACCATACCTAAGCCCCGTTATAACTTGCATAAAGACCTTTTAATTTTTGTTTCTAATTTGTACATAAGTGGTGGAGATGTGAATTTATGGCAAACTTATGCTAAGAATTCTACTATGCATTGATTGAGAGTTTTGATACTTTTCACCCTAAACACTTGAGCTCATTGAGTGAAATCTTGGTGAGGGTCTAAAGAGATATGCTTTTGTTTTCAATGTGATTGTTGATATGATTACTATTAATATTGCTTAGGAAGTTAATTTTAGGACAACTTAACTCTAATTGTATGTTAATTTGATTCAATAGGATATGATGATGTATAGTATGAATGGACAAGTTGAGATTGATAATGGATTGATGTTGTAAAATTTATAATTTTGATTATGGTTTACTTAAGGACAAGCAAAAACTTAAGTGTGGGGATGTTTGAGAGATGGATATTTGGCTATATTTTTACACTCTTATTTGATGTATTTTGCTGATATTTTATACTTTTATTATATATTTAGTACTTAATTTGCTCAAATGTGTTTTAGAATATGATTGCCTTCGCGAACTTAAAGGAGAAGAATTTGGATAAAAATGTGTCATAAAAATAGAGAATCAGCAATTTGGAAGGAGTACATGATCGTGCACTTTAGCACGCCTATGCATTTTCATGATACGCAGCAAATTCTGATTATGCACAATCCGATGCACAACCGTGTAAGGGATCGTACTTAACTCAAAAACCTAGAATTCAATATAAAAGTGATGCTTTGAGGGCAGAAGAAGGGAGGAGACTCTTATAGGCAATTTCCAAACATGGAGAGCATCCACAAGGGACAATTTTGGTCCAAGGAAGTGGAATACACGAAGATTTCACCAAAAGATTCATTAGAATTTAAGATCAAACCTCTATATTGCAAGAACATTTGATGGAAGACAATCAGAGAGATTTAGAATTATGAAGTCATTGTTTTCGATTCGTATATCTGTTTATGTATGTTTGATTTCGTGTTCAATAATGTGTAACTAAACGTCCAGTTAGTATTTAGGTTCGATAAACCTTATATTAATACTCTTATATAATTTGATTATTTTATTAATGCAATTGGTTGTTTGATATATTGTGATCTGGTTACGCGTTTTATTTTTGATCTAATAACCTGACAACATTAGATCATAATCTGATTTCATATGTAGAGATTGAGAAATCTTAGTGTAAATAGATCTACCGTAATTAGAAGAAGTTGATTGCAACTCTAGAGATAGGATGATATAAATCTTCTAGATTAGGGTCAAATCTAATAGAGGGACTCATAAATCGGTAACAAATTCCTATAAGATCTAACCTAAGTAATTCAGTTAGAGAGCTTAGGATTAGTTGTTAGTAGACTCAAGGTCAACTAATAACATATAATAGGAGTCTTCACGGTCCAATACATCAACAAAACAATTGGATGATAAAAGATCAATCTGTTAAGAGTTTAAGATTCAAACCTAGGTACTAATTTTGATAACGATAGTTTTTTGAGTGAATTCCACTGTCTTTACACTCATTATCGTTTCCTATTTCTTTACTTGTTTTAGTTTTTATTTTCATTTTATTAAAAATCTAAAATCAATCTTTAGGCTAGATAATAAGGGAAGGATAAGTATTAGTATTTATAGTCTTCGTGGGATCACTCATACATGTTGTTGTTAACTACAACTATGTCGTGCACTTGCGGTTATTAAATAATTGACCAACTTACGAAATAGGCCAATCATTAAAAAATATTATCATCAAACTGAAATTAGAAAAAGCTATGGTTAGTGTAAAGCAACAATAAATATATACTGACGCTACAAAACTTGGATCATTTTGGATGAGTGACATGAACATGAACTGATTCTTTTTTCAAGAATAGGGGCAATAAATATTATTATTTAGAGAAATATAAATGAAAACATAAAAAGATTTAAAATATCTGTAACAAAGACTTGGTAGATGCTCCCACAATCAACATTTTATATATTAGAAACAATATTACATTAAAAAAAACTACATTATCTATACATTTTCACATCCAATTGGACAACTACATAAACTATTTGTTACTAGCAAATCTTAATTTAAGTTGACATGTAATAAACAATAAAGATGATTAGTTATTATGAACAAAACAACGAAGCTATCAAGCTTCTTGACCATGCAATTTATATCAACTACAACCTAGATGAATTTAGTTCTTAAAAGAGTAGAACATTTGGAGATTAATCATCTCACGTAGTCACAGAAAAATAATAAACCAAGAAAGCCAAAATGCAGCTGTTTACATAAACAACGAAAAACTAGACATGGATGAAAACGAGAAACTAAGAAAATAAAAAAAAATACAATCTCATGAAAACAAAATTTCAATAGAATTAAAAAAATAAATTAGATTTGAAAACTCATTTTGTGAAAACCCAAGCTTAATTTTGCTTTCTACACCAATATAAAAGGGGAATGCAAATTTTTCACAAACATCTTACACAAAAAAGAAGCAAAATGAGAGGAGTTAGGGATAAAATAAAAAAGTTGTAAAAGAGAGATAAGATAAGCGAGTTTCTGAAGCAAAGTTGTGAATACCGTACCGGACTTAGTACTGGATTGAGTTCTAGTACAGTACTATACCGATACCGGTCAATACAGGGTACCACTTCGGGTAATTTTTTAAATTTATGAAATAGTCCCTAAAATTTTTAAATTTTGCAAAATAGTCTATTGGTATATTGTATAGTTGACAACTGTATACTTTATTAGTTTACTGTTTACATCAATCCTGTTTCCAAAAATTATAATAATAAATAATTATCACAATTAATATGAAATAATAATAATTTTTAAATATTTTACATATAAATAATAATCACAATTAATATAAAAAAGACAATCATCATCATACAAATATAAAATTAAGAATAATACAAA
>JAOSBP010000005.1:25989998-26004190 GCA_027563825.1 Erythroxylum mucronatum
AACTATCCTTCAAAATTGTTAGCCCTGAAGGATTTTGTTTAGCGAGAGAAACCTATTGTCCTTAGATTATTGGAAACAAAAATAAGGTTGGAGAACCTGAATAAGTTAAATGTTTTAGGTCCTCAATGGCGTGTGTCTTTTCTAATCATACTCATCATGCTTATGAAAGGATCATCGTCTGTTACAACTCAGAAGAGGTTCAAGTGGATCTCCTTAAAGCAACTGATCAGCTCATACACTTTCACATTTTAATACTGCAGGGGAAAGTCGAACTAAATGTCTCTTTTATTTATGCAAGAAATTTGGAATTTCAGCGACAAGATCTATAGAGCACACTCCGGCAGATTAGTGCCAACGTCTCTAAACTGTGGCTTGTTTGTGGGGATTTCAATTCCACTCTTTATGCTGCTGAAGCTCAAGGTAATATCAGTCTTAGGTCTTCCTCAACTGACTTGTGGGACTGCGTTGAACATGTATGATTAACCGACCTAAAATTCATTAGCCACTCCTTCATATGGTCAAACAAACAACAGGCTCGATGGTACATCAGAAAAAAAAACTAGACAAAGCTTTTGTCAACGATCTATAGCTTCAGCACTTTCCCAACAGCCTTGCTACTTTTATGGATCCTTTGTTTTTGGATCATACTCCCATCCTTGTGTCGAAGTTGTCATTATTTGCTGCTAAATACCACCCTTTCCGATTCAATAACTTTCTGGTTCAAGATCCTGGTTTTGCTAATGCTTGCAGGCCTAGAGTTATATACAATATCAGAGGGACAAAACAATACTGCTATATTCAGAAGTTAAAGGTTATTAAACAACAACTGAAACTTCTTAACTCTTCCTAGGGGCCTACTACTGAAATTGTTAACAAAACTCAATTGGAGTTGACAAGAATTCAGTCCTTATTATCATCCAACCTAGACTTACAGTCTCTTATTGATCAGAAGAAGCTTGCCCTGTCAAATTACCTTCAAGCAGTAACTAATCACTCCTCACTATTGAAACAGAGAGCTCGGGTGAATTGGCTGAAGGATGGAGATAGCTTCTCCCAATTCTTTTTCCATTCCATTTTAGCCTGCAAGAACCGCAATAAAATATTTTCCATCTCTTCCCAAAATGGCTCTGTCATCATGGATCTAGAAAAGGTAAAGAAGAAGCATTATGATTCTTTAGCTATTCCCTAGGTACTGCAGTATCTACTAATATCACAAGAGGCAACCTACAACTTCTTAACTTGACCCAAATTTCTCCTACAGATTTTACTCTGTTAACCAAGCCAGTGGAAGATAGTGAGATTGAGAAATGTGTTTTCAACTAAATGGCAAGAAGGCCCTGGCCCAAATAGTCTTAACGGCTACTTTTACCAACACTCTTGGAGTATAATTGGTGGATTCGTCAAGGAGGCAATACATGAATTCTTCAGAAACAGTATTCTACTCAAGGAGCTCAATAACACATTCTTGTGTTTGATTCCTAAAGGGTCAAATCCTTAGTGCTATGCTGATTACCGTCCCATTTCTTGTGTAAATTTCCTGTACAAAGTGATATAAAAAATTTTGGCTAATAGATTGAAGCAAGTTCTTTCTCTTTTGATCAATGACAACCAAAATGCTTTCCTGTCGAATAGGCATATTGGAGACAATATACTTATTGTTTAAGAACTGTTGAAGGGATACTCTACTACAAATAGTCCTCCGAACTGCACTATGAAGATTGACTTCCATAAAGTTTTTAATAGTATCAGTTGGAAATTCATTCGATATACGTTGGAAGCTTTTGGGTTTCCAGCTCAGTTTATCACATGGATCATCGAATGTATTACTTCAGCCTCCTTCTCGATACTTGTTAATGGTTCCTTTACTCCTTATTTTAAGGCTGCTCGGGGTCTCAGGCAGGGAGATTCAATATCCCCTTACCTCTTCATACTTGCTATGGAATTCCTTAATACAATCATAAGGAAGGAGACCACCTTGGACTTCAATTTCAAACACCATTCAAAGTGCAAGAAACTCGATCTCACTAATCTCAGTTTTGTCGATGACCTTCTTCTTTTTTGTAGGGCTGATATGGAATGTATTCGCTCTTTTATACATGCTCTCAATGTTTTCAAACAAGCTTCTGGGCTTCATCTTAATCTGCAAAAAAGTCATTTCCTCTTATCGAAAAGTGCAGCCCATATGGAACACATTATTGCGGCAGCAACTGGCATGAGATTACAAACTCCCCCTTACTCTACCTTGGGCTCCCGGTGTCGACAAAGAGGCTAACTTTCTCATAATGCTGCCCTCTCTTAGACAAGATTCAAAGGAGAGTGAAGTCTTGGGTGAACAAATCACTTTCATATGCGGGTAAACGTCAACTTATTAAATATGTCCTGAATTAGTTACATGTGTACTGGAGCTCTAATATGTTTTTATCTCAAAGTATCATTAAAGAAATTGAGAGAATCCTTAGATCTTTTCTCTGGAGTCATCCAAATGGTCATCCTAGAGCCGCAAAGATTAAATGGGCTGATATATGCTTTCTGAAACAAGAAGGGGGACTAAACATTCTCTCCATTAAAGCTGCTAATCAATCTCTCATTCTCAAACGGCTATGGTGGATATTGGATGACAAGAAGAGTTTGTGGATAAAATGACTACATGTCTATTTCCTTAAGGGGCATAGTATATGGGCCATCAAATTGAAAAGTACCCACTCCTTTTTTCTCACTCAATTGTTGAAATTGAGAGATGCGGTTCACCACAAGAGCTCATGTGTGATTAAGGATGGTCGCCTTGCCTCCTTATGGTTTGGCAATTGGTCCTCTAGGGGACCTCTAATACAAATGCGGCATTTTCCACGAGCTACTCCTTTATTTCCTTTAAAAACTAGGATGAACTCCTTCATAGTAGGTCGTGATTGGAATTTTCCTAGAAGCCTAATCCAGTTCCAGCCTAACTATCCTCCCACCCCACAGGAACCTGACATATTTTTCTGAAAAGGTACTCCCATTGTGTAGCTCACTAACCGAGTTATTTGTGATAATATACACAATCATCACCAACTGGTTCCTTGGGCTACAAAGGTTTGGAATAAACACTTATTGCTGAAAATTTCATTCATATACTGGTTAGCTATTCAGAACAAACTGTCTATAGCGGACCGACTTCCTTATATCCAACTAAATAACAGCTGTTCCATGCATTCAATACAGAGTGAATCTTGCAACCATCTATTTTTTGAATGTCCTTTTTAACAAGGCAATATGAGATTATGTCACTGCTTCTTATTATTGGATACATCCAGGGTCAACCATATTGGAGATCACAAATGGACTCTCTATGCATTCACCCATCCACCTCATTGTTCTAGGCGTTTGTATCTACAGGTTATGGCAAGAACGCAACCTACGACGGTTCAAGGATCAATCATCCACTAAAGAGGGCTTGATATCTCTGATTTTAGCGGAGATTCGGGAGATCATTATGATTAAGAAGTTACAACAAAGATGCAGCTTCTCTCTACGCTCCTCTTTACACATTTAAGGATTCATTGGACCACAACACTTCTTAATGCATTTTAGAGTGTGATTGACAAGGCATCAATGATCAGATCACATTGCGGCATATAATTCCATCCATTTTTGAAGTTCTATTATTTTGTGTTTTGATTCCTTATGCTGTATTTTCCAATATGACTAAATAGGTTTCCTTGCTTGTGTTGTTTCGGTCTCTATCTAGAACTCTCTTATTTTTGTATCTTATTTCATTCAATCAATTTTCTTTTTCCAAAAAAAACTCCATTTCCATTTCCAAATGACAATACTGTTATCATTCAACATTTCCATTTCCAACCCACGCAAATACATCATTCATCATGAGTGACTCACTCGTTCAATTCAACATTTCAACTCCATTTCCATTTCCAAATGACAATATCCAACCACAATGCCAAATACACGCAAATTGTAAGTCACAAAACTAAAATCCAACTTCCAAACAATTTACAAATCTAACATCCAATCCAACATAATAAATAATGCAATTAAGATTTAAGCAGGAAAAAATTGGAAAATAAAAAAAACACACCCTAAAAAAATCACTAGCTTCGGGTTGGGTCTTTGGGTCGAGTGAGCACTGACGGGTTAGAGGCTTTGGGTTGTGCAGACCAGCGATTGCGAGGCAGCGACTATCTCTCCTCCTTCAGACGTTCAGTGACAACGACAGTGGCATCTTCGGGGGATGCCAAGGGAGGAGCCGAGGGAGGATCTCTGTCGTCTGATGTTGGCGTGGATCGGGGAGGATGAGGGAAGCAGCAACACCGCCAAACTAGTCACCAGTTTTGGTGGAGATGAAGACGAGAAAGAGGGAGAGGGAACGGTAGCAGTGGGGAGTGAAGTGAGAGTCGGTAAGAGCGAGAGAAAAAAAAACGTTCGGTGGAGACTGGAGACAGAGACGAGGGTGGAGGGTGGAGAGAGGAAGGAGACAAATGGCGGGGTCGTTTAGCGAGAGAGAAATAAACAGAGGAAGGAGAAGCTGAGAAGGTTTGAGAGAGAGTGAGAGATGCAGGGGGTAGGTTTAGGATAAAATTTTAAAAATTGCAAAGAGATCCTTCAAATTTCTGGATTTTATGGTACCAGTCGGTATGTATCGGTATTGTACATACCGGCCATACCGGCAGGTACCGAACAAAAAGTAACGATACCAAACAATATTAATGGCTGGTACCGCAAAAGCAAATATCATTCACCAGTACCGTGTTGGTACGGAATGGTGTCCATCACCTTATTCTGAAGGCTAAGGACGATGGGTCTAATGTTGTAAATTGTTCTTTTTCTTATTCATTTTTTTGGGTCTTAAATCAGAGTATCCACCGCGCGGACCTAGTGACTATTCCCCTCGCTGGTTTGTAGGCATCTCACAGGATGGGACAGCTGGTCCAAAAATTTAAAGCTGCTCCATACCTAAAGTCAATAATCAAACCCTAATCTTTGGTTAAGAATAGATGAGTCCCTGTCACTCAACCACACCCTTGAGTTTTCTTATTCATTTTTTAAAAACAACAGATCGCAACGATAAGCGGCCAAACCTACCTTTCCAGGTTGTTTCCTTTTCTATAAAACCCATATCAAGAAACGGAAGAAAAAAAAGAGAAACAAAGGGCTCTGTTTTCTTACTCTGTCTTTGTTCCCCGAGAAAACACAGACACGCAAGAAGGAACTTCCTGCCTTTTCCTCAGAGCCAACACTTAGACAAAGTCTTAACCTGAATTGGCATATAGGTCAGACAATTAAAGAGCCTGCTTCTCTGCTTAATTGAAAATTTATGTGAAGAGTTAGGGTTTCCTTAAACGCTTTCGAATGGAAGAGGAGACGCCGACACTTGGGAAGCGAAAACCGGTGGCTGAAATTGATGCTACTACTCAACCCAGCTCGGAGCACCAAACATCATCCAAAAAGCGAAATTTGACTGCCACTTGTGTGCATGAAGTAGCCGTGCCAACTGGATACGCTTCAACAAAAGACGAAACAGCTCACGGGACACTCTCAGATCCCGTCTACAATGGTGAGATGGCTAAAAGGTACAATTTTGAACTCGACCCGTTTCAGAGAGTGTCCGTTGCCTGCTTGGAGAGAAACGAGTCTGTGCTAGTCTCTGCACATACTTCTGCTGGCAAAACCGCCGTGGCTGAGTATGCAATTGCAATGGCCTTTAGAGAAAAACAGAGGGTTATATATACTTCTCCGTTGAAAGCATTGAGTAATCAGAAATATAGGGAGTTGCATCAGGAGTTTCAAGATGTTGGGTTGATGACAGGTGATGTGACTCTATCTCCTAATGCCAGTTGTTTAGTAATGACTACTGAGATTCTAAGGGGTATGCTTTATAGAGGGTCAGAGATTTTGAAGGAAGTTGCTTGGGTAGTTTTTGATGAAATTCATTATATGAAAGACCGTGAAAGGGGTGTAGTGTGGGAGGAGAGTATTATATTTTTACCACCGGAAATTAAGATGGTTTTTCTTTCTGCAACTATGTCCAATGCTACTGAATTTGCGGAATGGATTTGTCATTTGCATAAGCAGCCTTGTCATGTCGTTTACACGGACTTCCGTCCTACTCCTTTGCAGCATTATGTGTTTCCTGTGGGCGGAAGCGGTTTGTATCTTGTGGTTGATGAAAATGAGCGGTTCAGGGAGGACAATTTTATGAAGCTTCAGGATAGCTTCTCGAAGCAGAAAGTTGGTGAAGGAAACAAAAGTTCTAATGGTAAAGCTAGTGGGAGAATTGCAAAAGCTGGAAATGCTGCTGGAGGTTCGGACATATACAAAATTGTGAAGGTTTGTGTTTCTTGCTAGTATCCATTGCATGTTATCAGTAAACTTCAGTGGCAAGGAAATCTTCATTTTTGCATCCTAAGGTTGAAGGAATATTTCCTAATGGTTTTAAGCGTATATGTCTCTTCATATTTATATAATTGTGATTTTATTTCCAATTTTTTATTTGAACTCAAAATCAATGGTTAATGTTCTGTTGCTATTTCTTACTGAGCAGCTTTGTTATTATTCATTAGCATTAGTATGTCCTACTTGTTCACGTATTCTTGTAGAGTTTCTATATTGGCGTTCTGAATATTTTTGTTCCGTTTACTTGTATGTTTTCTAATGAAAAGTTTAATTTCCCTTCATTCTCTTTTTTTTGTTTGCAAATTTTAGATGATTATGGAGCGGAAATTTCAACCAGTTATAGTTTTCAGCTTCAGTAGGAGAGAGTGCGAACAGCATGCCATGTCTATGTCAAAGCTTGATTTTAATACCCAAGAGGAAAAGGAAATTGTGGATCAGGTTTTCAATAATGCAATACTCTGTTTGAATGAGGAAGATAGAAGCTTGCCTGCTATTGAGTTAATGCTGCCACTACTTCAACGAGGCATTGCTGTTCATCATTCTGGCCTGCTTCCTGTTATCAAGGAACTAGTAGAGCTTCTTTTCCAGGAAGGCCTTGTAAAGGCCTTGTTTGCTACAGAGACAGTAAGTTTGTCCAGTTCGGGGCTCAAGTGGGTTATCATTTTGTTTCAAAGGTTAACCGGTTGAATGATATTTTTTCCTTGGTCTTTCTCTCTCTCTCTCTCTCTCTGTCTGTTTGTCTCTCTATCTCTATCTCTCAACTTCAAATCTTTTCCTTGTGGCAGTTTGCTATGGGTCTGAACATGCCTGCAAAAACTGTTGTTTTCACAGCTGTCAAAAAGTGGGATGGAGATAGCCATCGGTACATTGGGTCTGGAGAGTATATTCAGGTCAGGAAAGATTTTGTTGTAATTGTCAATTTGTAATACATAGGCAAACACAAGCAAAGGTATGTGTGTTTTTTTAATGTGGTTAGTCAATGTTAACTTGTGGAACTATGTGATTTTGGTAGATGAGCGGACGGGCTGGACGCCGTGGAAAAGATGATCGTGGTATTTGTATCATAATGATTGATGAGAAGGTAATTATATTTATGTGTACTTGTATATACATACTTATTTGTAATCAAATTTTCATATTGACATTTTCAAATGTGCTCACTTTCTGTATCTTCCTGTATTTACCTTCTGTGTTAAAACAGAAGTCCTATTACTTTGTCCACAGCATATTACATTTCCTTCTAAAATATCTAATGAATGCTAGAACTTTCTTCTATTTCAAGAACTCTGTTGCATTTTTTCTTTAGATGGAGATGAATACTCTTAGGGACATGGTTTTGGGTAAACCAGCTCCCCTGGTCAGTACATTCCGGCTGAGCTACTATTCAATATTAAACTTAATGAGCCGTGCTGAAGGGCAGATCACTGCTGAGTATGTGATACGAAATTCATTCCACCAATTTCAGTATGAGAAGGTTTTTGCCAAGACCTGTCTTTGAGTTTCATTTTGTATATGGCGCCTATATTTAGGAATCATTCATATATTGGTCCATAGGCTTTGCCTGATATAGGTTTAAAGGTTACAAAACTAGAAGAGGAAGCTACTATGCTTGATGCATCAGGCGAGGTACTTTTGTTTCTCCAATATATTTCTTATCTTTGCTTTTGTTATTTATGTGATTTGTTAACTTATTTACAATTTTTGGTTTGTATAGACAGATGTTGCTGCTTATCATAAACTAAAACTTGAAATGGTCCAGCTTGAGAAAAAGATGATGAGTGAAATTACGAGGCCAGAAAGAGTTTTGTACTACCTTTGCACTGGTCGGCTGGTATGCACTAGGAAGGCAATTTTGTCAAACTTTTAAACATTTTGCCGTCTTTCTTGAAAGAAACAATCTCCAAGGAGAAATTATGAAAAAAGTTCCAATCCTGCCACAAGGGAAAAGTTTACATTGAATATTCTTTACGTGGAATGATGTGCTTAGCTAGTGGCTTAATGATGTTTCTGAGGCTTTGGTTTGCTGCTATCGATTACTGCCTGCAATTAAGGATGGCAATGGGTCAGCCCCCGCCAAGTTTTTTAAAATAATATTTTTAAAATTAAGAATGTAGAACAATTTTTTAAAATTGCAACCCAGGCCCAAGCCTACTTAAGGCCCAATTCATCTAAGTAAAAAGATGTTTTGCTTAGAATAATTGAGTCTTGAGCCAGGGTCTAGCTCATGGGCCAACCCATTGAAAACAACTAAATTTAGGCTCATGGGCTAGCAATTGCCATCCCTACCTGCAATGGTTGCAATGATCTGCGACTGTAGTGTAACCTGCAATCCACAATTTAAAATCTTGCTGCCGACTCTTGTAGATTGCTTAATCTTAATTTACTTTTTTGTATGGAAAGGAGTTGTGGTGTTTGCAGATGTGGAACTATTGTACATGACGTGTGCGTTTGTTATCCTTTCATACTCATTTAAATATTTCTCTGTTGAAGATCAAGGTAAGAGAAGGTGGCACTGATTGGGGCTGGGGTGTTGTAGTAAATGTTTTAAAAAAGCCTTCAGCTGGGTCTGGCATGTTACCTTCACGTGGAGCTGGTTATATAGTTGATACTTTGCTTCATTGCTCTCCTGGACCCACTGAGAGTGGTTCAAGGCCAAGACCATGTCCACCTCGGCCAGGAGAAAAGGGTGAAATGCATGTAGTAAGTTGATGCATATAATAAATTTGTCACCTTTTTCAGTCTCATAACTCAGTTTGATGAACAACTTAGTTTTCCTACTTAGTAACTTTGGTTCTCTGGTGATTGCTAAATCTGTTTTCTCAGGTCCCTGTTCAGTTGCCTCTGATTTCTGCTGTGAGTAAAATCAGAATATCTGTTCCGCCTGATCTCCGGCCGTTGGAAGCCAGACAAAGTATCTTATTAGCTGTACAGGAGTTGCAAAATCGGTTTCCTGAAGGATTACCAAAGCTTAATCCTGTTAAGGTAATTGTTTCAGTAATAGTCTTAGAAGTAATATCATTATATACTGATCTTATCTTATTCCCTTTAACTTTGTTTGACCAATTTACACCTTTCTATGTTATTTTCATGACATATTTAACTGTTGGATTTAAGGTCTAAACATGTGGTTTCAAGAACATTATGTACTATAGCACAGTGTTTGGACTCTCAAAATTTTTGAGCAATAGTTACACTTCTGCTTCTGGTTCTGTTGTACATTATGTACTATAGCACAGTGTTTGGACTCTCAAAATTTTTGAGCAAGAGTCAACACTTTTGGTTCTGTCGGTGAAGCGGTTCTGCTGTTAGGATACAGATTGTACAATCTATATATATTTATTGTTTATATTTATAGAGAGATAGGTACATGGAGAAGGAGAAATATTGTTTATGTTGCTTGTTTGTGATCTTTATTACCTGAGTTGTTTCATGCAGTGGTAAGTTGGGTTTTGGACAGTATTACAAAGGTAATAACATTAGGTAGAGACATTTGAGTTCTTTTTTAGAATCAAATTTTATCCCAAGGTTGCTTATGTATCTGTTTTTACTAATCTCTAGATCTATAAAACTGTCATGATTCTGGCTGCGTCACAATTTACTTTCATGTTGCATCTTGAGAACATTGTTTGTCTTGAATGGTTTTTCCAGTAGCCCATTGTTGGTTATTTAGATATTTACGTTAATTTGCAGGATATGAAAATTGAGGATCCTGAAATCATTGATTTAGTGAGTCAAATTGAGGATTTAGAAAGGAAGTTACATTCTCATCCACTGCATAAGGTGAAATTTCAAACTCCTTTGTTGTAGTTCCTATAAAATGAAAGCAGTAATGATGAAATCTGAATAGCAACTTAGTAATTTCACTTATTTGGTTGAGGACATGCAGTCTCAAGATGTGAATCAGATCAAATGTTTTCAAAGAAAGGCAGAGGTGAATCATGAAATTCAACAACTCAAGTCAAAAATGCGTGATTCCCAGGTATGTCTTAAGCAGTTGGGAGTTGTGAATATAGCTGGACCACATTATTGAAGTCGTACAGTTTTAAATAGGTTGAAATTTCATTTTCTTCATATCTTAGTGGAGATTTACTTTCTTTCTAAACCATGAAGTGCTTCTGATTCTTCACCTGCCCGATAAATTCAAAAAATGGAAAGAAATCCACCTATCTTCATGTAACTTGAATGCTGGCATGGTCAGCAACCTGGAATCTTGCATATCACCTGTCGCTTACTATCTCTTGTGTGACTTATCTTACCCATTTAACTTTTCAGTCCTCTCCTAACACCCTTAGCTGGTGTTGAAAGTGCACATTTTTTGAGCATTATAATTTGAGCAATATGTTTTCTGCAACAACAGTAAACATTATTAACAATGTAAACATACAAATACCAGATGCTTCTTTTATCTCATCACTTCTGATAGTCTGTCTCACATGCCATATGTTTTCATTTCATTCTTGATTGTTCTTGCAGCTTCAAAAGTTCCGTGATGAACTAAAGAATCGGTCACGGGTCTTGAAGAGGCTTGGTCATATAGATGCCGATGGCATGGTCCAGCTTAAGGGCAGGGCAGCCTGCTTGATTGACACTGGAGATGAACTACTTGTTACAGAACTGATGTTTAATGGTGAATTGATAGCCAATATATCCATCTTGCTTTTGTGACGAATTTTATTTCACATCAGGCTGGGTTTGTCTGGTCAGGTTGCTGGTGGGGAGTGATGCATGATATCAAGACTGACTGATCTTGTCAGTGTTGCTCATAGAGAGCATTCTCACCTCAAGCTTTTGATCCAGCATTGGCATATTATATGTTACTTATAATTATTTTCAACTTAGAAGAGTTAATCCAAAGGAAGTTGCATAAAAGGATCTTGAAGCTGAAATATGTTCTTTTCTAATTGAATAAATCTGTTTTCTAAAATAAAAATTGACACCTGAAGTTTAGTTTCGATACATTATATTGTCCAAGGTGTGCTATTTCTGGTAGCTTAAAGTTTAGACCCTAGGGTAAGCAACTTGACTAGTGTTAAGCTGGACTGGATTTTAGAGTAGTTGCCAGCCTGGTTAGTACCTCACCTAATCTTAACACTGATTTACCTGTCTGTACTTATCCATCGTTATCAGGTACGTTCAATGATCTTGATCATCACCAAGTTGCATCTCTTGCAAGCTGTTTTATTCCTGTTGACAAATCAAATGAACAAATACATTTGAGAACAGAGCTTGCAAAGCCGTTACATCAACTCCAAGAAACTGCAAGGAAAATAGCAGAGGTCTGTTTATTTTTATCTTCATTTCGATGTTGATCTTGCAATTAACTTCATGAATAATTGGGGTGTGTTTTCTTGATTACAGATACAACATGAATGCAAATTAGACATAAAAGTAGATGAGTATGTGGAATCAACTGTGAGGCCATACTTGATGGATGTGATTTACTGCTGGTCAAAGGTGCTGATACTTTGAAGAGTCAGGGGACTGTGGATGTTGCAATTGGAGTTTATTGATGCCTTCTATTTTATTTGTCTAGTTTGAAGAAGTTTTTTTTTTCTCTCTCAGGGAGCTAGTTTTGCAGATGTTATCCAAATGACTGATATCTTTGAGGGTAGTATCATTAGAAGTGCTAGAAGGCTAGATGAATTTTTAAATCAGGTGAGTTCTAGCTTTCCTCTATTATATTTCTCAAGGTGTAAGGGTTTATAAAGTCTATTGATTCCTGTTTGTTTTGTTCAGATTCTAGAGTCAATGTCCATGCATCTTTATATCTAATTCTCTTTGTAGTTATTAGTTATACCAACCGCTTAATCTCTCTGTCAAATAACTCTTTATTTTCAAAAGATGCGATCACATAATTCTTTAGATTTATATTGAACTAGTAAAAGATCAGCATTCTTTTGTTATAGCTCTCTGTGTTTGATTTTGCCGTGCAAGTCAAAATGTTTTGGGGGTTGGAGGAGTGCTTTGAGACCATTTCTCCACGTATCTTATCCTGTAATATGCTTACAGTTGCGAGGTGCTGCTCAAGCTGTCGGAGAAGTAAAGCTGGAGGACAAGTTTGCAGCAGCCTGCGAAAGCCTCCGGCGGGGAATTATGTTTGCCAACTCTCTTTATCTGTAAGTTGCGATTTTGTTTTTCGTGCTTCTTAGCAGAAAGAGAGGATAACAAGCTTGTTTTAGTTGTAATTTTTCTTTGTAATCATATCATTGCAAAATGGATTTATATGGATAAGCTCTCAGTGCACTGCGACTTTGGCTTATTACTTTTCCTTTTCAAATGATATTTGCACTTATTTTGTTCTGTTCCAAAGCTCCTGTTTCTTACCTTACCATGACAATCAAATTTCTCCATTATTTATTAATTTCATTTTTAATTAAACCCTTGAGAGTAAATTTCTACTTAATGTACTTTTCTCTTATTTATAATATTGATGGTCAGATTTTTAACTCTTAGGTCTCTTTTGGTGACCCTCCAAATGTATGTTTACACTTAATGCTTAGTTTCTCTTATTTATAATATTGATGATGTGATTTTTTTGGTTCTTCAGCCTGATGAAAGAATCAGAATTTAAAAAAAGGAATAAGAATAAAATTCTCGATTACAATGCGTTTGATGTGTAATTATTAAGAATACTGGTTATATTGGTATAAAATATTATAAATGATAATGAGAAAATTTTTATTATTCTTAATTAAATTTTTTTCAAAAAGTTATTAATTTGCAAAGGACTGTAAATTATTTTAATAATTAGAATAAAATTACAATAAAACTTGTTTTTGTTGATACAATATCAACGAAATAATTATTAAAAATAAATTATAAAGATAGTAATATGTGATGTTTTAACAATAATATTATAAGAATTAACAATATTTTGATAGCATTTTAAAAATATTATAATAATGTTCTCTATTTATTATTTTTGATATTTAATTTTTAGTTATACCTACACATCTATTAAGGAAAAAAAAATCTAGGATTTGTTTAAAGGATTAATTATACAAAAAAAGGAGAATCAAACTTTGTTTAATTTTGTAATTTTGTCGGGAACCTTGAGAAGTGACAAAGGATTTGTTTTAAGGATTAATTATAAAAGAATAAAATTTTGTTTAATTTTGTAATTCTAGCGAGAATTTTAAAAAGTGACAATAAAATGTTCCAATTTAAGAAAAACTTAACATTAGTTAACTTGTTAATGTTGCTGACATACTATATCAGCTAATATCTTTGATATATAGATGATAGGTGAATCTTAATTTCCATGTCAGTAAATTTATGAAAAAAAAACCTTAACTTTGTCTTTTGCTTTTCCTTGACATTTCTTGCCATCATTTAGCTTCACAAGAGTGGCTCTCTTTGCACAAATTCTACCTCTTCCATTCTTCTTTCTACTACACTATAACTACCAACAAATTCTCAAATTTCTGTTATTTAGTCTCATACTCTATCTTCAGTATGAGCAAACTTGAAAATCATTCGCATGTTTAAAAGAAAACAAGTTTAGAGGCAAGAGCAAATTATCGGGGTGTTAACCAAAGAACTGCCTAGCATGTTTACATGATAATAAGCACCATTTGGACTGTTCCAAGGTGAGAGGAAAGCATATAGAATTTTCAGGATTATGACAAGAAGGTAAATGAGAGTCTCATTAGATGGATTAACTAAAAGAAATGGTGGTGTATGGATTAACTAAAAGAAATGGTGGTGTATTTGTATCTGTATGCTGTGGTGCATATTTGATAACACAAAGTCTCATTAATGCCAAGACCTTAAGAAGCAATGAATTCTTCAAAAACTGCAAA
>JAOSBP010000005.1:26014466-26056911 GCA_027563825.1 Erythroxylum mucronatum
ATCTCATTAAACCAATTGACCCGGAAAATGCCATGAATGCATGCCAAAATGTCAAAGAGACAGAACATAAATCGGACAAAATTTGCTCAATATGCTAACCCCAAATTTGGGGTGTTACAAGACTAACATTGGATTATCTTCGTAAAATTAAAAACTTAAATATTTTATTGTCTCTTTTTAAAGTTTAGGTTAGAATTGTAAAATTCAGTAAAGTTTGAGATTTTTGATAATTAAACATTATTTAAAATCCATTCTAGATTTCATTCCCTATTTTATCTAGTTATAGTAACCAGACAAGCAAAAATTAGGTAATCGAGACTATATGTTCATTCTTACTCTTTTATTACTGATTACCAAATAAGGCCTTAAGGTAAGTGTTAGCCCCTTAACATTGCTAAGCCTTGGCCAACATCTAGCATGGATTAAGCATGAGGAAGGCATGCCACAGGAACTAAGGTGACTTAACCAAGTAAAGATCAAGCATGGTTTGAGCAGCGACGAGCTTTGATGACCATGGGGCATTGATGCCTTGGTGGCTAGGGCGAGTTGGACTAACCTAAGACATCTTTGGTGATACTAAGGACCAAATGGTACTCATATGATTGACCATGGATGAACAAACTAGACCACGAGTGTGCATTGGTCGAACCAAGCGCAAATTGACTTAGAACTTGGCTAACCTTCACCTTTAGATGAAGATCATGGGTGATGTGGCAAAGTTAGTGGAATGAATCATCAAGGAAGTGGCATGACATGGAAAAGAACATGCATGAGGTGTCTTGTAAGCATTTTTCACATGTTCCTTTGACTTAGGGGTGTAGTGGTAAGTTATGTAAACCACCACTAAAGTAGTGCCTAAAGTGGTTGGGGATGTCAACCACCAACTAAGTTAGTGGCTTAGTGTCCTTAAGACCACTTTCTTATATTCTTACCCAAAAAGTATCCTAAAGCCTATAAATAGCTAATTTGAGCAAGGGTTCATTCATTAGAGAGGGTTGGAGCTTTGTATCCTTTATATCAATTATGAGTAATATAAAGGTTGACAATTTTGCTATAAAGTTGTATGCATCTTTCTCTTCTTATTGTTGTCTATTCTATTATGTTGGCTTAAGTGAATTTCGTGGTTTTATTTTGCCTTTGTGGGAAATACCTTAAACACGAGGGATTTGGTAAGGTTGAGTTAAATTGCGAGAGTTCAACTACCATACTTAGACTTTGGCTCATTTTGTAAGTGAACTTAGATTTTGTTGCATAGTCTTTGTATCAGTAGGGATGGCAATCAGTTGAGTCGAGCCCGAGCCCAATCCCATGTGTTGCTTAGCCTGGTCAACTTTATTAATTTAAAAAAATTCAAAAAATGACATCATTTCTCTCTCTCGGTCGGGCCACGAGCAGGGCTGAACCTGGGCCAGATTGGAATCCCTACCTTAAGGTTTTGACATCTATAAATTGATTTTTAACATTAATATGGCTTGCTAAATTATTTTCATAAGTATAATATATTTGTTAATATAAGATAAAGATAACGATTAAAAAAATTTAGGAGTTTATTTTTATTTTATATGAATAAAATTCGTTATGGAAATGAATGTTAAGATTAAGTGTTAATTTACAAATTTTAATATTTATTTAAAATTTTATAAAATTTTTTCAATTAATTTACATATTTTTTCCATCTAATGTGGCATGAAGCATAGTGGTGTCTATATAAGTTCGATAAAGCAATGTCTATCATTTTTCAATTTAAATTAGTTAATTGACACTATAAGAAGTCAACAAAAAGGTAGGTTATAATGAATCTCAATAAAGTTTACAATTATTTTTAATAACTAATGATATATTAAGTGACTCATACGAATTCCTTGTTTTATTATCTCATGGAAATGAAACATCCAAATTCAAGTTTTTAATTTCATATTAGATGAAAAGTGCAACTAGAAAATTTTTTTCAGATATGAGACAAGCAAGTTTTATTTATCCAAAATAAATACCCATTCAAAACATAACTAAATTATATACATTATAATTTCATCATTCATTGAAGATCAAAAAGAATTTTTTATTTAGTCATTAAGTAAATTGTTATTCCAAACTAAAAGATTAATTGGATTTAGAAACTCTTTTTAAACTCAAAGTAGAAATAATTTTCAAATTCTCCTTGTTTAATTTTCATTGTTCTTTCAGCCTCCAACAAATCCTACACCTTACCAGTAAAAATTTTTATTAAAAAATATTTTTGAAGTTAAAGTCCTAATATGATATACATAGGACCTTAACATTCAAAAGAAGAGTTCATTAAAATAATGCACTAAAATGGTCAAGCTAGTGACCTTAAAATTAGGATGTTATGCTTTAGTTAGGTTTTTCATAATTTTATGTTCGATAGTGCTTTATTATTTTTATATTTTTTATGTTTATTTTTTAGTGAGTTGAATGATGGATGTTAATGGTATAAAGTGCGTCCATGTTCCTTCTCCAATGCCATTACCACCATAATCTCTATAGGTACTCTTACCTTTCCTTTTTTATTTCTTTTAATTTTTTTATTAGCTAATGTGTTGTTTTTAGTTGTGTCATTTTTCACATTGAGGACAATGTGTTATTTAAGTGTGGGGACATATATGCACTTGCATGATGTGTGCATTATATGGATGTGTCAATGGCATAAAATTGAAATGAATTAGCATACGTATGAACATGATTATTTAATTTGTGAAGAAACATTAGCATGTAAAGTTTGTTCTTTAAGTGTTTTTTAGGTGAATATGCATGTTGATTAGAATATTGTACCTATTATATCAATTTATGACACTTGTTTGGATACATTTATAATTAAATTCAATTAAATAGGTAGACATTATTAGTAGCCTTTCATGGGGACGATTGACTAAGGAGAAGTGATGTAGGTAAAATGAAAAAAAGTGTGGAGTAAATTTGTTACATAAATTTCCTTTTCCACTAATCTGTTAAAAGAATGAGTTAAGGATAGAGCTAGTAGCCAATCGTGAGTTGTGATATAGCTAAGTTACTAGGGGCATTGCCAATTGTGAGTTGTGATGTAGCTAAGTTACTGGGGACATTCACAACAAAAAGTTTGTCTTTGCGTCAAAGGATATAAGGACACTCCAAACAAGCTTGATAAGTGTGAAGTTGTTAATAAAAGAAAACCTATGGATCTTCTTGTTAATGTCAAAACAAATTTTATTAACGGGTATTTAGTAATGATCTATCTCTTTAATTGGTATCTAAGAATAAGTGCATGCTTACAAGTATCATAAATGTATGAATAGGTGTTGATTTTGTTTGATATGTATATTTAAATCAAAGCATTTAAATCATGAATAAAATAAATTAGTATGTTTTAACTTTTGAAGCAATTGATGTTTGTGGATAAGTTAATTCATAAGATTGATGCCATTGATTGTTACATTATTGCATGATTGTGTGTTTTATTTGTTTAGTGGTTTAGTTTTGCTTAGCGAAAAGCAAAGATTTAAGTGTAGGGATGTTGATAGGTGTAAATGATAGAATATTTTCTAGGTGTAAAGTATGTTTTTAGTGTTTTCTTAATTGATAATCATGTGTTTAAGACTTAAATTTACGTTCTTGTTAGTGCTTTGTGTGCTTTTTTATTAATTTTTGTTTAAGGCAAAGGTTTGATCTTAATTATATATTTCAAGGATTGATCTTAATTATATATTTCAAGGATTGCTTGATATGTTTGGAGATAGGAAAAAGTGAAGAAATGATGAAGAAAAAGGTGGAGAATCAAGTTTGGTAAGATGTGCAGTCTTATACACAATAGTGCAACAAGGGGTAGAAGGCATTACATGATCATGCTAGAGAGTTTGCGCAGTTCTATGCACAATTGTACATAACAAGGATGCAATTGTTTTCATATTGTTGATGCTTTAGGTATTTTTAGACCAAAAACTAGTTGATAGTTTTGAATAGAAAAACGTATTTACTATAAGTATACAAATCACTTCTTATAATATGAAGATATTGTTCCCACGAGGATTGTAAAGTCACCAAACAATTTTTGTAAACTTTGTTTAAGTCAAACAATAAGATGACTAATTAGGAATTAGACTAAAAGCAAAGACTTAATAAATATACTATAAAATAGGTAATAGTAAAATTGATTGACTAATTAAGAATGAAAGTTAGTAATAACTTCTATCCTCGTTTGTTTTCCTTTTACATTCTTTATGTAATCATATTTTATCAGTTATGATTACCCTCTCTCGATATCTAATCAAGTAATCCCAATTACAATAGGTGGAAATGAATTGTAATATCTCAATCTATCAAAACGTTTTTTAATAGTGAAATTAGATTTGAAGCAATAATATGGATAACTAATAAACAATTAAGATCTCGCTTCAATTGCCTATTAATTTGATGTTTATAGGTCTATTGTGATACTAGTTCTTGCTATGCAACACAACACAAATGAATCAATCCAATACCTCGATCCAAAATGATTATAAAACATTAAGCATCACAAGCACATTCATTAAATCAAGAATGCAATGTTCAACAAATAATTCAAAAGTAATTCCTAAAAAGGAATTTAGTGATTATATATATATATAATCATCATTAACATCTAATAACAACAAAGAAAAACAAAAGAGTAGAGAATGAATTTGGAATTCTTATCTTCATTGCCTTGACTTGGAAAATTTGTAGCCTTGTGCTTGAGAATTCTCTTTTGATCTTCTTTTATTATGATTATGTTGCATCAAATGGTGTTTTAAGCTTCTCTATATACTCTTGAGTCTTCTAGGGATTTTTCTAGGGTTCTTTCACGTGTATATCTTCCCAAAGTAGCCATGCCCAAACTTTGGCATAATTGTGCCAAAGGTTTCTAACCTTTTACTCCTTGTTGCACTATTATGCATAGGACATAAATCTAAGTTCTAAAGACATTATTATCATCTAAGAAAGCACTAAAAACATACTCTATCACCTAGAAATCATACTAAGTTTTACACCTATCACTTATGATATCAAAAAGAATACACAATATAAGATAAAAATATAATTAAAATTCAAGTAAACAAATTATCTCATAGTAAAGGTCCACAAGAAAGCATAAACGCAAATTAACACAAGAGTTTCATTTATAAGTGGGTGCCAAATTTCAATAAACATTTCTCACATATTTTGCTCTAGTCAATTAATTGTTTCACAGGTCAAGTGTCTCACTCAAGTTCTTCTTACACATATGCACTACCATAAGCCTGCTAATTCAACAAATCTCCACTGCTTAGATTATATGCATATATGAATCAAAAGGTCTTCATTCCTTTGTTGAAATGGGGCTAAGGTTAAAGGTGAGAGATTTTTTAGATGAAGAAGGTTAAAACCAAGGAAATTAGTAGAGCCTCCAAAACATATTTGGGGTAGATGTAGTAGTTCGAAACCAATAATCCAAATTATAAATTCAAATACTTATATGAAAAATTCATCTATAAAGAACTAAATCCACTATTTAAACCTAACACCTAACTAAATTAAAACAACTCCACTTTATTTCCCTAACACCCCACACTTATCATGTTCCTTCTTTTACAAAATCCTTTAACTTACTCAATTCAAATGCTATACTAACCCCTAAGATGAGGTATAGATATTCAACTTTAAGCTAGGACCTAAATGATGGGTTTTAAGGAAAGAAAGATAGTTATTGAGCTTAAAAGGGAATAAAGGGGGTATTAATTTTAAGATAATGGTTTAAGGTAAAAGGTAAAATCAAAGATGGCCTTTATCGTTTTCATTTAAGCATATATCAATGTAATTTCAAAATTGTCTAAAGTAAGTTCGAAATATGCACTCATATAGAAGAATATCATAAAATAAGAAAACACTTATGTTGATATAGATGTCTTAATCTTATATGGCTTAAAATCTCACAAGTAATTTACTAGAAATTTCCACACTTTCCTTTCAAACTTAATTGCTAATATTAATGAAGGTTCATATTTCCAGGTAATTTAACCATTCAATACTTGTCACTTTTATACTTGACTAGTTTAAACCCCATAACATGCGTAACCATTTAACTTACTTAAAACAAATTAAAAAAACTTTTAAGTTAAGCACATAATAGAGTAATTCCTTCCCATACTTAAACCCTACGTTGTCCTTAATGTAAAAGTTATAACATTAATAAGAATCATTAATAATAAAATAAATGAAAAAAAAAGATGAGGGAATAGAAAAGAAAATTTAGTTTCTTATTTTGCTTCCTAGTCAACACCTTTGTTTATTGTCATTGATCCAATTCAATGCTTCCTCCTTTAATTGACATAAATTTCTACACTTGGAAGCTTTTATAGAAAAGTTTAAATCTCATCCACAAAAGTGCACCTTCTTAGCCATTTCCCTTTCATCCATCATAAGTGGGTTTGATCTTCTTAATAGTGTATGGATTGGTTTGTCCCACTATCCAAGTAGGATGTGATGATTTGGGAGAGGCTTCAACTCTAGAATTGGATCCTATAAAATGTAGGGTAAAAGAAAATCTTATTAAGAACTAATAACAAGGGTTCCTTTACAGCATGCTCCTTCTCCAGCTCCTTCTTCCAAAACCTTCTCCACTCATCAGCGATGGCTAATCTGCCTCTCTTTTCCCTACATCAATCCCCACTGAACTCCATCTTTACATTTCTGTTTCTTCTCAAGCCTCATTCATTTGCTTCTTTTCCAGCCCTCGACTTATTCCTCTATCTAGCAACTTCACTCCTCAAGCCCATTCACCTGCTTCTATTCCAACTCTCAATCCTTTCTCAACCTAGCCCCCAACTTCCCTCTCACTTCTCTCAACATACGCCTACTTCACCTACAGTCTGCTTTGATTGTTTTTCTTCTTTTAGAAACCACTAAAAAAACTTTTTCTGACTTTGCTCTGCTTTCCATTCCCTTGACTGCCAACCATGCTTGCACCTAAAACTCCTTTCTTTTGTTCAGACTCACCCATCGAATTTCCATTGCTACCCTCCCAAATCTTGGCTGCCTCTAAGCTTCCTGAAAAGTACTCCTCCTCTTCCTCTGATCTCAAGAAGAGCTGGAAGCAAGTGATAGCTGGTGAAGGAGATACTCCCCCCACTACTCCCCCTCCTCTATGGTAAGTTTCTTTTTGGAGAGAAGGCCCCCTTTTTCGGTGCTGCAAAAGTGGGCAACCAATAATTGGAATAATAAGGGAATGCTAGAGGTACTGCTAGTTGATAAAACTTAGCGTTATTTACCTTTTCATCCAAAGTGTAGGCTCTTAAAGTCTTGAAAGAAGGACCTTGGCATGTGATGAACCTTCCTCTGTTCTCTAAAATTAGTAGCCGGGGTTCCAACCCAGAAAAGCTAAAGTCAGTTTCTTTGTGGGTTAATCTGTATAATGTTCCATTGGAATATTAGACTACCAAAGGCCTTAGTATGATTGCAAGTTATTTGGGGCAACCTCTATGCATAGATGAAAATACAGCAAAAAGGAAAAGGTTAGGCTATGCTCGACTATGTATTACTATGGATATCTCTAAGGATTTTCCAGAACAAATCCCCATCATGAAGTTAGGCTTTAATAGATCATTATATGAAGATATTGTTACGGTGGATTACCATTGGAAGCCTTCTTTGAAGTTACAAGGAAAAAGATGGATACCAACTAGGAAAAGGTTCAAGGAAGGGAGCTATAAGGAACTAATGGGTCTAGATCTATGTGAAAATGAAAGAAATAATGAACAGGTAATATATAACACGCACATACCCCCTAGAGGATATGCAAATACCACACAAAATAGAACTAAAACATACCAAACAATGTAAAAGCACTTCCATAAACTCAAGCAAACATACATTACATATCATTAGATGTTATTTTATAAACAAAACATATCACCCATATTGTGTGTATCATAATACATACCATAAATTCAAAAACCAACCTATATTAAAGTTATTACAAACCATTTACATTAAAATATAATATGTCTCATTAAATTTAATACAACTCAAAAACTCAAACAAAGCAACATCCAAAATAGAACATATTCTTTTTGTCTACTGCGGTAGTCTTTGTCCCAGTCCTTAAATCTTCTTATCAGAAACTACACGGAGGCAAAATCACTGTGCTAAGTATAAAGCTTAGTGGGGAATAACTAAATATAATGCATAATGGCGACTGTTTCTAACAGTCGTCTAACGTTCATATATACAGATTCAAATCATATCACAACAATCTTTAATTGTTCATATTATAGAGTAATCCAAACATTATGTCTCAAAACAAAATATGATTGATCAATATAGAACATTCTTGCATCAGAACAAAACTCATAAATATTAGAACATAATGTACAAGTATCAGAATTGAATATCAAAACAGTATATAATCCTTTCAAATCAAAATATTACTTGTATCAAATCATAATATGTTTTGTATCAAATCAGAGCTTATCTTGTATCATATCATAACTTGTTTATATCAAAACTGAACATATATCATAATACCAAACATGTTAGCATGCTAACCCTTTTTATAGAAGTGGGTAACGAGACCAGAATAGGAGATACTTATGATTAGTATCACAGAACAAGAGAGACTTATGTCTCAGCAACAGGAGACACAGAAGTGTCAATATCATGAGACACCTTAGTGTCACAGGAACAGTTGCAAACCTTTTTAGGCATGCCTATTTACCCATGATTAGGACTTGACAGTTTTAAAACAAACCATTTCAGATTTCAGAATTACATGCAAAAGATATAGTGTATAACATGTATTTATTCCATTTTTCTCAAATTAAACATATACATGCACATCCAAACAAACTTAACATACCTTATGAGCATAAAAATTTGCAATAATGTATCATTAATTGCATTATGTAACACATTACATATAATCACCCAAATTTCCAATTTATAAACAATCATATTCAATTCATATCACATAAACTCTTTGAAACACATTTGTATTCATAAGGACACATTCATCCTTGAACAATCCATACATTTCAACATTAGACACATTATTTGTTACCGACACATTCCTTAAGTAATTACCTCAATTAACAATCCATAACTAAATTAACTATTACTCAATTAATCTAACATCATTTAGGTTAATTTTCAACTTCAATTAAGTCCAATTAAACCATTATTAAGTACCTTAACCTTATATAGTCCGAAAATTATCTAAAACCAAATTTTCTCCTTCCTAAGCACTTCCCACGACCATGGGAATAAGCCTTATAAATCCCAAGATCATGGGATGAGTGAACGTTCCCATAACCTTCAATTTGTTTCCAAAACTTGACTTTTTCACTTCCATTCGACACACCTTCACTAAAGTCCATCAATTTCACTTCAATTCTACCTTATACCTGTTTTGATATCTCATCAAATTCATGTCGCCAATTCAAAAATCATTCATAAGGCAGCTCACAATCTATGATCTTTCATGTATAAAAATTCGAAGCAAAAGCTATCAACAACTATTATGTTCCAGACCTCAATTCATCATCAATTCAATACATATTCTATCCATTTCAAACATCAAATAATTCATAACACAACATGCTATCAAGTTTAGAATTCCTTTACCTATTTAACTTCAAAGTCCTACTTCAAAGAACAAACAACACTAGCCCTTCATCCAACCAACACACATCCAAGATCAAGGTGAAAATCTTAGCACCAAGGAACCAACATAGAAGATAACATAACATAATCTACTTCCATGATGCAGTATCTAATAAGGATTTTAAGTGTTGATAATCCAAATTGAAGCAAAAATTTAGAAGTTTGAGAGTAAGCGAGAGAGTTTCGATGGAGAGTAAGGCAAGAATGAAGGGTGTAGAAATTTCCATGCAATGGCTTAACACATATGCTACTAGGTGTCACTATCTCAACATGACATTTAACACCAAAGCATGGAGTCCATTTGCCCTCTATTTAAGCTACCAAATTTCATAATTCTTTTGGGTCATTTGTCACTCAACCAATGTTGCCATATGTTAATTAATTAGCTATGTCATTTGTCACTTAATTTCCATGTCATATGTCACTAATTCATAGGCTTAATCATCTAAATTTCCATGTACCAACTTAAATTGTCAGTTGACAATTTTCCTAGTCCAATTGTACATTTTAGTACTTAAATTTTATAATGGTATCAATTAATTCCAAGTCATTAAGTATGATCCTTTAAGCCAAAAATTCAAGACATTACAATTCACAATCATATCACAATTTCAACACCTATCACATTTACCTTCATGAACATGTAACATTTCAACTAGGGTATAATTTGGGGCCTTACACAATATGCCAAAATGTGACACAAGAAGAACCAGTTATAAGTGACAAAAATCAGATGGATAAGGCTGGAAATGAGGAGTTGGAACCAAATCATAATGTTGCAGCATCTACTGATTTAGAAGCAAGAAACCAGTCTAAGAAGAAAATAGTAACAAGCACTACAAAAGAAGATCCTAATGAAGGCAAGCTAGCAGTTCAAAAGGGTGAAAAAGGGGATGATATGGAGGCAACCTCATCCTCTTCAACATCGAGCAATGTGGAAGAGAGAGAGGTTGCAAAACAATTAACAATGTGAAACGGAGGAAGGGTACTAAAAGCAAAGGCCAAAGCTCCAAAGCCACTACTTAATGATTGTAGTCTAGAATGTCAGGGGCTTTAATTGCCCCAAAAAACTCTTGGTCTTAAAGGAATTTTTGGCTAAGGAAAATATTTCAATTTTTGCTATTTTGGAAACAAAAATCAGATCGGAGAATCTCAATAATCTTAATAAGCTAGGAAATAAGTGTCGGTTCCTCTTTAATCATCAAGTTCATGTTTATGGCAGAATTATTGTTGGTTTTGATCCCCGGATAATAGAAATTGAGGTGATAGAAGTAGAGACGTACGTTATGCACACGAAATGGCATTTTATTGAGCAGAATACATCTTTTTTTTGCATCAGTAGTGTATGGTTTAAGCCATGTGTTTCAAAGGAAGGAGCTTTGGGAGAGTTTACTGAGTTTCCAAAGAAGGGTGGTAGGTCCTTAGGTCATTTCAGGAGATTTTAATTCTACCCTCTATAGAACGGAAACAAAAGGTCATTTTTTCTTATGAAATTACTCTACTAACTTTAAGGGTTATGTTGATCAGTTAAGAGTTTTAGACCTGAAGGTGACTAGACATTTTTGCTCCTGGAGTAATAAGCAAACTAATGGATGGTCACTTAGGAAAAAGCTTGATCGAGTAATGGTCAACCATGCATGGTTACAACAATTCCCAGAAAGTAAGGCTTCCTTCTTAGACCCTATGTTTTCGGACCATACCCCAATGATTGTGGGGGATTTGTTCCTAAAGGTGAAGCGTTGCCATCCATTTAGATTTAACGACTATTTGCTTAATATAGAAGGATTTTAGGACTGTTTGAGGGAAGGGGTAACAGTAAATGCACATGGAACCCTTCAATTCAAATGTATTCATAAGTTGAAATTAATCAGAGAGGCCTTAAAGACATTAAAGAATCAAACAGGGGAGAACACTTTTCGAGCTATTTCAGTAGCCAGAGACAAGTTATCCCAATTTTAGCATACTCTATCCTATAATCCTGGGGATAGTCTCCTTTTATCCTAACATAAATCAGCTCTGTTTGACTATTTGCAAACTCTAAACAATCATGCTAGTGTTGTGGAGTAGAGGGACAGGGTGAAATGGCTTAAAGAAGGAGACAAAAATTCTAAAATCTTCTTCAGCTCAATAATTGCTAGGGAGAACTACAACTCTATAAAGGAAATTACTTTTCCAGACGGGAGGAAGATAAGTAGGCATGAGGATTTATTGAAAGAAACTGAGAGATTCTTCAAAGATTTCTATATCTCTCGATGTGTAATTATGAACACTCAATTCTTGGATTCTGTTATTCATAACAAGCTTTCAAACGAAGAGAAGACTCTATTAACTAGAACTGTTGAAGATTCAAAAATAGAGAGGGTTGTCTTCCAAATGAATCCTAAAAAGGCTCCAGGACTTGATGGGTTCGATGGGTTCTTTTTTCAAAAAGCATGGCTTAAGATTGGCGCGATGGTGAAAGCAGTTGTTAAAGAATTCTTCTCCTCATGAACTCTTTTAAAGGAATTTAACAAAACCTATCTCTACTTTTTCCCTAAACTAAGCAATCCAGAAGCCTTGGAGGACTACAGGCCTATTGTATGTTCAAATTTCATTTATAAAGTGATTGCAAAAATTATTCCTAACAGACTGAAAACAGTTTTGGGGTCTTTGATTATTGATAATCAAAGTGCTTTCCTATAGGGAAAACAAATAAGGGATAACATTTCTATAGTACAAGAATTGCTAAGAGGTTATCGCGAAAGAAAGCTCCAAAGAATTGTGCCTTCAAGATTGATTTTAAGAAGGCTTTTGACAGTGTAGAATGGAACTTTATTTTGAGACTACTAAAAGTAATGGGGTTTTTAAGGGCATTCATTAAATGGGTTGAAGCTTGCATTACTACCCCTTCTTATGCTGTAATGGTTAATGGATCTCCTACAAAAATGTTTCATAGGCAAAGAGGACTCAGACAAGGGGATCCTATGTCTCCTTATTTATTTATATTGTGCATGAAGACTCTAACTTTTTTCTTAAAGTATAATATTGTTAGGGGTTTAGGATTCAAACATCGTAGCTGATGCAAGAAAGTCTCTTTGGTAAACCTATACTTTGCAGATGATCTTTTCCTATTCTCTAAGGCTGAAGAGGCTTCTATCAAGCTCCTTGTAGCTTATTTGAACCTATTTACCTCAATGTCTGGACTGTTTGTTAACTATAACAAAAGTTACTTTGTTCTCTCTAAAAGTGCAGATCACTTGGAAGGACGAGTTCCATCCTAAACTAGTATGCTACGGAAACAAACTCCTCTATGCTATCTAGGTCTGCCAATCAATTCCAGAAGGATTAATTTTCGAGAATGCTACCCACTCATTGAAAGAATTCAAAAGAGATTGTCCTTTTGGACCAACCATGCTCTATCTTTTGGGGGAAGTTTATAGTTGGTAAACTCTATACTTAACTCCATGCACACTTATTGGTCATCAAATATGGTGCTAGCAAGGGGAGTAATTAAATCACTAGAAAAGCTTATGAGAAACCTTGTATGGGAAGGACAGGGCCCGAATAAGGGACATGCTAAGGTCAAATGGATTGATGTCTATAGACTTAAGAAGGAGAGAGGACTGGGAATTATTCCTATAAAGTTGACTAATAAAGCTCTCTTGATGAAGAAATTATGGTCTATACTACAAGGAGAGGATACCGTATGGGTAAAATGGCTTCAAGCTTATGTCCTAAAGGGTCAAAGTATATGGACTGTTAACCCAAAGTCCTCCCACTCTTGGTTTCTATCACAACTATTGAAGATAAAGGATAATTTGTGTTCTAAAATTTCATGTAAGGTAGGCAATGGAGAGAACGCGAGTTTTTGGTATGACATCTAGTCAGGAAATAGACTACTAATCATAAATCAGAGTGCAGTTCAGTTATTGAGCCACCTGCCAGTAAATGCTAAAGTGAAGGCCTTTATTAGGGAGGGTCAGTGGGAGGAATTCTCGGCAGAAATTCATCACCTACAACCTACCTACTCTCCTAACTTATTAACACCTGACCAATATATTTGGAGAAACCACCCACAGGGTGTATTCACAACAAAAAGCTGCAAGGAATGGTTGTTTCGGAGAAATGCCAAAGGGGAATGGTATAAAGTAGTATGGCATAAAGAGCTAATCCTTAGCTCTTCATTCATCCTATGGCTTAATACTTTAAACAAACTTAGTACTATGGATAGACTCTTTTTTCTGAATTCAAGAGTGGATTGTGTCCTGTGTAACTCAGGACAAGAGAATAGGTACCATCTATTTTTTGAGTGCCCCTTCTCGGAAGACATTTGGTCTTGGATATATCACAAATATTTGTGGTCCTTAAGCGCAATTCATTTCGCAGTGATTATGCAGTGGTTTAGCAAACTAAAGTATATTTTTCAACCTAATTCTCTTATCAACCTAATTTCCTTTACGACTTGCATTAAGGAAATATGGGCAAAAATAAACATGCGAAGATTTCAAAACGCCAATAGGAATTCACATCAGGTAAGAGAGGGCATCTTTGATAAAGTTAGAGAACAAACTATCTCCTCTAGCTCTATTAAGGAATGCTCATCCCAACTTGCAAATTTATGGAGAATATAGAGAAACATGTAGAAAAAAGTGAAACAGAGAACCATGCATACCAAAAATAGTAGCCAATTTGAAGCTAACATCAACTAATAATATGGAAGGCACTGGAAGAGGGGCTTACCGTTCAGCTGGCTAAAAAGAGATGCCATTGGGGTTTGGAAAAGGGGTAAGGGATGCTTATCTAAGGTCCTGGAACTCAAAGAGACAAGAAAGGAAGCTATAATCAACTTTCATCGGTCAAATTAAGGATAAAATATGAAGAAGAGGAAAATGGGATTACGGATGATCAGTCTTACCTTAATCACCAAGGGATAGGCTAGAGTGGTCGTGCTACAATGAATAGGCAGAACTTTCGCTGGGTCATCTGCCTCTAAGCTCATAGGAGCCTCAAGAGGGTGGAGAACGCAGATGCTCCACCTTTAATTTGGAAGGTTCGAAGTAAGATTGGGGGAAGTGGTTTGTGTTTTACCTTTTTCGGACTAACGATGGTCTTATTAGTGTGTGAAACGTTGTTGTGTTACGAGTTGTTGTTAAGAGTTTTAATTAGTTTGTAACGCTATCGTTTTGGGTTGAGAGGAGAGTTTTTGTCTCCCAAACATTGTAACCATTACTATCTCTAATCAATATAATTTTTTAATCTCTAAAAAAAATTGTAAGGAACATTACCTACTAGTTATAATTTTGGGTAATCATTCATTTTGACAATAATTCTGACAATCCAACAATTAAGTTAAACTTCTTTTCTTCCTCAATAGGCACACATTTATATCTATTAGGGGACTCATCTCAGTAAAAATATCTCCATTAATGATAATGGCTTTCTAGTCCTCTTACTTCATCGATTCATAAGGCATTTGTATTGATGACTCAACTACTTTGCTAGGGATGGTAATGGGATACTATCACGGGCCTAGCCTATTGACTTTGGAGTGGGGTCAGGCCCAATTGCCAAGCCTATGATTTGGCTCTCCTCAAACTTATGTTTTGTCTTAGATTAATAATTGTTTAGGAGTGTAAATTCTCCATAATTTGGGCTTCTAAATAACTAATAATTGTTATCATCTAGCCCATTCGATCCTTTAAACACTAAAACTTGCTCTCATCTTTTGCTAGAATTGTTTCATCTCCTGATGATATTGCAAAATATTAATAACAATGACTTAACCCTATCTTATAAAGACATACCAAAATTCAATATTTTTTCCATTTATTACATAGGAGGGTATGGTTGATTGTATCATTGGAAGTTTGGGTAATGTTAACCTACTAACTAATATTCTTTTTTATTCTAATAGTAAAAATTGGTTTGATCCCTCCATCTTAGGTTAAATATTAGGATAAGTATTATAAACTCGTTTTAATTACCATAGATATCCACCTGCTATATTAAATTACTTAATAGGCTCCTTATGAAGAATTAAGCACATATTTGTTAGGATTCACGCTACTAAACAAATCATACAAGCAATCATTCAGAAAAATCATGAACAATTTATTTTTTAAAAAAAAACAACACAAGATTACATTAAAAAAATAATTGATACTCAAATATTAGCCTAACAATAAAAATAAATCAAATCTTGCAATTGATACATCCTAAGGATTCAGTTTCCTTTAATTAAGTGTAGTAGATTAGTAATATAGAAAAGAAAGAAGAAGCTAGAAGAAAGAGAGGAAGATAGGTGGTTGCCTCCCTCAAACTTAACAAAACTTAACGGAAAAATTGACTCAAAACTAATGTTTAAAAATCGAACTGGAAGTAAACCGACAAGATAAGAGGTTTAAGGTTTAAAAAGTTCAACCAATATTAGACTGACATAAAACCAGGAAAAGATTAAATAAAATGAAATAATTTAAATTAGGATTGAAAGAGATTTTTTATCTATAGAAGAATTTGAAGTTTAATTGAGAAAAAAGATTGTTAAATGAAAACCAATTGATTTATTTTAGTTTCTAAGAACTTATTAATTTATAAAAATTAATTAATTAATTAATACTTATTAATTTAAAAAATTGACTAATTGATTAATAAAATAATCAATTTTTAATAACAAAGTTATTGAACTAATTCGAACCGAAAAGTTAAAAACTAAACTAGAAAGTTGGATGGTTCAAGGTTTTTTAAGGTTAGACCAGTTAGATTCTTTAATCATTGCCCAAAACTACGATTTTAAGGCTTTTTATGAAAGGTTTACGTCATTTTTCTGAGTGGACATAGCCGTAGACAACCTATGGATCTTTTTGCTCCTTCATATAAGCTGAGATATGTCCATATTGCAGACCATGTCCAAAATTGATATAGTTAGAATCTCTCAAAATTGAAGACATCAAAGTTCTAGATTCCTTTCTATTATATGTTTAATCATCTTAACCAGAGCTAAATTGAGAGAGTTATGACCAATGTAAAGAGTATTGTCGAACGTATCCGGCATTGGCTAATCTTAAATTAAAAAATAATTATAATGAGAATATTTATACATAAAATAGGTGTAAAGAACTAGATATTAGAAAGGAGGGATGATTATAATATGGATACGGATTTATGGATAGAAAATGGTCAATGTGATTCTGTAAGTCGGCAATAAGGTTGTCGTTAGATCAATGTGAACTTAATTTGTTATATGGTAATAAAATAAAATAATTTGTATTTCTTAAATACAAGGAGATTGATCTAAAAGTACTTTAGGAGGTAAATTTCATACAAAATGGTCCCACTCCAACCTTTATTTGGAGTTTCTTATTTTACCTCTCAATAATTGTATTGAGTTTGGATGTCCAAAGGAGATAATAATGGGCAATGAACAAACAATTCCAATTACTGAGGTGGTAAATAAGTTATTGGCATTTATTTATCCCAAGTACATAATTTTTAGCACGTTCATCGGAAATACACTAGTAATCAAAATTTTACAACACACCCTGTTCTGTCGTACCAACCTGAAGAAAAGGCCTTCAACGCCAAAATATGTGACCGACTTTGAATATGGTTGTTGCAAGTTTCAATTACCTACGCAGTTGCGCGGGCCAAGTCTTTGGCTGCTACAATGCTCTGTGGCTGCAGACAAAACAAGGCGGAGTTACCTTTGAATGCTAAAAAATGAGGACCGTGATAAGCTCTATTTCCAATTAATTTTGTTTATGTTTGCAAAGCAACTAATTAAAATCAAATCAACCTTATAGGTCCAAAGTCAGAATTTACAAATCAGGTTAAATCAGCTTCTTACTGCTGCCAACTCGTCCTCATGCTTTGGAATGAAAGCTGTGTCAACCTTGCCATTTTTGAAGTCCTATGAACAAGGATAAAATTACTCGGGTTCAGCAAAACAACATACACGAGCTCTAAGTGGGACTCGCAAGTGATGTAAAAATGGGACTCGCAAGTGGGACTCGCAAGTGATGTAATAGCTCTTCTTACCTCAACTTCAAGGATAAGTTTATGGTAGTCTATTGTCGTTGGAACTCCTGGAGGAAATAAGTGCATTGATTAATCAACAGTTACAAATGAAATAAAGATTTTAAGGAATATGAGCTTTGATAGGACACAAGAGGCCACTCAAGTTTACTGCAATCAACAAGGCCATGCTCACTTAACTAGTAATGCCAACCGACAAAAAAGTCTGAACATGTTAAAATGGAGATTTGTATATAAAGAATCCGCCTTCCTCCTTAAAACAGGTAATATTAACTGTACGAACACTAAAAGACTATACCAGGGCTTCCAAACTGATCTACCCTAAGCCATTTAAGCTTTATTTTCAGAGTGAATGCGTTGCTACCGTGCCAATGAGCTTTCAAATGACTGAAAAAAAGGCCCACCAGGCATGAATATAGGAGTTTAAACCTTGAATAAGTACCTATAATAACAGTGTCATCCAGAGCCCTTTTCATGCGCTCAATTGCCTTTTCTCTTGTTGGAGCCCAAACAATTAGCTGCAGCAAATATTTATGTTTGTTTAGGAATCAGAAGCAAGCTGAAGCTAATTTGCAATGCAAGCAACACAGGTCAATAAAGCATAAGACACCAATTAAAAAAAAATCAGGAAAAGAATGATTAAAGAAAAATTCTCTATTATTTACACTCAACTTCATCTTCCAACTTCTGCATTGCATAACAGCCAAAGTGTGAAAGACTCATACAATGAAGCAAAAGAAGACAGTAAAAATCAAGAAAGTATTTCTGCCGGTTCAAGACAGAATTTCCTATAATTATCCTACACAAGACCTAGTGTTGTATTCACATCAGGCTCACTGTCAAGAGATGAAAAAACTACAAGAAGAAAATGCAAAAACAAACAATAGAAAGTCAGCTCAGGTAAGTAACGCATGTTAAATTAAACAACATGAGAATGTATATAAAACCCAATAACTCCATTAACATTTTATAACTAATGAAATTCAAAAAGCTTAGCAGAATAAAATGGTTACTTAACGAACCTTCCCAAGCAAGGAGTCATAGCTTGGAGGAACCACATAATCAGTATAAACATGACTATCCATCCTAACAAACGGGCCTCCAGATGGCAAGTATGACGTTATTCTCCCTGTCATTGGAAAGGAAAATAGTACTGGGGAATTAATAGACAATATTACAACACAACATTACTTCTGCATTTCTTTGACCTTAAAAATGCATCTGTAGAACACAACAGTGCATCTGCATACGAAGACCAATACAATGGGGATAGGAATTCAATAGAATATAGCAGAAAAAAGCAAAAACATTAGACAAAAGGTAGTCTGCAGTAAAGCCTTCAATTAGGCAAAACTAAAAAATAGAATTCATCACCGGGCTTTAACACTTCTAATGTAACAAAGACTTCAGTGAACAGTAACAAGACGGAATGGCAGGCACAGCAAATGAAAACATATGCAATCCATTCGTCTGTTATCGAGATGTGATTTAAGGGATCTTATACAGGAAAATTGACATATCAGCATTCTGAAGATTACAAGAAAATGAATTGTCCATGATTTCAAATAAAGTCTGACAAAATTTATACCTGGACCTGGTCTGAATCCCTTAAAAGCATCTTCTGCATTGATACGACATTCAATTGAATGACCTCTGAGCACAATGTCTTCCTGCAAATCAAACCCATTAACAATTCCAGTGCAATTAAGGCATAAAATCAAAGTATCTTTGTACAACTACCTGCTTGTGTCGAAGCTTTTCTCCCATGGCTACACGAATTTGTTCCTCAATCAAATCAACGGATGAAATCATTTCTGTTACAGGATGTTCAACCTGCAATTTTTCTCATATTCTCGTTTGTGTTACCATTACCCTGATGATGATCTCCAAATATGTGATTAAATGTAAGAATACACATCTTTGTTCACTAAGGCTGACCTGGATTCGAGTGTTCATTTCCATGAAGTAGAAGGAACCCCGTTCATCCAGAAGGAACTCAACAGTACCAACACCAATATACCCTATCGATGCTGCTGCTGCCACTGCTGCATCACCCATGGCTTTGCGCAACTCGGGTGTCAATGCAGGAGATGGTGCTTCTTCTAGCAGTTTCTGGTTACGTCTCTGTACAATCAATATGGAAGTTCTTGTATCAATGTGCTAGCTTCAAAAGGTGAAAAAAAGTGCAATTTCTTCACAGTCTAGTCGTGAGTTAAACTTATGAAAGTGAATCGCCGTTCTCAGTACCTGAATACTGCAGTCACGCTCACCAAAGTGAACAACATTACCATATTTATCTGCAAGAACCTGTAAAATCACATGATAGTTCCTTAGTAATTAAAGCAGTAAGACCACCAAATCTTATTATTTATAAACTCTCATTTCACAGTGGAAAAAATGAAACAAGTAATCAGAACATTTATGGATGAGTAGTAGTAGGCATATAAGAACTCAGCCCAGTAATATTTATCTCAAAGCAAGTTTATGGGCAATCTCGAACTGCACTACATTAGTTAAAGATATTTAGCGTATGGTCTAATTAACACAATAATTACTCCACAAACACACACATATATATCACAAAAATAGAATATACCATTAATTATTTCATGCAATAAGCTGAATTAAATTGCAACCAAGGAGTTTAGGTTGTAGCCTTAACCCCTCGTAACAATATTTTTGAATTTATTTTATTCCCACATGTCAACCCTTGAATGTTATCTACGCATATGATTACCTGGAACTCAATATGCCTTGGGTTTTGAATGTACTTCTCCAGGTATACTCCATCGTTTCCAAATGCGGCAGCAGCCTCACTTTTAGCTTGCTGAAAATTAATCATATTTGCAAAAGATAGCACATAATATGTTAATACTGACGTATTTCTCAATAAGAGCACCATGTGAAGCAACAAACAGCTCATTCTTAATACCTGTAGCAACTTTACAAACTCATCAGGTTCTTTAGCAAGACGCATTCCACGTCCTCCACCACCAGCAGTTGCCTAAAAGGCAAAAGACTGTTGTCAAATAAGCAGTAAAAACTCTTTAATTTTATTTTTCATTTAGCTGAGATTAGTAGGAAATGAGAAAGGATACCACAAGTACTCAAATTCAAACTTGCTATGGGAATTTAAAGCATTACAATCTAATTATTAAGAGCATAACTCTCACCTTGATCATCACAGGAAAACCAATCTCATTGGCAAGCTTTATTGCTTCTTCTGTATTCTGTTATAACATTAAGTATCCAAATAAAATGAAATTAGATCCCACGATCATGGTCCAAGCAAAGTTATGCCAAAAACAATAAGCACTGAAAGGAAAAAAAAATAGATCATATTTAGAGCACATTCAACCATTAAATTTAACTTGATCTCACTTTATTTGAAATTGAAGTACTCGATAACAAGCAACATACCTGTAATAATCCATCACTTCCTGGCACAGTTGGAACCCCAGCATTCTTCATTGTTTCCCTTGCAGTTGACTTGTCACCCATCACTCGGATACTGTCAGGCTGCCAAAATGAAACAACACATTCATGTCATCACCAATTGTTTAATTCCAGGAAATAACCACAAGCATGAATTTCCAGAATTAAATGTTCTGAAAGGCATTTTGACTACTACTCTTTATGCAACACAACCAGCTAAAAATCATCCCATTCACAACAACTTGTAGAGATTTCTTCTTCCAACAACATATAGAAAAAGAAGAGTCAAAAGAATCAAAAGAAAAATCATCATAATAGTATGCCAAATACCATAAGGAATTAATCTAGGAACTTAAAGACAGAGCTTAGCAATATCTTTTTTCTACAGCTTAATAGGTCGTAATGCTGTGCAAGGAATTTCACCCTTATCATGATATAAGATATCCTGTAAAATTAACTTTATATTATTATGTAGGCAATAATTCGAGAATTTCCATGTCTAAATACAAGAAAGAGAAGTTTCTAGATGTAAACATAATCACACTCTACAAAACCATAGAGATTTACTGGAAAACAATTTTTATAGATCCCCTAATATGTCCTAGATTTTGACACAATCTTTTGAAATTTAATGTTCTTCAGATAGCAAAAGTGGGGATCTTCATTCCTTTTACTGTATTGATAAAATATATTGAAGAAAAGATGTATGGTTAAGAAACAAACAGGATTTAGATTCCAACACGAGTTATGTGTTAAATAAACAAAAAGGTACTACAATTTTTATTATATAAGAATTTTACATATTTTGACTTACATTAGGGCCAATAAAATTTATTCCATGCTCTCTGCACATTTCAACAAATACAGCATTTTCAGCAAGAAAGCCGTATCCAGGGTGCAGCATGGTGCATCCACGACTGATAGCAGCTGACAAGACATTTGGGATCAATAAGTACCTGTTGAAAAACAGTTCCATATAAGCAGTGTGCTTTTATACCATCTTCTAGTTTCTATTTGGGACATTTTCCAACCAAGTAAAGGAAACTAAAACCACTTACGACTGGCTGCTTGGTGCTTCACCTATGCAAACTGATTCATCAGCCAATTTCACATGGAGTGCATCCTTATCTATGGTTGAATAGACAGCAACACAGGGTATTCCCAATTCATGGGCAGTTCGTATGACTCGAACAGCAATTTCTCCTCTATTTGCAATGAGTATCTTATCAGAACGACATGTAGCCCCCAGAGCTCCTGCACTCTTATTAGACTTAAAAGTAGCTTGGGCAGCCTGAGCTCTTTGTCTAGGAAAGTTAACTTTGTTTCCCACAATAAAGCTACATTGGGTACTCCTGATTCCTCCAGTTTTTACAAATAAGCCCTAGCATTTAATAAACCATTTCAATGTTGCCAACTGAAGCAAAAAGAAAAATTTAGAGCACCATGGGACTTTGGAAAATCAAATATGATCAAAACATATCTTTTGTTAGAAAAATGGCAATGAATAACTTTGCAGGAAATGAAAAAACTGATAGCGAAGTACAACTATTCACTAATTTACATGAACTGCACAATGCTGATTTTAACCAAATAGGATGCCGAGGTATCAAGATATGTTAAAGTGCAAGACAGCATATGACAATGGTTAAAATAAAAACTCTTCGATCAACCATAGATACTGAAAACGGAAGTTGCAGTGCTTTTCAGCCATGTTTTACTTTCTTATTATTCCTCCTCAAAACTCACTTTGATTAGCTAATGGCCTTCTATTGGCAAGAAAAGTCTCCGAAGTTGAAAAGTTGATAAAGAAAGAACATCATTAGGATAATATATAAACAACACGTTTGGACAAATGATAAGTAAGCGCCTTCAGAAGATCGAAACCTCAGTCAAAAAATTTACTGCTGAACATTACTAAGTTTCACTCGAAGTTGAAGATATCAGTTCAACAATCGAAAACCGAGTAAGTCACTCTTTCAGTTGCCCAACCCGAACAGTATAGCAAACTACAAAGTACACAAGTTGAAGCTCTAGGATCGATTAGATCCAATTTTCAAGACTAAACCAACTTGTGAAACCACAACAAAGACAAGCGAAAAGAAGCAGAATATTGGGTTAAAAGCGTCAATATTTGAGATTGACAGAAGATAACAGAAAGTCCAAGCCAGATAAAACCATAAAGAAAGTGATGGAATGTAAATGAGAAGGGAAGGAATCTTACAGGAGTTGGTGTCACAGATTTGCAAGCAGGCAATGTAGCCTCCATAGTGTAGCTTCGCAGACAGTGGAATTAGAACGACAGAAAGGAATTAGGAGATTTATAAGAAATTAGAGAGAGGAAATGGTAGTGGCGATACGAACGAGGCAAGTGTTATATTGAATGCTCCGCCTAAAGTTGGTTGCCAAGCAAATGCTCAAACACAGCTGCTTCTACTCTTGACTTCTTGTTTCTTTACTCGTATCCAATTGCATCTTGCCATGTTTTTTATTCGGTAAGGTGCGTTCCGTGAAAAGATTGACAATTATTTTAGGGTTAATTAGAAAAAATTTCAATCTTTACCTAATTTTTAATTATAATTTAAAATTTAAAAATGGTAATAATGCTTTAATTTTTATTTTTTTTAATTCTATCCCAAATTTTAAAAAATGACAATGTTAAAATTTTTATTTTTTTAATTATAACCTAATGTTAGTATTTTCGTTAAGTTTACTGACATAAATCAGATTATGTAACTCTAATGACCTCCCGCTTTGATTTCAGTTTTTTCCTTTGTTTTCAGTTTTTTCTCTCGACGCTCTTATCATTCAATTTTTAAATTATGCAGACTGAAAATGAAAAGTTTGGTGATGCAGTACGCTGCAATGCAAGAGTAGTTTAGGACGTCGAAAGAACAAACTGAAAATAAAGGGTTAAAAGTGTCGAGAGAACAAATAGATAGCAAAGGCCTGAGGCTGCATAAACTGATTTAGGAATTCTATTTTTAACAACGAAGTCATTTCATTAATCTTAATTTGTTGTATTAATTTTGGTTGACGTATATTAATAGTTAGGGTTTCTTGAACACGTGACAAGCCTTGTAAGCAAACTTAACGTAGACACTAACATCAAGCTAGCAGTGAAAAAAATTAAATGTTTGAATATTTTATTGTCACTTTTTAAAGTCTGGGCTAAAATTAAAAAAATTTGAAAGTTTAAACAATTTAGTCTCATTTTTTGAAGTTCGGGCTATAATTGCAAAATTAAACAAAGTTTAGGATTTTTTATAATTAATCCTTATTTTTATTTTAAAAAAATTATATATGTTAATCTTTGTAAAGAAAATTTTATAATATGTTTTAATAAAATTTTATACTTAATTTAAAATGATGTACTAATTTTAAAAAAATTGAAACACTATTAAGTGTGTAATATTAACTCCATTGTGAGAACCCTCAAATTCTTGGAATAGAAATGGTCTAAATGTTATGCATTTGGATATGTAATTCCTAGTTTTATGGTAACTCTTGGTGTGCTTGATGGAACACATTCATATAAGGTTTTCTTTTCAGATTTTAGGGTCCCCTAAGCTTCCTTTCTCTTATAAAAGACATACATCGTGTGGGGATTTGAGAGCTTAGAAGATTTTCGAAAACATAGCTTTTCAAGCACCAACAACAATGGCAGGAGGTATTTCGTTTTTTCTTCCACATTTATTTTATATGCTTATTCTAATGTATATTATTGTTGAATATACGTTAGAATATGCTTACATTTGATATCAAAGCATGTTAATCTTTGCATTATTGGAGTTTTTGGAGAATTTCAAAATTCTGGAATTTTTTCATATTTGAAAACTTTTAATTTAGAATTGTTTTTAGACGTTTTTCTTCAATTAAAGGTAGAAATATGCTATTAAGTGATTTGGAAGTGTTTCTACATATAAAAAGCGGTTCAGTCTGAATCTGCTAGGGCTGGACGTTGTTATTTGGATCCATGAGTCTGAGTGACTTTAGCTAGAAAACACCTGCAAAACAATAAAAGACACACCGGGGGTTGATCGCCGACAAGCTCCTCCGACGCTCAAGTTAGTCTTTTGGTGAGGGTTTTGGTGGCTATGAATAGAAAAAATCAGGGTTCTAATGTCGTACCTTTTTCATAATGAGGTAATGAATTTATATAATAAATATCTGTAGGAATTAGGTCAACGTCGAGGAACGGGCCGATCGGCCCATGTACCGTTCTGAGTTTGGGCTTGGGCCTAGCACGACCGACCCAACCATAAGCCCCCTACTCCTCGAGTCTGATTATAGAGAAGGGTCGAAGGAGTACATAAAGATTGTGCCGCTCGTCCGCATGACAGCTCGTGATAGGCCGACCGATCGAGTGTAGGTATAGGACCGACCGATCGAGCGTAAAGATAGGGCTGATCGATTGGACGTCGACGCCTAACCAAAGCGCTAGATTTTAAGGGCTCAACTAGTTTTGGGGGAGGAGGAGAAGACCAGAGTGGTTGCGTCGAGGGACGAGTTGACAAAGGAGTGTGAGGTCATGAAGGAAGAAGTTCTTAAAGCCAACTCTGCAGCAAAAATGGAAAAAGAGCTTCGTTTGAAAGTCCTCCATGACTGCCATGAAGCGGTGATGGATAAAGTAAAAGCTGAGAGGAAACTGCTGGAGTTAGAAGGCTCCGTCAAAGAACAGAGGATTGAGGCGATCAAGCGATGGAAAGAGCGGTACTTAAATGATGAGTGCAAAGAATTTGCTTGCGATTTAGCTCTTTCCATCTTGAGAAACTACCATAGCGTTTGCGTCCCTAACGGGTCGGATGGTCCTTCATTTGAGGATTATGCCGAGCCGATGCTTCCCTTCGAGCTCGGCCTTTCAATTGAGGAGATGAAGGAGATAGCTGAGAAAGAACAAGAGGCATTACCGGATGAGCTACTGGACATTAGTTCAGATGAGGAGGAGGAACGAGCTCATGGGAGTGTCTCTCCAGTTCTTCCCGCAAATCCTGATCCTCTCTCGGTTACTTTGCCGACCTCCTCTCCTACAGATCCGACTGTTTGTGCCTCTCCTCCTATCGAAGGGCCCAAGTAGCTTGTGCCATAGAATCCTCAAAGCTCATCTGGTCGGGCTTGTGACCAGAACAAAAATATAAGTAAATAAAAACTCTTATTTTTATCCTTCGTTGCCTTCTTTAATCTGTGAATTAGGATTAGACTGTTATTAGCTTCGTATAACGAGTGCGTTCGATTCATATCGATCGGTACTGAGGTTCGAGAGGATCGTGGCTAAACGATCCTGAGATCGAACGATGCTGAGGTTGAGCACCTGGTTCTAAGATCCGGTCTTGGCGACCTGACCGAGCGATGTCGAGGTCGAGCGATCCAAGATTTTGGTTCTTGGCATTGCCTGGTTCCAAGATCCGATCTTGAAAACCTGGCCGAGTGATGTCGAGGCCGAGCGATCCAAGATTTTGGTTATTGGCATCGCCTGGTTCCAAGATCCGGTCTTGGCAACCTGACCGAGGGATGTTGAAGCCGAGCGATCCAAGATTTTGGTTCTTGGCATCGCCCGGTTCCAAGATCCGGTCTTGACAAGCAGATGCGATCATACCAGCACTAATGCACTGGATCCTATCAGAACTCCAAAGTTAAATGTATTTGGGCGAGAGTAGTACTAGGATGGGCTAGGGTTACGTGTTCACCAACTAGCCCAATATACAAGCTTCAAGGGGGAAAGAAAATTACATTGAACAAAATAAGAAGTTAATACAAACTAACGAAGTGGTTTATACATCTGCATCTCCACGTATCAAGTTGCTGACCCACTCTGCATATTCTCGAGAGCTCCTCCATACCCCCATCTCAAGAGTCCTCGCAAGGTTTAGGAAGGCACGTTGCGTTTCTTCTTGACTTGCAGCCGGCTTTGATCTTTTCTTCACTGTCTCCTTGAACCTCCTCGCCACCTTCAAATATTTGGTTAATGGATTATTGCGTATGTATTGTATCCATTCATTCACATCATTTCCCCACTGCGAGCCCCCTACGCCAACCTCTCCACGAATTAAATCCATGAACTTATATGCATCTAAGCCTCCAGAGGAATTCCGCTTATAGAGGGAAGAAACTCCAGCAACAAACTCATTAAAATTTCGGACATCATTACGAGTTATTGCATGCTTATCTAAGTCAATCCATGCATCTTGTCTCCTACAGAAAGCTACTTGCAGAAAACGTACTGGTTCCCCACCCTTCGGTCTAACCCGAGAGAATTTCATAATATCATAATGGTTGATTCCCAGCACACTGTATAACCTCGTCTGCCTCACAATTAAGTATCTGTGCTTCAAGTGGTTGATATTGTGATGATGGAATGGATTGTCAACGACCATAGATAATAATGACGCCTCATACTCATCTAATGAGTCATGGATCCCCTCTGGAAAAAGTAATTTCTCCAAATTATCTTTGGCTGATCGGATTGGCAAACCATTCTCAAGCCAGTAGCATGACAAAAATTTCGGCTTACCAAAATAATTATATCTCCATCTATGCGATCTGCCTTCTGCATCATTCACAACCACTTCGCCGTCAAATTCAACCCATTTAGCTTTATCTACCATATGTGAGGTACCTTTAGAAAGATCTGTTCCTGCTGGGAAGCATGCTTGCTCAGTGGTGACATAGAATGGAGGACGAGTAATAACAAAGTCCTCTTCATCTATGCCTGCACGATAATATCTGTTAAGCTTATTTCTCATCCCTTTCAGCACATTATCTCCCGGATCCAACGCGAATAGAGTCAGGTTATCATCACCACAGCACTTTGGAACGGCATAAGGAAATTGGAAGCCCATCTCAAATAAAACATCTGAGATATAGAGGATATTAAGAGTTGTATCCAAGAAGCCATTCCATAATGACCCGCTTAGCACCATACCATCAATTCCCACAATCCCTCCATCATCCGTGATGAAGAACCTCTCTACAAGGGCTCTCCTCATACAAATGCCATATGCCTCCAAAAGCCTCCTTTCTTGCTCAGTTCTTGGAACAAAACATGATAAAAACGCATCAATACAAAACAAGATGTCCTCAGCTGGCCTTTCTCTATCGAATTTCTTCCAATCAAGTTCCACAATTACAGCTGACCACTTGATCTCTTCCCACATCTTTATCCAATCACTGGAGGCTTTGATAACTGTATTCCTGAAGCCAGATCTTTTGTTGCCAAGGCCATGAAATTTGCTCTGAGACAATACATTATACAAAGGAGAAGAGGCCGTCTGCTCTAACGCATCCATCATTACAACACACCTTCCAATAGGTTTTCCAGCCCCCAGCTTCTTGATAGCATCATCAAAAGTAACCAACTTCGTTCGAAAACCAACTCTACCACCGAAGAATGGTAGGTTGTCAGCACAAAAAGTCCCATCACCGTACTTGTCATAAATCTGCCACATGAACTCAGCCAACGTGTCCCGGAGCCCTTCTTTACCTTTAATCCCGAAGGCTCGAAGGAACGGACCGCTAGTCGCCTCTTCGTTGAAAATTTTCATTTGGCAACTCTCCACTCCATCAGGAACCAACAAACCACTCAGCAACTGCAAAACTTCACGCGCCTCTTCTAAGGAGTACCGATTCCTCAGAAGTCGCTTAGGGGGATCCTCATTGGCATCACACAGAAGACGCATAGCATCGGCATAACAACCACCGCCTCTATATTTATTAGCATCAGTCTTCCATTCTCTCATTTCACCACCTCCAATGATTTTTACGGATCCCCCCCTCCCACTTTGATCTAGCTATGGGGATGGCGCGACGATCTGCCGCGCCCGGTAGCCTTACCACCTCTAATCTTGTGTTTCTTGACAGGAGGCTGCTCGAGAAGAGTTTCATCTCCAGTCCCCTGCTGATTGACGGCTTTATCTTTACCCCCACTTGCCGTTTCCCTCTCAACAGCTTCTACGTCAGGCTCTGTGATAAGTTCATCAAATAGGGCGTCTTCATCTCCCTTGTCACCACTCCCACCGGAATCTTCTCCATCATCTCCTTCGTCTGTTGAAGAGGTAATTTCAGGAGCTACAACGAGGCCCACTGTTGCCAAGAGGTTATGCAACCTCCGAAATGCTTTCTGGTCTTTTGACTGGGTGACAACCCCCACCTTCTTGTTGATATATTCAACAAGTGCTCCTCTCCTGGCCTCTACCCCTAGGTAGTTCAGCACATCCACATTCTTCACATGGTCACCATAGGCTTCAACAGCTTCACGAAGCAGATTCTTCGACGCTTTAGGTGGCACAAGACCTGCCTTTGAGGTCTCTTCCATGTACTGCTTCCAGCATGGTCTATTGAACTCAGAGGTTGTCTGACCTGGGTACTGGCCAGCTGGGGCGTTGTTAGCCTTGATGTCTACCAACGCCTGCGCTAGCTCATCACGCAGGTTTCGGAGCTTTAACTCTGCTTCAGCAATCTTCAACTCATACTCCTTACGAGTATCCTTCAACTGGGTCTGCACATCATTCCTCTGAATATCGAACATTGAAATCCATCCGATATCCAGTGCCGAAAGCCCTTTCTCAGGTTTCTTCGCCAGCTTCTCACGGAAAGCAAACTCATTAAGAATCTTAGCACCAACAGGTCCCTTCAACCATGTCAGGAACTCATAAAAGGGCAAGGGCTTAAGGCCTCTCAAAGCAGTATAGAACCCTTGATTTATACCAATGTTCAGCATCATCTCAATCTTAACATCATCCTTCTCATTGGTCAGGGGGCGCAAGAGACTAACTGCCATATCATCAGTGAAACCGGCCTCAAGCAACTTATCAGGATTGAAGCAGGAGGCTGGAATCCCGAACTCAGAAAGATAGTTCGCTGCATCCTTGAGCCAAGCTTCATAATTGATCGTCGGCTTTGGATTAAGCTTGGAAGGAGGAACAGGTGCATTGGAGGAGGAAGCCATGACTCCCGGTACCTGCAAAATAACAAACAAGTAAAAACAAAGAAACAAGGAAGAGGGAGCTTAGAGGCAAAAGAGAAACGACTGCTTTGGAAGCGATCGATATCGTGTCAGGAATATCGATCAGTTAATTGGAACACGAATCCCAATTAAATTATGGCCCATCTAGCTCAGTAGGCAGAGCACAAGACTTTTAACCTTGTGGTCGTGGGTTCGAGCTTTATGGTCGACGTTAATTAGTTCAGTCTGAATTTATTGAAGTTAGATGTCGTTATTTGGATTCATGAGTTTAAGGTAACTTTAGCTAAAAAATACCTGCAAAATAATAAAAACATGTTCGGGGTTGATCGTCGGCAAGTTCCTCCGACGTTCAAGTTAATCTTTTGATGAGAGTTTTGGTGGCTATGAATAGAGAAAATCAAGATTCTAATATCGTACCTTTTTCATGATGAGGTAATGAGTTTATATAATAAATACTTGTAGGAATTAGGTCAATGTCGAGGAACGAGCCAATAGGCCCATGTACCATTCTGAGTTTAAGCTTGAGCCTAACACGACCGACCCAACAAAAAAGAATACATTTTTGTGGTGCTTTATAGTTTGATTTTACGAAGCATCTGACGGGTCGGGTTGGTTTGACCTGAAGGTTGAAGAAAACTCATATGTATTAAACTGTTCGTTTTTATATATGTTTTGAAAACAAAATCGGATGGTAGACTGTGCGTTGTTATGAGATGCTCCTGAAGCTGTGCGTTTTTATGGAGATGCTTTAGAAGCTATACTATGCGTTTATAAACTAGATGCTGTCGTTTTATGTTGTTTCAATAACAAAATCAGCTGGATTTTATGCGTTGTTTGACAACAAAATCACGTTATGTGATGTGCGTTTTGTGTCTGGTTCTAACCAGGAAAACTTTCGCTGACGCTCGATCCCGTGCTCTCAAGAGGTGATAATGAGCCTCAGCCATCTGATCTACAGCTTGCTATTATGTTTTTAGAAATGTCAAACATGCAGCAGATTACTCCACAGCTATTATATCTATATTTTGCCTTGTAAATAACATTATGATAAAAAAGTTTTTAGTGATTAATTATTAGGATTTAGCCACAGCAACTCTAATTATATGTATAAATTATATTTTTATGTAATTAATGGCATAAAGAGTATAAACTTTTACTTGTAAATAATTATCTGAGTATAATAACTTTTATCTCACAAAATTTTTTATTATATTTGAATAATTAATTAGGATGAAATATCAAATTATTTTTTCTAATTTACCACAGGTGTTAGAAATTGGTATATAATTTGATAGTTTTATCATAAAGTTTAGCATAAATATATTTGAATTAAAAATTTAGCCCACAGGCAACTTTTATGCCATTTGATTTATATCTTAAGATATGTTTTACATTGATAATACATATATATATATATATATACATACATACATATATATATATATATATATTGATAAGTAGCATGTATGTTTAATTTATGTAGTTATTCAAACTGTTAGTTTCTCATATACAAGTTGTGAAATTCTCGAATTAAAGGTTGAAAACTATAAAATTTGGAAGGAGAAAATTCTTCTTTATTTGGGTTAGATGGACATTGATTATGTTATCCAGAAAGACGAACCACCTAAGGTAATGGAGGTCAACACTACAACTGAAATTGTGCTTTATGAATGTTTGGAACGATCTAATGGCCTAAGTGTGACGTTCATTAAAACCAAAATTTCTGCTAGCATTCATGGTTTCGTAGAACAACATGATAATGTTCGTGCTCTACTGAAGGTTGTTGATGAGCATTTCAAAACTTCAGACAAAGCACTTGCAAGCACCCTAATTATGAAGTTTTCACCTACAAGACTTACCAGTGTCTGAGGTGTGCGTGAGCACATCATGAAGATGAGAGACATTGCGGCTCAATTAATGAAACTAGAGGTTGAAATGTTTGACTCTTTTCTCGTGCATTGCATTTTAAACACCCTTTCACCACCATACGGACCCTTTAAAATCTCTTATAATACACATAAGAATAAATGACCAATAAATGAATTAATGACCATGTGTGTCCAAGAAGAAAGGATTGGACATTAATAAAATGTAAAAGACTTGCACACATTATGTTTTTTCTTATGAAGGAAGTAGTCGATCTCATAAATTAAGGTATAAAAACACTTAAATAAACGTGTGAGTGCTTGTTAGAGAACAATTTCACTAAGCTAACTCTATATGAGAAATCTATTTGAAGCATTACTTGTGTGTCTATGGAAATTCTTATTGTGATGATGTATAAGTGATCCTTTGACTTGATATCTCTAAAGTTATCTTGTACAGGGATTGTTAGATTTTGATATTACTTATGACCTGTTCTAGTCAAGAATTGTTCAGTCGATAGTCATTAGATGTAGCATGAGCTATATAGAAGTAGTTGAGTGATCAATATAGTATTTATCACCCTAAAGTAATTAAGGATAATATTTTATTGTTCTTGATTACTATTGATTCAAGAAATCATTGACTAAGGTGAAATGATATCTTGTAAATAGTTTAAAAAGGTCATTAATTGAATCAAAATAGAGTAGACATTAATTTCATGCACTATATTTAATTAGAATATTGTATAATAAAATAATTGAATTATACAGAAAAATTATGCATGAAAAGTTATTCAAACCACTTTGGTATTCCTAAATATTTAGTTGGTCATTATGTGTTACTAGATTTCCATTTTGATCTATAGATATAAATTATTTAATTAGAGAGTTATAGAAAAATTAAAAAAGTTTGATTGATCTAATCCTAAATATGATCTAGCCTTATAATTTTTATCCATTTGAATATATTTAAGAACATAATGGGTTACACATAAAGAATATGTTGAAGAGAGAAAAGATATTTTAATCAAGTTGAACTTAATTGTAAAGTTTGAGAAACTTTATGATTAAATATGAGATATTAAATAAATAGGGATCAATATGAGATATTGGATCTTATTTGGGCATAATTGGTATTTAATTTGAATTATTTGTAATTCTAATTAAATTTTAATTGAAATACAATTTAATTTTAATTAAATTACTAAAATGTCTAAAATCTATTATAAATAGGCTTAAGTTTTAATGAAGCTAACACTTCTTACCTAACATTCTCTACAATAATTGCAGAGTTCTCTCACTCATTTTGTGGATACGTTAGAAGTCAAATACTTATGCGACTATGGTGGTTGAGATGGATCGATTTTAGAAACAATTTGAGGGATACAAGAAAAAGATTAAGTTTCAGAATAATTTACTGATTAAGATTCGTACTCTATTATGATTTATGTGTTAATCATTTTATAGAATTTAAAGTGATCTTGGTTTTCAGGAAATAAAACACACACAAAAATTTGTAATTATTTCATTATGCACAGGATTGGATCCCGAGCTACTTTTCCAATAGTAGTATCAAAGCCAACTTTTAATTCTATAATTTGATCAAAATTATTTTGATTGTTATTGAATAATTATGGTGTTGATTATGCCAAAGATGCAAACCCTAATCCTCAGATGAAATTAGATTTGACTAATGATATGATATCTTCATTTTAAATCCCTCGTGAACCCCAATTCATTAGAATAAATTATATTTGTTTAAATACGAAAAGTTCATATTGAAAGTTTATGAAATCCAAAGTTACTTCAATTACCAGAATTGGAATTAAGGTCAATAGTAATTTTATCGCAAGTGCATGGAGTAGTTGTAGCTAACACAAGCAAGTATGAGTTGATCCCACGAATATGGTAATTACTAATAGTTACCCTTTTTATATTATTGAATCTAAGAATTGGATTTTTTTATTTTAATTAAAAATAAAGCTAAACAAATAAATTAAGATTAAGATTAAGCAATTCTGAACTTAGGATAAATAAAATATGTAGAAAAATCAATATCAAATAGTAAAATCTAGGTGATTAGTCCCCCTAAGTGTCTTTGAATCATTAACCTTTTATTATACAATCATATTATTGATCATTGGATTGTAAAAATTCCTATCTTATGTTAATAAACCTCTACAAAGTATTAACAACTAATTCATTAGTTGATTAACAGAAATCTTTCCAGTTAAAACCCCTAGGATTGCATTATCGATTTATGAATTTTGCTATTAAGTTTGACCTTAATCTAGAGCATTTATGTCGGCCTATCTCTAGGTTTGCATGCAACTCCTTATAATTATGGTAGATCTATTCATACAAGAGAATTTTCCAATCTCAATCATATGAAATCAAATCATGCATAAATATTCCTAATATATTATAACAAGAATTAAAACACATAATTGAAGCATAATAAATCAATCAATATAATTGCTTTGAATAAAATATTAAAACATATTGTTATCTCAAATTAGGGTTCATGACACCTAGACACCTAAAACGTTTAGTTACAAATTTTAGAAAATGAAATCAAAGATAAACATGAAGAAAAACTAATAGAAAACAAAGATGTTATAATTCTAAATTTCCCTTTCTCTTCTATTGAATCTTCTTGCAAGTTTAAATTTGATGTAGCTATCTATTGGATGTCTTGATGTATCCTTTGTGTTTTTCTTGTCCCTTGATCAAAATCGTTGCCTCTCTAGGTCTTTTATGTCTCAAAACTGTTGCGAAAGTTAGCATTCATCAATTTGCCTCCCTTACGTCCTTTTATAGTAAAATTTAGGATTTCTAAGATATACACGGCCACTTATATAGGCATGTGAGAGACTGTGTATAGTCAAAAACACGTGAATTCGTGATTTCACACATCATAGAGACTTATACAGGCAATATACACAGCCATGTATATCAAGATACACGGGCATGCAACTCCACACCACCAGAACTCAAGTTCTTTAATCTTCACATGTTTACAGAGACTTACACCATCACTGTATATAGCTGTGTAGGTCTTTAGTTGCTTCAAATCTTCATTTCATGCAACAATTTCATCCGAATTCATCTCCTTTTGATCCATGGAGGCAAATATAACATAAAAATACACTTAGAGCGAATTAAGTACCAAATATACAATAAAACTATGAAATATCAAGAAAAACATGTTAAATATGAGTGTATAATCATAATCAAATATGCATTTATCAAAAGGATTTTCCACTGTAAAGTAATTAGAGATGATGCTTCATTGCTCTGATTAGTGATGATTTAAGGAATTTTCTGGTTAGAGTGAATTGACATTTGATTTTTTTAAAAAATATCAATTATAAATTAATTACTAATTGGAAAAAATGAATATGATTGGATTTAAAGGAGTAGACACTGCATCTATACTACATATTCAATTAGAACATTGAATGACAAAATGATTAAATAATATATTAAACCACGCATAGATAGGTTAAGTCAAATCAGTTTGACATTTCTAATATTTGAGTGATCATGACATGTCACTAGACATCAATCTTAATATATGATTATAAAATATTTAATTAAAGAATTAAAGGTAAATTAAAAGTGTAACCTATTAGGTTTCTAATAAATTAAGCTTTAATTTATCTAATTATAATTTTAAATTAGAATTATAATTTATAATCATTGAAAATATATTATGAACAGTTCACACCTAAAAAGCATTTAAAAAGAGAAAATTAATCCAAATTAAATTGAACTCAATTGTGAAGTTTAGGAAACTTTAGAAATCAAATATGAGATATTTGATTTTATTAAAATTAAATTATAATTATAATTAGAGTTTGACTTTAATTATAATTAGAATATTTAACTTTAATAAAATAAAACCCTAATATTTTTCTATTTATAAAAACTAAGCGTAAGGGAGCTAGCACCGATACTTATTTCTCTACTTTGTGGGTAATATTAGAAGCTGGATGTTTGAATAACTCGCAGTTGACACCTCATGAAAAAAGTTTCGAAAGAATCTCGAATCAAGTATGATTGAATTGCCTTTGTGATTCAGGTTTTTCATATTTTTCAATTGTTAAGATCAGTTCAAAAATTGTAAAATAATTTAATTTTTTACCATACCCACGATTAGATCATGATTTGTTCTCTAGTAGAGGAAGATTTAGTGAAATGACAAAAATAGCATACTTAACTTAGACGAACGTCCCATTGAATGCTGGAGGATTTAAAGTGAGTAAATCCATAAGCGTGATTAAATCTTTGGAGGCGGAAGGATGACGAGGTGGGTAATTGCAAACAAGGCGCAACTATAAATTTTATAAACTAATTTTATGATTAATTATATGCTAATTTATATAAAATTTATTAATAAATATTATGAATAAAACCATCACATTTTATTATAAGTAAATTATTAAATAAGTAATAAATTTCTAAATTTATTGTAGTTTTTTAAATCAATGATATTATCATAAATTAAGCATTTAAATAAATTATTATTTAAATTTTATATATTTGCAAATATTTTACTAAAATGTATTTATTAAATAATTACTAAATTTGAAACATTTCTATTTTCAAACTAATTTTTATTTTAAAATATAAAATAAATTAAATAATTAAATTATATCAATTATAATTTTTGTATAGTTAATATGAATAATTAAATATTATTTATTTATTTAATAATAAATCATATTATAAAATAAAAATAGAAAATTAAATTATTTCATAAATTATGAACAAGAAAAAAATTATTATTCTTGGACATCATCTCTTGTGGACGAGAGTTTTGCGCTCAATCAGTTCATTTCATACGGTTAAGAGAAAATAGAAACAGAAACTAAAGAGCACACTCGAAAAATGAAAATAGAATCAAATGCAGTAAAAAAAGAGAACAGAACTCAAATAACACTATTTATTTACATTCACACCCTTGTTCTCTTCTCATTCTCACATCAAACAAAACAAAGACGCAAGCAATTGGAGGGGATATCAACAAGAATAGCCCAAATCCTAGTTGCCCCAGGAAATTATCTCAAAAAGGGTTCTTTAAAAAAAAAGTACAAAATACTGTTCTTCACAAATTTCACAATTCACAACTAAGTAGTAATCATCTCCAGTTCCATCCAATCATCTGGCCTTGCTCAATTTCAGTGATCCATCTTTCATTAATTTTATACTCAAATTGTTGAACCTCTCTCGAGAGTATTGTCTTGATGCTTTCCTCCAGTCGGTACCAGCCTTCATCATTGCAGCAAACTCTTCATAACTTATTCTTCCGTCCTGCAAGTTCAATGAAACGTTTTAGTTTCGAGCATTTAAAATGGAAGCATGGAACAACTCACTGCCTAGTTTCATCTTTCCTATGTCCTTGTATCTCCTGATTTAGTTTTCAGCTTGCAACCCATTATGGCAACCTCATTCATTCAATCAATTAACTTTATTTTCTCAAAAGCAAAAAAAAATAAAAAAAGGAAGCATTTTGTGTGGGCAGAAGATATGTTGAGAAGGCTACGAAGAAACCTTGAATAATCCTTAAAAAACATTTTCTCGAACAATGCAATTGTTTGAAAGCAAATATGCATGCCCATTTGCATAAAACTAGCGAGACCCTTCAGGCCATACTTGTTAGTAGTTAAAAATGAAGGTTTCAGAATAACACTGTTCAAAGGCGCCCGTATATCTGATACCATATTTAAGTTGATTTAAACTTCCAGTAAGATTGCATACAGTGGAATGAATTCTTGAAGATAAAACAAACTGACCTTGTCAGTGTCCACATCACTAATTATAGCACTGATGATTTCTTCACCGTTTGCTTCGACATCATTAGCCAAGGCATATCTTAATTCCTCAGCTTCAATATATCCACTTTGGTTTTGATCAAAGAATTCAAAGGCTTTGCGGAGGTGTTCATCGTTGCCCATCTTTCTTAAATGTACAGAAATCATCACAAACTCGCCATAATCCAAATGGCCATCCCGGTCTATGTCTCCCTGTAAAAAGAGATTATAAGTTGCAGCTTATTGTAAAGTGAACTAGCTGAACTTTATTTTTGGCCATATTTGAGAAATTGATGAATGCAAGATCTTTACTCCAGAAAAGCAAACAGAAATAAAGTTTTGCTTTGAACAACATTTGGCTCAAAAACTCAAGAACTTTTTTCACCAGTTACAACCTATCTTACAGGGAACAAGTAGAATTTTGCAAAAGGTTCAAGTCACAGTCCCGAAAGTGGAACTTTTGCAGCACATGATCCGCTCAATGATGTACAACAAAGAGCACTAACTTTATCTCCCATTCATTGTGACTTGATAGTAACATTTCAAAACTTCTTTCAAAAGCATTTGATAAGGGTATAAACTCTATTTAGAGGAAGCAATCATTATCGGCTTATAAGCCAGCAAATATGTGTATGTCCAAGCTCTTAATATCAGCTTAGGACAACGCTCAGAACTTACAGCTTCCATTAGAATTTGAAGATCATCTTCTTGCATCTGATGACCAAGTTTCAGCAACCCATCTCTTAGCTCATCAATGTTGATCTTGCCCTTATTGTTAATATCCATTAGCTGGAAACCCTCCTTTATGCCAGCCACTTCCTCCACTGACAAATGCTCTGCTACTACCTATAAGACGAGAACACAAAGAGTGAAAAGTTTATGATAGGCCTTTTATCAAATACATGACGTTAGAGGCTGGTACAAAACCCACGTAAGCTGAAATGTATTTGACTGAAAAAAGAAATTGAAATTTACCCTAAGAGCTCTTTTCTTAAGCTTGTTCATCGCAGAAAATTGTTTCAGCCTTGCTCTCACAGTTTCACCTAGAGAAACGTTAGGAGCCTGGTTTGCATTTTGCAGCCAAGGATGTTCTGCACACAAAGAACCAAACCCAAATAAATATAAACGTTTCTATGAATTCAAATATTGGATATATTCCCGAGCACATTAGTCAACTCATGAGATACCAATTCATTAAAATAAAATATTACCGAGCACTTGCTGTGCTGTTAGCCTGCGTTTTGGATCAGGATCAAGCATTTTCTTGACAAGGTCCTTCGCATTGTCAGAGACTTTGGGCCAAGGGTCCCTCTTAAAATTTACAACAGACCGGATGATTGCTTGTGCAACCCCCTGCTCAGTTTCTGCAAACAAAAGAAGAAAGTTTGAGAAAGAAAAAGCATTGAGATAAACTAAAGGAAAAAAAGATAAAGACAGTGATCATGCAGATGAAATGACTCCTATATTGACATTTTTGTCACACATCTGTAGCAAAAAACACATCTAGTGAAAAATTTTCTTTGCGACCATTTAACTCATCAACTACGGATGAAACAAGTACTATAAGACAGTTTTGCAATATGCATCCATGCACAAAACCACATCTATTTCTTTTTTTTTTTCCGTTCAATTTAACTCAAGTACTCAACTAAAAATTCTCTAAAAAATTGGCATGGGCTTCATGATATTCCTGTGCAATGGATTTGCTTTTCAATAAAAAAAAAGCAAACATAACAACCTGCCCAAAAAGGTGGGACACCACAAAGCAAGATGTAAAGTATGACTCCAGCACTCCAGACATCTATTTCTGGGCCATAATTCCTTTTCAACACCTCGGGAGCCATGTAGTATGGACTTCCTACTATCTCATTAAATCTTTCACCTGTAGAAAATAGCATAACTTAATGTTGGTCAGCATGGAACCAGTGCTGCTGCCAATTAACAGTTGCAAAACAGAAGTAAAGAATAGATAAGGGAACAACCAGGTGTGAAGAACACTGACAATCCAAAATCAATCGCCTTCAAAGGTGCTGCCTCACTTTTGTCCCCAAACAAAAAGTTTTCTGGTTTTAGATCACGATGCATCACTCCGTTCTTGTGACATATCTGCAAGAAAAAAAAAACTAACTTATATAGCAGAGTGAGCATATTGGAAATTTCAGTGCAAGTTTTCGCCTGTCAGTGTTCTGGATTGTATTAAAAAACTTACAATCGAAATATTAAATAATAGAAAAAGCTAAGTAGGATCTCCCCAAGTCCTGAGCAAGGTTAAAATAGTTACGGCGAGCAAAGGTAACGAATAAAAAGTAGAATAAAGGAAGGCAAACTTTTTCCTTAACAACTGTAAATAAGAATCCAACAGATGTGGTAAAAAGTGATGAATCAAGGCATGGATATTAAAGTTTCTTCTAACTAAGCACAAGGAAATCCATGGAGGAGAGAGTAAATGCTTGGGTCAACATACCAAGAAGCCACAAAGCATATATATATATATATATATATATATACTAATCTGAACAAGAAAAATAGACAGCATGATCCTGAGGTCATAGACATATAGAAGCATACCTGAACAACCTCCACAATGGTCTTTGTGACAACAGCAGCAGCTCTCTCAGTGTAATGACCTCTAGCCACAATCCTATCAAACAACTCTCCTCCCTCACACAACTCCATCACCAAGTGCACTGCGTGATCATCTTCATATGTATCCCTTAAGCTCACAATATTTGGATGCTTAGGCAAATGCTTCATGATCTCCACTTCTCTCCTTACATCCTCAATATCCACAGCTGTCCTTAGTTTTCTTTTCGAAATAGATTTGCATGCAAAATTATCTCCAGTCTCCTTGTTGGTACACAAGTGTGTGATTCCAAATTCACCCCTGCCTAGTTCTCGACCAAGCTCATATCTTTGCTCGATTTCTCGTCCCGTAGGCTCCTGTAAGACAACAAACTTATGGCTATTCGCGCAATAATCAATAGAAAATGGATTCTGTTTCTTCTTTTGCTTCTTTTCCCCTTGATCAGCGACTACAGAGGGAGTCGCACAGCAATTTCCCATCGGTCAGATGACAAGAAAGAAAAATTTAAAGGTCTGCGGGAGATGGATATTCAAGATATGACGTGAATGAATGTTTAAGACGATCAAACTTTGATCCAAATATAATCCTTTCAGCCCACAAAGAACCGGACACCCAATTAAGAAGTGGGAAGAAGGGAAAGGTCACAAACAAGTGGATGAATCGGAATTTCCCAGGAAAACTAAATGAAGAAGGAAAGATCAAAGGAAACGAAAGGATTCTCTAAGTTGGCGTGTGCAGAATTGAAGGGGAGGTGAGGTTGGAAGTTATATGAGGAACCAATGGGAAAGAGGAGATTACCAGGAAACAACCACGGATTCACATGTTTTATGTTGAAATTTGGCTTGGAATGTTTCTTTCAACAAAGGAGAACAGAGAGGTCAAACCTCCCATCCTCCCTAACAACTCCCTCCTGTCCAGCTTTTTCTTTACTCTAGGAAACTTCTTTTTGCCTTTTTTCTTAATGTTATTGTTATTCCAGCACAATTCTACCCCTACTTATCCCTGTAATCTCGTGTTTGCCATTTCGTTATGGTCCGATCCTTAATACCCTAATTAAGCTCATAACGTAACGTGGGACGATAAATTAAATTATTACGCACCCATACCACTGTCTCATATTATAAAATTTAAAGTTTGCTACCTTGAATTGTCCGAGAGCCTCAACAAGTAGCCATACAATACCTTGAATTGGAAGGAAGTGGTGGTGGTGGTGGTTACTTTTGTGTTCAACGATACTATAAGCTGCCAAAACTCCAAGGTTCTTTGTTACTGAGAACAACATACCCTGTGTGACGCAGTCACTAAAGCATAAACACACAAGTTTCAATCCGAAACCTGAATTTAATTGAGAGAATTCTCAAAATATGAAGTTTTTTTCAAAAGTTTCCAAAATAGTGTAGAAAAGAGTTTAAATAGATCTTAAACCCTAAAACGTAAATAATTAAAATAATAGAATTTGACTAAAGAAAAATGTTGACTATTTGAAGCCTATTAAATCTGCGAACTCTTTCGTTTGAACTTCTGGTGCGCAACCCATTCTTAAAATCATCTACAACACGTTTCACGTCACTGTACTTTCGGAGCGACACAGTCTCTAGAATCTAAAGTTAACGGATCCTACATTTTCAGCTTTTAAAACACTTTTCTTTAGAAAACGGTTCTGGATTTGGTTGTATATTATTATTCCGCAGTGCAACACCGAAGCTTCAACCAGATGTTGAAAAGAAGCCAGCTATGACTCGAACGTATTTGGGTGTCCATCAGAAGCAACTTAAATTAGGCATTTAGGTTTTTCATTTTTTATTTTTTATTTTAAAATTATATTCTACTTGTAATCCATGGGATAAATATATTCATTAATAAAAAGAGGCATTTTGATTAAGAGTAAATTTAAAATTTTAATTTAGACTTTAAGTACATAAGTTAATACATTTCTATATTTTTTAGGAATTCCCTCCTTCATTCATTAAATACAAACAGATTCGTTGATGATAAGTGGAGACTGAGAAAGGGTATTTACGTAACATGACTTAAATCCAGTTATATTTGTAGAGAAAGGAAATTGGAAAACAAAAATGATAAACTTGTGAGAAAGTTTCTTGGTCAAACCGGACAACTTTGACTTGGAAAG
>JAOSBP010000005.1:26069594-26093825 GCA_027563825.1 Erythroxylum mucronatum
AGCGAGCTCAGGCGCTCAATCCCATCGTCCAAAGTATCCACGAGCTGCTCTCCCGCAACTGGACTGTTACCCATAGCTACATTTATCGAGAGGACAACCGTTGTGCCGATTGGCTGGCACACCACGCCACCCATTTTATTATCGGAGTCACTTATTTCGACGAGCCCCCATTAGAATGTCATATAATCCTCGCCAAGGACCAGTCAAGAACATGTTTTCCTCGACCCATTTTATAATTCATTCTTCTTTCCTTTTCATCAAAAAAGCAAAAACAACGTTTCTGGATTTGGTTGTATATTATTCCGCAGTGCAACAGCGAAGCTTCAACCAGATGTTGAAAAGAGGCAAGCTATGACTCGAAAGTATTTAGGTGTCCATCAGAAGCAACTTAAATTAGGCATTTAGGTTTTTCATATTTTATTTTTTTATTTTAAAATTATATTCTACTTGTAATCCATGGGATAAATATATTAATTAATCACATCTAGCGAAAAGTAAATTTAGACACTTATTACTACTTTTAAAAATCGAGATAGAATTATAAAATTTAAGAATTTTTATAATTAAACACAAGAAAATCAAGAAAAAGAGGCATTTTGATTAAGGGTAAATTTAAAATTTTAATTTAGACTTTATGTACATAAGTTAGTACATTTCTAATTATTAGGAATTCCCTCGTTCATTCATTAAATACCAATGTTTTAAAAATCGAACCAGTGATTGAACCGGAGAAGTAACTGATTCAAGGGTTAATGGTTCAACCGGAATTCAACCGTGGTTGAACCGGTGATTACTAATTATATAAATTTTTATTTTATACATTATATATATAAGATAATTTTTAAATATATTATTTAATTATTTATTTATCTAATTGTAAACTTAAACCTTTACGCTTCAAAATATACAATATTTTTAAAAAATTCGCCAAACACAACATAAAATAAGATAACAAAACTCACTAGTCATATTTCATCAAAAAGATTAAAAAAAAATCACTAATAATAATATTCATTCAAGTTAAAATCATCAAAATCAAGGTATTTTAAATAGACCGGTCGTTTCTTTCTTTTACCGATTCAACGGTTTTTACCGGTCCGACTGCAAAATGAACGGGTCAATCACTCACAAAAAATACGGGCTAAACCGGACTATTTTATGCTCCGATTCACCGATTCTTCGATTCGACCGATCGGTTCGGTCCGATTTTCAAAACATTGTTAAATACAGATAGATTCGTTGATGATAAGTGGAGGCTGAGAAAGGGTATTTACGTAACATGACTTAAATCCAGTTATATTTGTAGACAAAGGAAATTGGAAAACAAAAATGATAAACTTGTGAGAAAGTTTCTTGGTCAAACCGGACAACTTTGACTTGGAAAGTAACGATTTGGACTTTTTAGGATGCTTTTTTATTTATTATATAAATAAAAAGAAAAAAGATTTCGATATATTTATGAATATGTAACTAAAATGGAACATTTTAAAATTATTATAATAGACTTTACTGTCTAATTAATCTTCGGTTATTTGCTAAGGCAGAATATGACATCACGTAAGTGACATGACATGGTGTAAAGCACAAAGTAGATGAAAACTGAAAAAACTATGTAAACATAACGAAATTTCAAAGTTAGGTATATTTTAAGAAAGTTAAACTTCTTTAGACCCCCTCAAATCATTCACTTGTTTGAGGTCCATTAACCAAGTAGGATCTATATATATATATAGCTGCTATTTTTTAGATACACATTAGATAAATTTTCGAATTAACTCAATAACTTGCAAATTATGTTAATTGAGTTATTCCATACTAGACAAGCTCCGTATGATATAATTTTATCATAATTTTTTAATTTATATTGTATTTTCCAAAAATAAAATAACTATATACTTATGTTTTATGAGATCATTTTTTGAGAACCAATTATAAAATTTATAAAAGTTGAAAAGGATAATCGTGACTTTAAAAAAAATGTTACCCTTATATCGTGCAACACAAGTATTTGAGTTTAAAATGCGGCCTTCATTATAAAAATATCTACCAAACGTAGGTTTCCACGAATTATGGAAGATGGTTTGGCCAAAACTCACATAAGAACTAAATGAAATCCCTCTTTTTGGGAAATTGAAATGATCCATTTCTCTATGTATTGTACAACCTTTGCTTGTAGACTTGTAGTAGAAGTAATTGAACCATGATTGACAAGAAATACCAATAACCAGCACTTACCTCACTATTTAGCTCAGTTGTCCTGTGCTTTCCAAATTTAAGGTCTAGAAGAACATGATCCAGAGAATCCACACCGTGAGTTGACATTGTAATATTGGTGATTCTAGAAGGACAACGTTTAACCTTGAAAGTCTTTGAATTAAACACAGATCGTGTGTTTTGGCTGGGTGATCGAGTCTAAATTTTCTATGTAATTTTTTGATGTTTCATTTTATTTCATAAATTTTAATCACTTATTTATATGAGCTCCGTGTGAATCTCATATAAATAAATACAAGATTCGCATAAATAAATAACTAAAAATTTATAAAACAAAATAAGACTCTAAAAAGTTAAACCGAAGATGTTAGTCTCTCGGTCTTCTGTGGCGTGAATGTTGGTCTTATCTTTAAGGTTTTAGTCTACGCCGTAAGGAGGAGAGTGAAGATTGTGTGGTTCTAGACGCATAGTGTGATTGCTCTGACCATCCTTTCTAGATTTGCATAATTTTCAAAACCATGTCTGACTATTGACTATTCGTTCACATCTATCTGCTTACAAATCCTGACCTAGTCTATTTTCCTTTCCCGTAAGATACCGCATCTCATCTCAGTAATTTACTACCTCTTTTTGTCCATGTCCGAGTAATCATACTCCCAACTTACAGGATGAGTATCTTTCAATCTTTACAAGTTAAAAAATATTTAACTATTATTAGGATAGAAAGAAGAGTTTCCTCCTCTTCATTTTTCAAGCTTTCTTTTAAACTTGTAGCTGTGTATAACTTTTTTTTTAAAGCTTGGCTATTATTCGTGGATTAATTCTCAATTTTAAGAAATGAAATTCCATCTCTGTCACATTTTGTTTACAAGTGTTACTAAGGTTACTTGTCGATTATGAAAGTATTAAACAATTGCTTAAAGATTTCGTAAGGTATCAAAAGATAGTTTATTAATTAAAATTTTTAATTTTAGTACTTTCTTAATCATCTTTTACTTTTGTTCCCTCTTTTTCAACTTTTTTTTAATTATCATGGAACATTCTTTCACTTTACATGAAATTTTAATGAAAAAAACATCTTTTTGACTTCGGTTATTAACTCTTAGAACTTCACTTGACTAATGTATTTTTTAAATTATACTAATAATTTAATTTCGTGGTTCACTAATTAAAAAAGGTTTTTCTTTTGAAAATAATTAATTTAAATTCATAAAATTTTGAACCTCTTTGACTTAAGAATATTAACTATTAAATCTTCATTTAAGATTTATCTTTTTAATTGTTGTACTAAGGATTTAGTTTCGTAAGCGAGTGAAAAAAAATTAATTATAAAATTAGTCAATTTCTATCTTCGAGTTTTGAGTTTTTATATATTTGATAAGTTTAAAATGCGTGACCTTTCAAATGTTAACTATTAAAGAATAGTTAATGCCATCATCTATAAATAATAGATAATATGATCAATTGAAAGAATGGATGATAATCTTAAATAAACAAATAAAATAAAGATAATTTTGCAGAAAAGAGTTCTTACTAAAAGTTTTCTAAGTAGTGAAATAACAACCAAATAAGTAATTTAATTAATTAATGATGTATGTGTTTAGATATTTTCTTGATATCTGAGTATGTATATGCATCTTCAAAAATTACTCTCACTATCTATTATGTTCTCAAAATTTGAATTGATTTCATTGCTGAGTTATTAGATATTTGTTTAATTATCTTCACTTTGTTAATATAGTGATTTGATAATGAATATATTTTGATAATAAACTTACATAATATTGTTGAATTTGTACTATTTGTTATGACCTACATCTCATACACTATTTTTTCTAATTCCCCGATAATCCACTTTCTGATTAATTATCGATAAAATATTTATCAATCATTTATTTTTTGAACTAGAATAATTTAATTTTTATGAGTTGTGGTTCTCAATTTAGGATAATTGTTTCCAATTAACTTGTAAATTTATGACTAAACGAGATTCATGTTTCTGTTATGGTTGTTATATTTGAAGATAAGTTTTTTTGAAAGATGAAAAGTAATATATATATTAACTAAGGCTAAGCTCGAAAACAAAATTAAGCAATGACTAGGATTCGATATTATACTTTAAACAAATGATCACCTAATAGGCTAGGAATTGAATGCTCCTAATGACTAGCTTCATATACTACAAAGAGACATCATGCGTGGATTGATTTTAATATGAGTTCCATAAGCTATGAAAAGTTCTCTAATCCAGTAAACAGTTGTCTCTACCAGACTATAAGCTTTCATCCCTTTTCCCATATGTAAACTGTTGTTTCTTCCTTTCCAGATTGTATATATTGCACAACAAAAACTAGTTTTGAGAGCTACTCCATCCTTCTTCATCTTACTCATCATGCTAATGGCCTATTGAATGATGTTCACCTATTCATCCTGTGGACAATGAATATGCATAATATTATTGGATTCTAGCCTAGATAACTTGTGAGAATCTGCATTGGAAATATAGGTGATTTAAAGTTTCATTCTCCCTTCTGCATAAAAGAGATTTGGTATACAAGTTACTTGTAAAGCTAGACCATCTACTTTTAGTTTTCAATTTGTCTTTAATATCCAGCTAGCAAATAAAAGCTACTTTGGGGGATAGAGGTTCTTCCATATTAACTTATACCAGGGGACTTTGGGGGTGTTTATCTCTGAATAACTTACAACAAGATCTATTGGTGAACTCCCTAGATTTAGTTTGTAGCCAAATTAGCTTATCTTCATCACCTGCAAGCAGATTGATAGATAATAAGTTTACCAATCTATCAGCCCCTTTAAAGATGCAATTCTAGGTTCCATTGTGAATGATGGAGTTGACTTTTGCTTGAATTGGGATCCTGGTAATCAAGTGAATGAATCCATTCTTACTATCTAAAGGACTCATTTCACTTCAGTTATCAAACCAGAATCAAGTTGATTAACTATTTCCAATTAGTATCTTCATTGAGTGGTAAGTTTGATCCCTCAATCTTAATAGTCGCTTGAAACTCCATGAGTTTCTTTAGTTTGATCTAATTGCCAAAAGCTCCTCTCCTTCATTTAATACTTATTAATCCATTTTGACTAGAGGTTCTCTTTGTCTTTGAATAACCTCAAGATCCTTTTAGTGATCAACACTTTCTACATAGACATTAGAGATGTAATCCCAAAACCCCTTCTTCTTTAGCAAGACATAACTCTTCCCATTTCACTTTGCCACCTTTGGAACTTCCGATCTTCCCAGACTATAGGAATTGATTGGTATATCTTTCAACTTCCTTTATAATCTTTTTGGGTAGCACCAAGTGAGCACTTTAGTGAGTATGTACATTTTTATTGTGGATACTAGTTGAAGTCTACCAGTAAATTACAGACTCCTATTTTGCCAAGCATTGATCTTAGTTTTTTACTTTATAATCAATGGAATACAATCCACATACTTTGGCTTATTCATATTGATTAGCACTCCCATGTGTCTGAAAGGAGGTGAAGATGGACTTTGAGACTTGTCAACCTGCTCATCTCTTTTCTATTCTGCAAATTATAAGAAATAAATATATGGTTTTTTAATTAAAGTTAGCCTTCAAACCTGACAATTTGTTGAAACCTTTAAGGATCTTTGTCAGAAGAGATAATGAATATAAGTCAACTCCACATATTGACAAAATGTCATCAATAAATGCTAAATGGTTCAACTTCAGCTCCTTGCATTTGTGATGAAACTTGAAACTTGGATTATCATTGGTGAGGACTATCAGCAGTTTGGATAAAGCTTCAATGGTTAATGAGAATAGGTAGGGGAGAGGGGGTCCCCTTACCTAATTCCTTTATAATTTTTAAAGAAATTTGTTGGAATTCCATTGAGTATTATGCTGAAATTGGCAGTTAAAATGTATTCCTTGATCTAGCCAACAAATAACTCTGGATAACCAAAAGCATGTGGACAATTAATGATGAATTCCCATTTTATTATGTCAAAGGTTTTAAAGAAGTCAATCTAGAGGCAACAACTCTTAATGGCCCTTTTGGAGGAGTAATGTCTCATTAATTCTTAGACAATCAGATTTTGTCCCCTATACACCTTCCCTGAACAAAGGCACCTTAGGATAAATTGATAACAAAATTTAGGGATTTCTAGAATTTGTTTGAGAATATCTTTGAAATAAGCCTATATATAGTGTTACAATAAGATATAAGGCGAAAATCTTTCATATAAGAGGGGTTTTGAGTCTTTAGGATAAGGCAAATATATGTCTTGTTAATTTTCTTGAGAAGTTTGATGAGGATAAGAACTCATACACTGCTTCCACCGCTAACTCACCAGTGATATTCCAGGTTTTTTTGGAAAGAAATGAGTACTAAAGCTATCAGGCCCTGGAGCCTTAGATAGGTTTAAGCTAAATAGAGTGCTTGATAGATGAATATTTGACTATATTTTGACATTAATATTTGATAAATTTTGCTTGATATTTGATACTCTTATTGTATATTTGGTACTTAATATGCTTCAAGTATGTTTACAAGTGATTATTGCCTTCATGGATGTAAAGGAGAGGAATTCAGGTGAAAACACAACTAAAATAGGAAAATAGCAATATGGAAGGAGTGCACAATCGTGCACTTCTGCACGCCCGTGCATTTTCACGATATCTAGCATTTTCCAATTATGCACATTCATTTGCACGATCGTGCACGCGAGTGTGCATAACTCAAAAACCTAGAATTCAATATAAAAGTGACGTTTCATGGGTAGAAGAAAAGAGGAGAATTTGGGAGGCGATTTTCATACATGGAAAATATCCAGAAGGGACGATTTTGGTCTAGAGAAGCGGAAAACACGAAGAAATCATCAAAAGATCCATTGGAATACAAGATCAAGCCTCTACATCACAAGAACATTCGATAAAAGACAATCAGGAAGATTTAGAATTATGAACTCATTGTTTTCATTTCGTTTTTCTTTCGATTTATGTTTGATTTTGTATTCTATCATGTGTAACTAAACATTTAGTTAGTATTTAGGTTAGATGAACCTTATGTTAATACTTTGATATGATTTGATTCCTTTATTAATGCAATCGATTTGATTAATTATTGTGATCTGATTATGTGTTTTATTGATAATCTGATTTCATACATAGTGACTGAGAAATCCTAGTGCGAATATTTCTACTGTAGTTAGAAGGAGTTGATTGCAACCCTAGAGATAGGACATAAATCCTCCGAATTAGGGTCAAACTTAATAGAGGGACTCATAAATCAGTAACGCAATCTTATAAGTTTTAACCTAGGTAATTCGGCTAGAGAACTTAGGATTAGTTGTTAGTGGACTCAAGGTCAACCGCTAGTACATCATAGGAGTCTCCACGGTCCAATACGTTAACAAACAATTGCATGATAAAAGATTAATCTATCAAGGTTTTAGGGGGATTTGAGCCTAGATACTAATTTTTGATAACGCTAAGAGAATTCCACAATCTTTGTATTCATTATTGTTTCCTATTTTATTGTATTTCTTTTAGTTTTAGTTTCTTTCCATTAAAAATCTAAAATCAATCCTTAGGCTAGATAATAGGGGAAGAGTGATTACTAATATTCGTAGTCTTTATAGGATCGACCGTGCTTGTTTGTACTAGCTACAACTACACCTTACACTTGCAGTTTATTACAATATTGACTATCACGCTTAAGTTCAATCAAGTTTTTGACGCTGTTGCAAGGGACTTTGTTATTAGGAAAGCTTGAATGCTATTAGTATAGTCATTTTCATTTTATTTTATTTTATTTTGCTTTTGCATTTGCATTTATTTTATATTACTGCATCTTTTTGTATTTTTTGCTTGTTCAGTTAATTGTCTTTTGAATTTCTCTACACTGATAGTGTGTGGAGGTTTATTTTAGGAATTGATATTTAACTTCATAGCCACAACTTATAATGGATGGATGGAGCAAACAATATTATTATGTCTAGATGTGTCTTTGTAAAATTAAACATCGCCGTATTAGGAGTCGTTTCCTCACATGTTTTAAGAAGCTCAACCAATGTATATATAGGAGCAACTAAACATGTACAATTTACCCTAAGGCCCATCATACGAGAATAAGTATAACTCAAAATAGAGCAACCCTTACGTATATGGATGGAATGACTATGCTCTAACTGAATATTACATATCAATTAATGGAATGCCTTACCGAAAGAGTAGCTAGTCAACGTGAATTCGATAAGAGAGTTCCTTCAGTTGTATATGATGAGTATAGTTTAAGCTTCCAACCGACTTAGAGAGGAGAAGAGATAACATTCGTTTTCTTGAATGAAGATACATTTCAAGAAGGCAAGGAGGTAACTGCTACTCTGAAAGATATGATCATTGAGTATATTCAAGATTCAAACATGAGTCATAAGGAAACAAAGGCTCGTATACAAAATATGGTCAATCAAATTGACCAACTAATGGATATATTATTTGACAAGATGCAAGGGAGTTTATCCAGTTTTACTGAAAATGATACTATCGACCAAGAGAAATCACCCTTAGTAGTGAATGAGAGCTTCCTGAAGAAGAAGACGAAGAAACCTCCATCCAATAAGAGAAAGTAGAGGAGTGGAAGAAGGTAATTGAAGAAGATGAGCCAAAACCCTCTGTCTAGGAAAAAGAAGAAGAGTGGACAGAGATTATTGAGGAAGAACTAGTGGAGGAATCAAGTAAGGGAACTGTTGATGAGGTGTTGGTAGTGACCTTAAATATGGAGGGTTCCCACTTCCTCAAAGATAAATTGTTTGACGTAGCCGATGATACAGGGAGTTTTATTATTCATTACGTTTTTAACAGTTTGTTATTAAAAAGGGCATTAATGGAGTCTATTATTTTTATTAATCTAATCAATTATGTCCTTTTGATTATTTTGCAACAGGTGGCTTGCTTACAGCTACAAAACCACTTTATAGAGAAAAGAGTGGAAACAAGTCATTGATTATTGATCCAGGATGACATTAAATATGCAGGATACATCGAGCTAACAATGTTAAAGAAGCATTGCACAGGAGGCAACCTATGAGTTAGTTTTATTTTTCTTTCAATTTTGATATTAGCTTTTGCTTGCTTTAGTTTTAATATGGGATTTTATTTTTTGTTATGTTATTTTTTTGTTTCTTTTTATCCTTTTCTTTTATATTTTACATGGATATTAGTATAATATTAGCTGGATCCAAATCAAAAAATCGTCACAATTAGAAAAGTACCAAAAACCCTCTTACTTATTTTTTAATGCTTATATTCTATACATTAAGGATAATGTACAATTTAAATGTGGGGATGGGTTTAATGCACTTTTAACTAATTTCTTCAAGTTTATTATAATCATGATTATAAGTTTTATCAACTGATGTCTTGAATTAATTAAGATCTGTCTATAAATACTACATGTTATTGTTGAATATCGATTTGAATTAGTGTGCAAAAGGACGATGGTAATAATAAAATTAAATTTTGAAGTCATATTTTTCATAATCATTGAAATATTTAAGTTGAATGATATTGCATATTGTTTACACACATATACCTATTCTTTTTTTGTGAACTTTTGAGCCTAAAGAGCAAATTTGCAAAATTTTTAAAGCTCTTGTTATTCTTTTATATGTGATATCATGTACAATAGGATAATTCTAGAACATGCTTTATTAAGCATGTTGAGACCATATTTGTGAAAATTAGAAGCATTAACATGATAAAGGCAACTAAATTAACCAACTTGTTTAGCCTATTTCTTTGAAAATTACCACACCCTGAAATTTACCTTTGGGAATGACCAAGTTGAACCGTATCCTTTTTCATTGACTAAACCCACATATCAACCTTTATCCTATTTTTCTTTGAAGACCTATTTATTGTTTTGAACCTTAAAGGTTCTTTACATTTTTTACTTGTTAAGACTTGAAATTTATAAAAGGTCTAATATTTCTTGAATTGTGGTATTGATTGAATAGTATGAAAAAAAGGAAAGAAAAGAAAAAGAAAAGCATAAAAAAAGTAGCAAAAGAAAAAAGAATAAATTGATGATACCAATAGAGTTACGTTGAAAGGAACTATGTGTCTTTGTTACAAGTCTTGATATGTTTCCGTGAGTAAATTTCCTTCACCTTTAACCCCCTTTTTAACAACCCATTCAAACTTTACCTAAGCCCCATTACAACCTTTAGAAAGACCTTTGGATTTTTTTTTCTAGTTTATACATAAGGGGTGGAGAAGTGATTTTATTGCAAGAATATGGTAAGAGTTTTTACTATGCATTGATTAAGAGTTTGGATACTTCTTACCCCAACACAGTATTGTATTTATAAAAGATATATGTTCCGAAATAATAGGAGTTAATTCCATAGCACATGAATCTTACCATGTGTGCCAAAACGACCATAAAAGGGATTAATGTAAGTCATAAAATCTCAACCAACATTGTGTGAGACCTTAGAGGTTATATGAATCTGATAACCTTGTCTAATTCCTAAGGATTAAATTTAAGGTTTACTACTTTAGAACATTACAAAAGATTATGTTTGATAGAATCTTATGGCAAAATTCTAGAAAAATAAATTCAATTCAATTCAAGAGAATTTAAAGTAGAAGCAGGTGATTCTGATTCGTGATTCACATTAAAAAAATTTGTATTCAAAGGTGGTCGTCAACTCTTAGTAAGAGAATTGAATATATTTATGACACGATGAAATAAATGGGATTAGAGGAGATTGATATGTGAGATAGGACCAGAATATAACATACAAAATCAATCAAAGATTGAGTCATTAATCGATACATTATATATTTCTAACAAATGTATGACTATAAGCTCTTGTAATATACTAATCGGATGGGTTATTGGAGAGTATGATAAATTTTATTGACTAAACTCATCATATGTGTGAGTGGGATATGATGATGAAAGGATACACTTAATGACTTTAGGCGTGACCTTTCAATTGTTAACTATAAAAAGTCAATTAACACCTTGACATTATCTATAAATATAAGATAATGTTCACTTCGTTGGTGTGCTTGTTACTTTAGATTCTCTCAATAGATAGGGAACGATACGAGTATTTTGTATTAATCATGTTGGTTTGGTTTTATACGAGGCCCCAGTAGTATAACAATACTTATTGCACAATGGAGTATATTAGAGTAAGTCCATTAGTTTAAAAGTTTTACTCATATAGCAGGACATGCAACTGATAGAAAATCGAAACGTTCAACTCCTCTCGTGCTCTCTGTTCTCCCTCTCTCGCGGCCATATACAAACCTATACAATGTCTCCAAAAGATGTCTAAGGTTACTCAAATATAAAGAAAAAGAAAACACCTGCAGTAACTTGAATGAACTGATTGGTTCTGCACCTATAAATTTTGCTAACCTACCCTTGCTCATTCCTGAGAATCGAGTTTGACCTTGGTACAACCTTTTCATAAGAAAAATAAAAAGATCCACTGAATTGTATAGACTTGTGTAGTAGGAAGGCAAAACTTAGCATGCCTTTGTTGTTTCAATGACTGACCATTTGTAGCTAATCTTTAGACGCATTTTCTACTAAAGTGTGGAGGGTATGTTGAAGACAACCACGTACACGGGGATGGACAGAGGCAAAGAAAGCAGAATGAATTGCCTCAAATGGACCCAGAAAATTTATAAATTGGATAACTGAAGCAGATTCTAAAGCCTTTCTGTTGTAAACAGACTTCTGGAGAAATATTCAGCTGCAGATCCACTTCTTCCGTAATTCTTATTATATATTCACCTTGACCTTGTTGTAAGCTTGGGATTTTTGCACATTCGGATGCTTGACGGAGTGATCTCAACCAGTTCATCTTCTTGAATATACTCAATACAGTCATCCAGACTATAATCCAACGGTGTGTCAAGAACCACTGCAAACAGAGAGTGAGGAACGTTAAGGAGGGAAAAGTTTGACAGTTGCAGATACCAAATTGAGGAAAATATGGATAATGATAAAACTAACAAAAGACACAAATATGTGGCTGAAAATAAGCTCTATGGTTCTGCATCCTCAATGAAATAGAGGAAAATTTATATCAAAGATGATCATCATACTAAAAATAACAGAAATAATTAAAAGAATGCAGAATCTGGTTTGTTGATATGACAAATTCGTTAAACTGAACAATTAAATACTTTGTTTCCCTTATATAGCTGACATTGTGTTCATAATAGAGAGAATTAAAAAGAAATTATGTTGCAGTCATCGTTTATTTGAAGAATTGTTGTACAAAATAGGTACATGGCAATGTTTTATTTAGGTTTGGATGTGGTCTGTGCAATTTATACATCTTTAATTAGTAATCTACATGGGACCTCAAATTGTAGCCATCTATTCTAACTACTGACACTTTATAAGTTCCAGATTGCAAAAGTTGAGTTTTAATCCAAATCATATATATATATATATATATAGATATAGATATATAGATATATATCTACATACGTTAAGATGAAATTAATCAGCAATATCAAAATATGCTAATGTCTGAATCAAAATCTGCAACAAGTGGATGTTCTACAGTAAGCTACAGCTCCTCACCTGTTTGTTCTTTATTTGAACGGACATTCGTTGCAGCCTTTTTCTTGCACACATTAAGTGATAAGTCCCCAGGTCGCTGATGGATGCCAACTATTTGACCTTTATAGACTTCTAGCCCAGGGCCAATGAACATCTGTCCCCTCTCCTGTGAACTAGAAAGCGCATAGGAAGTAGACGTTCCATCCTCAAATGCAACCTGAAAAATGATTCTCATTGTTCATAACTTTAGGTGGACATTATAGGAAGTTAAAAGATCTCATCCTCATTCACAAGTTGTTACTGCATTTCTAGCTCATGTGGCTTAATGTTTGATGAATGATGTTACATTTCAAATCGAACAAATAAATAGTACCTCTGCTCAATTTTAGATCAAACCATTCCCATTGAGTCATACTTCTGTACCACACAGGGCCGTTTAATGTCTCTATCAGCAGAAATTTTTCTTGTCACAGAAGTCCTCAAGATATGTTTAGCAACTTCGTTTATCATCTACCCATGTATTTATCCAATTATTTCCTTAAGATTACAGGTATAAAAGGAAAATAAGGAACTAAAATAGGAAGTAGAACAGCAAGGATAGATATCATGCAACAAACTAAACCAAAGAAGAAGAAAATTCCAAATTATTTCTTCAGTTGTCACATAACCTTAAGAAAGTTCTAAGCTCTCTCCCCTCTTCCTAATCCTGCACGTTCCACCCTCCCCATGATTAAAAGAGGAAAAAGGTTAGGCCAATTGTTCTTTACGATGCTACATAGGCCTAAAGTATAGGAGTCAATAAACCAGTGTCGAAGAAAGGAAGTTACTATTACATTTGTGATTTTTATACCAATTGACTTGTCTAACTCCATTTTTAATGAATTCTACATATGCACAAGCCATGTACATGGCCCATCAGATTTTTTTCTCATGGGTCATCTAATTTTTTATCGTGCTGATAGTACAAGGTTTATGAAAAGCATAGCAAGAGGTATTTGAAATTCTATCCTTTCCTGAATATTACAAGCCTGAAAGCATGATTACATGGTTAATATGAGATATATACGTAACATTTTTAGACAAAAAATAAACTCACGCGTAAAAGTCATGAAGAGGTTTACAACACACTTCAATCTTATAGAATCAGCAGACACAATAAACAAACTCACACTTAAACATCATGAAGAGGTTTACAACACAGTTCAATCTTATAGAATCAGTATTAGCATCTAACAAGGTTATTTTCATACATTTTTACATCAATATCCAAAAATTGTTTGTTCAATGAAAGCTAGAGAATGGTCTTGTGGGTTTCACTGGGGTCATATATTTGTTCATAATCAATCAAGGTAAATCATGCATCCTAAGCATCAACAACCAACTATCATTGTTCCATTTCTCCATATTCTGAAGGTAAATACTAAATAGTCATCAATGTGTACATTGCTGCATAAAATGCACATTAATAAATAGCCAGATTATACTCAAAAATTGCAAACTTAATGTGAATTATACAGCTTGAAAGGAAAATATTACCAATGAACCTTGATCTCGTGTACTTATATCACCAGCCCAAGGTCCATAGCTATCAAAAATTGTGTTAAGAATTGCAGTCCCACGAGAAGCTGTTAAAATGGCATTTCTCAATCCCAGAAGTCCACGAGTAGGAATCTTATATTTAAGTAGTGTTGTGCCCTCCAAGCTAGTACATGAGAAGAGGAGAGATATCAACGGAAAACCCATGCAGTAGAGAAACCATAAAAATGAAGAACAGTGTTAAAACAATTGTCATATGACAACTTTCAGCCACCCAAAGACATTTGGCCCTTCTTGAAGTCGCTGAGGACAAAAGTACTACTGCAATTCCAATCTATTTTAATCATAGATTCAGAATTAATGCAAGAATGACATTTCTACATACCCAACCCCTTGCATATCAAACATCTGCCCCCGCCGCCTTCCCAGAAGTTCAACCACTGCTCCCATGTGTTCTTCTGGTACCTCTACAGTGGCAACCTACAAGCATTTTCAATTCAGGAATTAAATATACCAGCTAAAAGGAACACATTTCTATTGCCAACACCAGATTCTTCCCTTTTCTATTTTGCTTTCTTTTTTTAACCAACAATGGGGCAGGTTTAAGAGTGTGTCAATCATTTACTGTCATAAGAACTTAAAACCTTGGTACAAGGAACAACAAATTAGAAAACCCCATTGCATCTGATAAGAAACGATAAAACCTCACAAGCTTTACTGTAAACTCTCTCCCCGAAAAGGTCCCAAGCTTTCAGCTGAATCATTTTTTCTAAAAACAAAAACTACTCCCATCATTCTTTCCCCCTGTATATAATATATCCTACCTCCTATTTTTCTTTCTTCTAACCAACCCAGTCATTATGCCGTATAACTAACTTCTCAGCTTCTTTATTATTCTGCTAGTTGCCCCTTCCTCCTCCTAGAATAAACTTTCCATATTTTTGGGCCATCAGATAATTCGTCCAAACATTGACCCTCACCCTGATCCATACTACCATAATTTCTATCAACATCACTTTCAATCACCAACGAAATTCATTGCTTGTTTTTTATATTATTCAGCACTGTACATATGCATGAGTGATGCATAGGGATTATAAAACAAAATGAAGCGGCAACTATAAGGTGATGTCACAGAAGTCTTCACCAGACATATTACTAACTTATAAACATATTATGGGATAGGCTCAATTTTATTAGTGTATGTAATTTATATTCTGTAAAACATAAGCACTGACATAGGAAGAAAAATCAGACATTTCCATATAGAAGAAAAGTATCGTGCCCAAATGCTTGTTAATCAGGAAGTATTTCGTTCTACACAATCTTTTTTAAAACAGACAATGAAGAAGTAACATTTAGTACAAAAGTTACCTCAAATGGCTCAAGAACTTGATCATCCACTTTCTTGCTAATGACCTTGGGAGGTCCTACCATGAATTCATATCCTTCTCTTCTCCTAAAAAGGATGAACACCCGCGACAAAATATCAAGAGATGTTATGAAATAAAAAAATGATCAAATCACGAATTACAAGAATCAAAGAATAATGGTTTCTTAACAATCCAAATATTATAAGAGCAAGAAAGTAACTGACTTACATGTTTTCTATCAATATTGTAATATGCAAAGTACCGCGCCCACTGACAATAAATGTATCTGCTGTTTCACCATCTTCCACTTTCATAGCCAAATTTCTCTCTAGCTCACGATACAGCCGATCTCTTAGATTCCTGCTAGTTACATATTTTCCCTATAATGTAGCAAAGAAACTTCAACTTCTTTTATGGTCATGCAAGAAAATTGAAAATCAAACATGCTTGTGAGCTCTAAGGGAAAATAAAACAGGAAAGGAAAGCCAAACTTTGCAATGATATAAAAAGACCCTCTAATCAATAATTACTCTCAATTGCCATCTTTCAAGCAACATTTGGAAGGATAAAATAATTGTAAGCAAAGGCACAATTTTCACGTCAAGGCATAAGCACCTTTTAAGATTTTGGATAAAGTAACCCTCACCTTAAGGCAAGACTCACTATGAAGAGAAATGAAGAAAAGGCAATAAATTACTTATACCAAAATGTTCATGCAGATGTAAAATCGGTCTAGCATTCATACCTCACGACCAACAAAAGGTGACGTGTTTATAGAGAAAGCCATTTTCACTGTTGGTTCTTCCACCTTAATAGAAGGTAATGGCTTCCCAGATACCTTATCAGCAATTGTTTCCCCAATCTGATCAATAAAATAATAACAGTGAATTTTCAAATACCAAAAGAGCTGAGAGATATCAAATTTCGGTCAGATATTGAACAATCTGCCTGTACAAAAAGAATAAAGTTTATTGATAAGAATGCTTCCTTTCCATTTGGTGAGCACTCTAATTCGATTATATCCACCAGTATAAGCATGCATTCAGTTCCTTCTAACAGAGTTCTATATGTCCAATTATAAGGAATAGCATTAAAGTTATATCACTTTCAGTATCTACTTTACATGTTTCATACAAAAACACACTAACATTCCTGGTTAATGCATAACTTTCAGAATTATAAACTTCAGGAAAAACAGTGAGTTGTATTTCTTCAATATGGTCAACAGGGAATTGGATCAGCAAAGCTTACTTGAATTTCACCTATTCCACACACGGCGCAAATGTCACCAGCTTCCACACTGTCTACTGGTACCCTATTGAACTTCTCGTACACAAAAAGTTCACTACACCTTGCAAATCTACAGGAATCTTCTGAAGTGCACACCTATACAATCCCAATCGGGGAAAGGAACTTCTCAGTTCTTTAAGTGTAAAGAAGCCAAAGAAATTTATTGCAGAATAAATTTTTGTTTTATAATTAGAAACCACTAGAAAGTGAATAAAATTCTTTTAAGTACACAATATAAGGATTTGTCATAAGGTAACACTTGATCACTTTGCACTTCTTACAATATTCACAGCTAAAACATATTAGAAAGAGAGAGTTGGGGAAGAGAAAGAAAAATACAAAATATTTACATGCTCAGCCATAAGGCCTACAATCATAAACACAAAGATCAAAATGGGTTACATTCACAATAAAAGAAGGCATTTTAGATGCAGATTCAGATTTTATCTACAAAAACTTGAAAATGACACGTCATATTATGCTTTTCTTTCAATGATATTGAAACCAAAGAGAGAATGAAAGTCGATGGTTGAAACTCAAATATCAGCTAATTTCTTGAGAAATTAAGAAAAGAAAAAGGAAAAGGTACATCTTATGTTGATTACTTAAATTTGACACACTTTTTCCAACTTCAAACCTAACAAGTCCTCCCTATCCCAAGTGAATGTCTCAAAAATCTGCCGCAGTTTGGCATGTCTTAAGACCAATATCATCCATTTTGATATATCTTGATCTTTTATATGATTCTCAACACATAAACCCAATAGCAAAGTTTTAAGAGCTCAAAAAACAAGTCTACTTTTTAATTTGCAAAAAATGCAATGGAGATCTTTTTGTTAATATTATATCGTCTTACAGGACATTCATCCCTGATATTAAGTTTCAATGCAAGATCAAGACTTGTCAACCTAGAGTTATTTATTTGTAAATGATTAATTCAGATCACTGGTCAAATTCTGCTAACAAAATATCACGAAAAGAGGATACAGAACTGACAGAGCTTTACAAGTACAAGATTTCAAGTGGACTACCAAACATGAAAGGCAAAGATAATACAGATTTCAAATCATAATCAAGAAATATAGAATAAGAACCTCACCCTCACGTCCATTCCTCTCTGCAGAACCCCAGCATGCAAGCGCCCAATTGCTATTCGTCCCTTATGCTCATCATACTCAATATTTGTCACCTTTAATATACTAATGCCGGTTAGATGAGCCAAGTCATATGAATATAAAGTAACAGATTACATGACATTAAAGATTCAAAAGGAAAAAAAAAAAACAAGTTATAGATTTCACATTAATCCAAAGTAGATTAGCCTTAATAGAAATTAATACTAAATCATTTTTTAAAATACCTCATTTGGAATCTACTTCATTTTCTGGGAACAAACAGAATTTAAGCAGTCAAGAGAGCTGCAAACTTGAACTAAAGTGCAGCAAGGAATATTAGGATTCTTATCTAGCATAATCCAAGGCCATATTTCATATACAAGGTGATTAGATCCAAAATGTCAAGTCATCCAGAATCATAAGGTCATAGCCACTAGTATTTGTAACTGTAAATGATCTAAAAACTCAATGTCCACAATGCAGACAGCCCCTACAAGCCAAGACCCCATGCGCAAAGACTTGCATAGCCCATTAAATCTCATATCAGACAAACCACATGGAGATAAGCTTAGATTTCATAGTTTTTTTTTGGAAACAAATAGTATTGCTGCAAAGGCAGAATAACTGGGCTAGTTTTAGCAACAATGGCATTATGTGAAGTAATCTGGAAACTAGAATATGCAGGAAAACTTAAGTTAAAAAGAAGCATAATTTTGTTCATTGAAGACTAAATGTGTTCAGAACAGCTGCCAGCTATTAGTTGGTGGAGTGCAAGTGCAGCAACCTAGTCATCAAAATAAGTTTTCACTTCCCACCAACCCATAACGTCACACCCTAAATAAGGAATGAGTATGAAAATTAATTGAAATAGCAATATGAAAAATAATCACTAACAAGCATTTGCAGGGCACCATCCTTGTCAATGTGTGGACCAGGTATGCATCTTACTATAGACTCAAAAAGTGGACCAAGATCTTCAGCCAAATCATCAGGAGACAATCCCGCCTTCCCTTGTACACCACTTGCATATATTGCTTGGAAATCACACTGTCGTGAAAAAAACAAGACACTACGATATCAGACTTTCAGCCATTTGATTATGACATTAAAGCACCTTTAAAAATGTAAAGCCTAAATAATGCATCCCTTCAAAGATGGAATCTCCTTTAAGAAAGTGTCTCTGATACTACTGGTTTATTCATTTTCATTCATGGCATATAAGACTAGCTTGTTAATTTACTTTTATGAAATTCATATGCATTACTTTCAAATTATTTTTCAATCAGCAGTAGTTTCAAACTAGAGACCATTTGGATGCAAATATCAATCTACTTACAAAGGAAATATCTAACGTCACTATTGCAAATCCTAAAAATAAAATGTTCATACCTGTTCATCAGAGGCATTTAGTTCAATAAATAGTTCAAAAGTGGCATTAATGACAAAATCTGGACGAGCAGAAGGTCTATCAATCTTATTGACTACTACAACAACAGAATGTCCAAATTCTAGTGCCTTTTTCAAAACAAATCGTGTCTGGGGCATTGGTCCCTCTACTGAATCAACCTGAAAAGAAAAGAATTGCGAGATTTTACTATGAAAACCTCATTGAGACAGAATTATACAATCATGAAAAGAATAACTAAATAGAGAGGAATCGCTTAAAATTTCCCAATCTCATACTCTAGAGTGGCAATAGTTAACATCAGAATTTACTCCTCTGATTTCAATTATTGAACATGTAGAACTAATATTCCACAAGTACATGCTGATACCAAATGGACATAACAAACTTTCATGAGTGACAACAAAGTTATTTCTAACTCTTCGGTCTAACACGTCCCTATCCAAATGTGGTTAAACACAGAGGAATGATGAAAAGTAATCAAAATTAAAAGGTTTAGGTTGTGGAAAACCCCACAGAAGAAATGTGTAAATATTCCAAACAAGATTAGTATTATAGAATAACACATGTTCCATTTAGAAGATCGACTCACTTACAAAAAGTAACACTTGGAATTTTTGAATTTACAGTTAGTGTTGTATTGCACTTTGAAACTTTTGGTCCACATACTATGAGAACTTTACATCAATACCTTGCCTTTACCCAAATATAACTGTTTATCCATCCGCATTCGATATCAAATAAGGGAAGGAGTGGTGCAAAAGTTTTTCTCATTATGTATCCTGTTAACAAAAGCATCTCTTCCAACTTTTATTAATGTACTCTGTGCCATTTATTGAATAGAGTATCCTGCCTATAAATTAATTAAGAAAAGACAATGAATTTGTTTGAGATTGAGACATTGTCCTCTTTGGGACTATTTACTGTTTCAGATTTAATGGAGGTTCTCCATTCTTCAATGCCCATGGTAAATAGGAGAGGAGTAAATTCAATACATATACCAATTTATCCTATTCTCTGAAGCTTTTCTCGAGTCTGATAAATTAAAGGATAAGTTTATCATAGATGTAAGCAGTTTAATTGCAAAATTTGAAAATATTAACATAAAAGGTGTAAAAGAGTACCACTAAAAGAACACCTTCCACCATATTGAGGATTCGTTCAACTTCACCACCAAAGTCAGAGTGGCCCGGAGTATCTATTATATTAATTTTTGTGTCCTTATAAGCAATTGATGTGTTTTTGCTCAGTATGGTAATCCCTCTTTCGCGCTCTAGATCGTTTGAGTCCATTATCCGTTCACGTATAAATTGGTTATCACGAAAAACCTGCAAAGATAGAAGATATTGCCATCATTATGTTGCTCATAATAAAAACCTGACTGACTAATATAATTTCAAGTTTCATAGTACAACTAATTTTAGCAATTTATTGTCATAGGCATTAATTAGGCATTCGGAAAGTGTCTAGTTGCCCAAAACATTTGTTTTATGCATAAAAAAGCGTAGAAGCTTATTGGCTAAAAAAGAATGCATGAGAACAATTTTGTAAGTCATTTAGACTATTTTGCTTCACAAATGATATTTCTGCACCTAGAATTATTGACAATGCAATTCAACACGATTGATAAGGTTAATCAAATCAAGATGGAGAGGCTAAAAATCAAGCCACATCAAACAATTTACGTTTTGGTTTAATAACTACAACACTCATATAATTATATGCATACACAAACAATCAACAGGCAGAATATGTTTATAAATAAATAGACAATATGAAAAGGAAAAATAAACCTGGTATTCTACATAAATTGTATGTCCTCCTTATGGATGCTTGTTTGTTTAGACCAGTGTAGTCATTCAGAATCTAGGCATCAAAATGGCAGTTCTCTCTCTCTCTCTCTCTCTCTCTGTGTGTGTGTGTGTGTGTTCTGCTTTTCCTAGGTGAGATACATGTTCCTAAATTGAACGGACTTTATTGCAAATGAAAACTGAAAAAGAAATGCAAAATTGACAAAAGGAGAACCAAACAAGCAAAGCAAGCGCAGTAGAGATTTTTTAGCAATAAATTGAACAAATAACCTTATAGATAGCAGCATGTTTTGTTCACCTTAGCTTGCTTCAACATGGAATCAACCAATGTTGTCTTCCCATGATCAACATGAGCCACAATAGCTATATTTCTTATATCATTTCTCCTCATCAACTGGGCTTTCGATTCTGATGCAGCAATAAAAGAGCATCAATATAAGTTAGCTTGTCAAATACACGAACAACCATAGGGTCCAAACGAGATCAGCACATCCATGAAGAAAGACAAATTCATCCATCCTAACTGTTTCAGACTCCTCAACCCCAATTAATTTATTATCAATAAGTAATTTGAGAAACATGTATAATAAGTGTGAACAAATTAATTTACTATAAAAAAGAAACATGAAATAAGATCATAGTTTTCCCATGTCTATGTGTTAGCTTTCATTGCTTATCCTCCACTGTTCAAACTATTTCAGGCCATTCAAACCCAATCTCGGAAATCAGAGAAGCACCATTTCAAGAATTGGCCGTCAGGGACATATCGGAAGAAGAATTACCGGTTATGGTTTCAGTAGCCTGAGAAAGGGAGCATTTTATGGTTGGCGTAGAAGGTGACCTCAGAGACACTACTTTAGTGTTGGGTGAAAAGGAAGATAAGCTGGGGGCGAAAAGTGGCTTGGGTGGCAGAAAGGAGGAAAAGGGAGTCTTTCTAGGGTTAAGAGTAGAGTTAGGGATAGGTTTGGGAGCAGAGAAGGAAGGACTGTAGAAGTTGAGGGCCATCTCCAATAGCTCTGACTCTCCCTGGGACTCAAGTCACACCTGCAGATACAGAGAGTGAAATGAAAACCGTCTGCTTTCAAGAGGCCTGTGGGATTTGCCTTTTCTATTTCGTAATTCGTTATTGGCCATTTGGCCTGCTTTCTGCCACGTCATCAGTTGTTGTCCTGTTCAGACACTGACCACAGCCACCCATCCAAAATCCCGAGCTTCATGATTCAGATCATCTGATCGTCCTATGTGTTCTTCTTTTCCAATTTGGACGTTTACATGAATTAGATATGAAACCTTTATACTATTTTTAAACTATTAATTTAAGCAACTCATGAAATTACATTTTAAAAATTGTCTAGGAATTATATAATATTTAACTATTTATTAAAATATGATTAATCTGTATTTTTATTACAAAATAAAAATAATAATCTATAAAATATTAAACTAAGTAAAATACTTATAAAAATCGTGATTTTGATAAATTTTAAGTAATAAAATATTTATATAATTATTAACTATTCTTAAATTTTCAATAACATAATCTTTTTTTAAGTGGTTATTCAAAGAATAATCATTATTTTTAAGCACAATGAATAATTGATTTTAACATAAAAATAAAATCTATTATACTTATTTATGTAAAAATATAAATTGTCTAACAAATCCTTTTTACAATTATGGACTCTCTAAAATGATAAAAGATTCTTATTTATTTAATTTGAATAAACTATTAAATGCGATTTTTATTAGTTTTGAGTGTAATTTTATTAAATAATTAAAATATTCCAATTACTAAGCAATATAACAGATCTCATATAATATAAATTCATTTAAGACAAAGTTTAATTTTAGATATTTTAACATAATTTTCGGAAACATTTATATTTAAAAAAGTTTAAAACTTAAGTTGTAACTCCCCATTTTAGGGGTTAGAATATTAAAGAAATTCGGTACGTTTTATGATTTATATTTGGATCTTGGCATGCATTCATGGCATTTTCCGGGTAAATTGGTTTAATAAAACTTCGGATTGATTCGGACTGTATTAAGATAATTTTTGGAATTTTTGTATACTTCGAATATTTTTAGAAATTGTTGGTGAAGTCCATATTATTTTTTGAACAATTAATTTGAAGTCATTATTTTATGACGGAATTTTGGTGAATTTTTGGAAGTTATCTGGGACTTTGAGGTATTTGTTTGTTATAAGAATTCATAACAATGTATTTGGATTAAAAAGAATATTTTATTAATAAAATAGACTAAGTTAATCGGGAACATGCCTCTATGAGAAACATGATCCAGACCGAAGCTCTTTCACTCTCTGCTTTTGATCTGCTTTTCTGCTGCAAATAACCAGGTTAGTTCGTTTGATAATGAATCTTTCTAGTGTTATCTAGATCTATAGATCCAAACGTGTGAAAGATTCCAGTGGAAAGAGAAAGGGGAAGGAAAATTTTAGATTTATCATGTTTGAAGATTTGGATGATTCTGATAGCTTGAACTTGCTAAATAAGTTAGTTTTTAAGTGATGATGCTAAAAGAATTGAGAAAAAAAGAAGTTGTTGCAGAGTCGGTCGAAGGTTGAAGATAATAAATAGTGCACAGTGCAGCATAGTGCATAGTGAACAGTGACTGAACAGTGAATAGTGAATAGTAAATAGTGAACAGTGAATAGTGTCGGTGAACAGTATCGTGCTACAGTGTATCCGTACGTATTTGTGAACAGTAGTAAATGTGTACCTATGTCCAATAGTAATTTGGATATGTGTTAATTGTGTTAGAGGAACGCATAGACCGATCACTGCCAGATATTACCGAGACTTCGAGGCAATAAACAGTAAGGCGATTTAAGTAAGTAATCCAGGTTAGTAATGTCAGTAATTTCAGTAAGTAATACA
>JAOSBP010000005.1:26093925-26112289 GCA_027563825.1 Erythroxylum mucronatum
ATGTTTGCAAATTGCAATTAAATAATACATTGTCTGCAGGTATGAAATTCTTGTGATACATGAATAATTATTAAAATTAATGATATACTAAAACAATTGAAGAATTATTAAATAAATAAAATTAATAAATAATATTGAATAGTTATTAAACAAATAAGATTTTAAAATTTTGTATTTTAAAAAATAACTATTAAAATTGAAAATTTTTAAATTACAATGATTTTCGAAAAATAGAAAAATAATAATTAAAAATAATACAACTTTTCGTGACGTTTTTGAATAAACGTCACAGAAAGTCACATTCCATGACGTCTTTAAAACGTCACGGAATGTTCAAAAATGTCGCAAAATGTGACTTTCTGTGATATTTTTAAAAAACATCGCAGAAAGACCAATATTTCAGTGACGTTAATTAAAACGTCACGAAATATCCGTATTTTTCGTGATGTTTTATGAGAAATGTCGCAGAAACCTTTTGCCTGCACCGCATTTGGTGACATTATTTGTGACGTTTTTTAAAACGTCGCAAATTGTATTCTGTGATGTTTTTTGAAACTTGTGACATTTTTTAAACGTCGCAAATTGTGCTGTTTTCTTGTAGTGTCAACCTTTGAATGAATTAAGCTTGTTCCAATCTGGAAGTTGATATAGGAAATCACTGATTTTGGGTGAATGTTAGGTTAGTTATAGTGAACAGAGTGAACGAGGAAGGATGGTAGAGAGAGAAATTACGAAAATGGGAGAGGAAGATGAGAGAGGTTTATCTCGATGTGCTTTTAAATATGAACCTACTTTGCTGCTTTCCCTTTTTTTCTCGTCCCCCGTAACCTTAAAGAACTAGTTATTACAAACTTAAATGAATATCAACGGACTCCCTCATAAGATTCTTGTGTACAAATACTTGCAAACTTATATACATGCAATGTCATGATCAACAACTCTCATACCCGCTCACGCTTAGTTATAACTACTCCTATGTAGAATGCCTATCTTTAATAAAAGTTAGGACAAATGACATTGACATTGATTTGTATCATGCCTAAAAATACTTTAAGGACTCAATTTCATACATTACCTTGTTAATGTCATGAAATTCATCCACTTAAATAAATCTCATGCAATTTAAGGGATGAACAAGGATTATTCTAAATTATTCAAGAATAGGATACAATTTTCAAGGATGATGTAAACTCACTATCTTACTATGTTTAACTTAGACAATTCCAAATATCATAAGTCTGACTTGAATGTCATAATCTCTATATCAGAGACACTCCCTGCCCTTATTTTATAAGTCTTCAAGTCTAAAGATTAGATATATTAAGTATAACCTAACTCTAACAAGGGATGATAAATTTACTAACATCGATCAATATTTTTTTCAACGTCCATTTCAAAAAATGTAAATGTAATTCACTATTAACTATTTTTTGTACATTATTGATTTATATAATACTAAAGATAATGAACAATCTTGAATTAAGATATAAAAAATAAATCTTAATTAAACTTCACCTAAAGATATTTTTATCTAATTTACGTTTTATTAGACTCTCATGAAACTGTAACATGGGCTTTTCAATATAATTCTATTAATTATATAAGCATTATTTATTTTAAGTTTAAATGACAAATTTTTACTTGGATTATTATTACAAATATAACTTTTTTCTTGCACAAACGTCTGCTGCTTCTCGTCTATATGTTAGCCAACATGTCCTTGTAATGTTTAAGCTTCTCACCGACTCATTAGAACTTTCAACTTAATCAGCTAAAAGAAACATGTGATATTTAACTCAAAGAATGGTAATAATGGTGGGTTGTGGTGGTGGTGGAATGGAAGCAACAATTTTGTGGAGCCTCCAATGCCTTTCTTTTATGTTTCTCTTTCCTCTGTTGCTCACTAAAAGGAATTGTGAATGAATTGTGTATAGAATATCTATTGCGTTTCGATACATTTTGTGAAAGGATTATGAGCGCCTTTATATACAAGTAAAAATAAAATCATAAGAGATTTACATAATATATCTACAATTAATATTATGGTAAGGTTTAATCTAAATGTATCCAAAGAGATTGAATAATCTTATCTACAAAGATTGAGTAGTTAAGATACATGTAGAACAAACTTTATCAACCCCCCTCAAGCTTATGATGTGTAGCAATCATGAGCTTATGATGAAGACGTTGAAATGCTGAAGATGAAAAAGGCTTGGTCATAATATTAGCAATTTGACGAGTAGAGGCAATGTATCTGATAAAATGTGCTTTGTAAGAGCATGAGTGATTGGATCAAAAGCAAGGAATGTAGCTCCAAGATTATCACACCATAGAGTGGGTATAGTAGAGAAACCTATTTCTCCCAAAAGAAAAGTGGTCCAATAGAGTTCTACTATGGCTAGAGCAATGCCTCAATATTCAGCTTTAGTACTAAATTTGAAAATAATAAGCTATTTTTTAGCACTTGAAGAGATTCAATTGGGCCCAAGATAGATGCAATATCCATAAGTAAAATGATGATAGATAGATGCAATATCCATAAGTAAAATGATGATCATCAGGACAATTGACAGCGCATCATAACGCTAGTCAAAATAAAATAACTAGACCTACTACTATAGCAGTGGTGAGTTTAGTTATTTTATTTTGACTAGTGTTACGACGCGCTGTCAATTTTGGCACCCTTATTGGGGAGTGCAATGTTTTAGTTTTTATTTGTGATTTTAATTGGTGTTTTGTATATATTTGTTCATAATTGCTTTCTTTTCAATTATTTTGTGATCCTTTCTTTATTTTGTTTCGTGTTTGTGATTTATAAAAAAAACATGGATGGAAGTAATTTTTTCTTTAACTCTTATTCTTAATCCTATAACCAAGGTTGGACTGATCAACCTAACTTTGGTTATATATGGGATAACCATAAGAATTATTTCTATGATAGTTTGCAGGACGCACACAACAATTCTCATACAGACCAGAAGCTTCCTATCACAACTCTGATCCATCTCTAGAAGAGTTGATTAATATTATGAGCGCTAATACTTTGCAATTACAGCATAAGACTCTACAATTCCAATAGGATGGAGGGAATTTTTCACAAAATACATGATCTAGTGCTTAAGATTCAGAGAGCCAACATGACTCAAGTACATCTCTAAAAGAATTGCTTAATATTATGGCTGCTAACAATCTTCAAATTCAACAGAATATACAACAGTTCCAACAAGATATGCAATAGCTGTTTCAGCAAGGTGTAGAGCAAATCCGGCAGGATGCTCTGTAATTCCAATAAGATGCATTGCCTCGATAGGGAGATATCAATCATTTAGAATCGAAAATGAAGAGTAGCAACCGTATCAACTCGAGGTGTACCTGTAATATCCTACCTCCTCCTAAAATTGTTAAGAGATTAAACAGTTTGATTGAGTCACATGAGTTATTTCATTTAAGAATTTACGAGGTGCATTTCATTCACATGCATAATATTCGTATAAACATATGAATAATGATTTAGAAATCATTGTAAGATAGTATATGTACTCAATTGATATATTTTTGGGTATGGAACGAAAATGAATGTGATATGAATGTGCATTCTTAATGTTTTGCATTTTGATTTACCAACAACATGAATTGATGGATTATAATTAGTGAATTTGGAATTTATAGTTACAATTGAGTAATTGAAGAGGTGATTTGTGCATCTAGTCTAAGAAAAATGTTAAAGAGCAAGAGAAATTGATACATGGCAATTTAGGTTGATTAGGCTAACGAAATGGTGACTTGTGGTATTAGGAATAAGTGACAAATGGCTTAGTTAAATGGATGAAAACTGGCTTGAGTATAATTGTGACAAGTGGCATTTAAGTTTGTGACAAATGGCACTTTAGACTTGTGACATGTGGATCAATAGAATGGTGACATATGTAGCTTATCAAATGGTGACATATATATCCTTACAATTTGAGACATGTGTAGCCTTACAATTAGTGACATGTTTAGCCTTACAAGTAGTGAAATATGGAGGCATAAATGAGTGACATGTAGATCCTAAAGTAAGTGACACATGGACTAGTAAAATAGTAACATATGGACCAATAGAAGGGTAACATATGTACCAATATAATGGTGACACATGGACCAATGGAATGGTGACACATGGATTAGTTTACCTTCCTTTGAATTTTTTAGAGAAAATGGATGAAAAAGGAAATAGAAGTGAGAGTGGTGGAGGTCGACCATAAGGTTAAAAGAGAGAAAAAACGAAAATGAGAAGAGAAGGAAAGAAAAAGGGAATAGAAGAGGATAAGGAAAAAAGTTATCAAGGTAAGCTGAAATTCTGGTTTTAATTTCATTTTTCTCCTTCGATCTATCTTTCATATTCTTAGAGCACAAATTTGAAGAAACTCAAAGAATAAAAGTTGTAGATATAGGTCTTAACTTGACCTATGTGAAAGTGGCTTGACAAAATAGTGACTAAAGCTCGAGTTATGCTTATTTCCCTAATACTGTCTATGATAGACCCTTGTGCAAGAACCTTGTATTATTTCCCGATTTTTTAGGACCTTAGAGTCCGAATTAGTGAAAGTATAAAACATTAAAAATGATTATTGATGTCTTATTAATGCTTTTGTGAAAGGGTTTTGTTAGGAGATGTATTGATAATGATTGAGTATTGGTTGCCAGTCTATTTCTTACCAGACACAGGACACAATTTGGATGGAGATTATATTTTAAAAGGAGAAGCTGTTTGTGTAATTTTTTGATATATTAAGACTAATGGAAGTTTAGTTTTGGGGGGCATAAGAATCATGGCATTTGGATTTTTTTAAAGAGAGTTATGATTAAAAGAAGACAACTTGTTCATAAAGGATTATTAGGAAGAAAAGGATGTAAACATTGCACATAAGGTTAGGTTAGCTTGATGGTTGAGGAGACATTGAGCTGAATTAGTAAGTGAATTATTGGCCTATTGACATATATTAGAATAACATTTATGATGATTGATTAGGGATGAATTTGGTTGTGGTGGTGTATGAATATGAGATATATGTTTGAGTAGTTAATACGTTGTATATTTGTATGTATAAAGGCTCAAGAGCTGTGGATTAAGGAGCTTGTACTGAGGATTGTTGAATTCAAGGGAGTGTACACCTTCTTTTGAAGTGAGTTAGGGAAATCATAACTCTCAAATGGGATTAAGACATTCGAAGACATACATGACGACTTGTATGTGAATTTTAAACCTAAGTAATGTATAGTATAATTGAATCTCAAATGGATGCTAGTATACTTGTGTATTTAATAAGTGACATTGTTTTAAATAGCTCTTTGTACTTGGAGTGCAACTTATTTTTTTATTATGTATTTAAAGAAATGATATAGTTTTTAACAAACCTGCATTTGATGTGCAAAGGATAACGGTTTATTTTTTGAAACTACAATTTTGAACAACTTTGCACTTGGAGTGCAAAAGATGAATTTTATTGCACGAAATAATGTTTTGGAATTTGCATATGCATAACCGAGTCATGTATGCTGCATGTATGTGTTGTCTTTTGGCTTAGAGCCACGATAAGGTTCCATTTTATCGGTTGGACCAATAAATAAAGGTATGGTGCCTTACTTGATTTTAGAGCTTAATATTTGTATATGATTTTTGTGATTGGTGGATAACGATTGGCCAATCGTGTGCTAGGTACAATAGGTTAAGCGACCCTTATACCCTTAACACTGGTACATAAAAGTCAAGTCCCTGTATCGACACCTTTCTAAGAGACTTGCGGGTGATTGCACACCTAGAGGTCTAGTTACCGACGAGGTCATGACCTAGGTTCATGACGCTCTTGTTGACCTTATTCTAGACTCACCATAGATGAAAGTCGAGCCAACACTAGTAATCAATGGGTGTGCACACTAGTTTGACTAACTAGTGGCGACATACATGATTGTTTTGGCCTATTCTGATATTTTCTTTCCTGACGAGATTTGATTTATACATGTGATGCTTTTTTGCTTTTGTGTACTGGAACTGGAACCTATGTTCACTGGATGAGTGATTAATAGGCTAGACTTATGTGGTTCCTAACTAGTATTTGTTAAGTCATAGGGTAGGCCGATGTGTTTCTATGTCATGTATGTTCACTTCATAGGTGGTTATGTTTATGCTAGATGCGTGAAAAACCTACCCTTAGGTTATCTAGACCTACTTGGTGTGTATCGGGTTTTGCTTGCTATATATGTTTTTCCTGCTCACTGAGTACATAGTGTACTCACCTGCTCCACTTTCCAACCATGTAGGTTAATTTGGTAAGCTTGAAGCTTTGAGTGTATCGTGCAGTCTTTTGACATTTTAGGGGCATTACTACATATGGGTAGTCTTTGTTTTGTACTTTTTTTTGTATAGTGGCTCATGAACTGTTCTTATTAGGTTGGTTATGTTGATATGCTTTATGATTTTGTAAATTAACTTTTGACTGTCTTGTGGTTTGTAAATGACCTTATGTATAAACTTTTTGTATTATTGTTGAGATTGCTCTTGAATGGACTTAAAATTCCAGAAGTTATGGTAAAGTTTTAAATCTGAACATAGAAGTGCGTTTAAAACTAATTTATAGGTATTTAATTAAGGTTTGGGATTTTTAAAATACAGTCGTTGTGTTGTCCAAATGTTTTCAAAGGATATTTAGTTAGCCTTGCATAGTCGGGTTAAAGGTATCGTGAGTATCCTTAGCTTGGGTATGCAGTAGATGTCATGTGTTCGATATGGTTCCGGGTCGGGACAGTACCCAATGGATGTTTATGCGGAAACTTTACAAAGTGATAAGAAGCTTGAGAATTTTGAGAGCAATATTCAAGGAATTGTATGTGAAGATGAAGTTAAGGAAGAGCTTGAGGCAGAAAAAGCTATATCTTTTAGCTCAGATGTAAATACCGAGTTCCATTTTGTTGTTTAGAATGACTCTTTACTTTTACCTAGTAGGTTAGAGGAATTAAACGAGGAAGAAAAAGGTGAAGAGGCATTCGAGATCTTTTAAGAAAATATAGACTCAATAGAGATCGAAAGTCTAAGGATAGGAAGGACGCTAAATGTGATCGATTATCAACCAAGGCCATATTCGGAAGAATCTAACATGAAGGAACCGCATATGCCACCAAAAGATCATACTTTTTTCACTTGAGGAAAGTATGAAGTCAAGCCAGCGATCCTAAGCCAAGGCGTTTCTTAGGAGGCAACCCAGGGGAAGTAAATTTCTTTTCTTTACATTTTCTCAGTTCTTTTTTTTATGCATGTGTGTTCTTTGTTGGTTCGTTTCTTGCTTGTTTTAAGTTTTCAATCAAAATGAGAGAAAGAATAAAACAAACAAAACAAACATTTTCTCGTTTTCTATTGCTTCTAGGATTATATAGTAATGAGTAGATAATGAATTGACTAGAGAATTTCATAGCAACTTTAACATGTATTTTTACTCTTGTGATTAGTCGATATGCATTATCTTTAAAAGAGTAGTGACTAATGGTAGACAATGATAGTGAGATTTTAAGCCTTATTAGACTGACAACTTCATTTCAGTCTCATTGTCTTTTGATAACGTATGGCCTTCCTGACATGTACATCCTGATTTTGCTTTGAATTTCTATTCGAGACCGCATTTTTATCACATGCATTAATATATGGAAATGATTAGGCATTCTTTGTTTTTCCGAGCTACATTAGCCAAATAGCCTACCCTATTGACACAGTTTTTCCATTGTTAACCCCCTTTAGGGTTTATACTTTCCTTTTTATATAAACCAGATTTTATGCTTTTAAACTTAATCAAATGTCTTACCCAAGTCATAAAGCTAGTGGAGCATTTGTGATTGGTGAGTTTGTGGATGTACGAAAGTGTAAGTGTGGAGGTGTACATATGTGTGGGTTGGTTAATGTTGGGATGTTTTGTTATGTCGTATCATTGAAATTTTCATATTAGTAGAGTTTCTTTTAATGTTAAAAAAAGAAAGGAAAAGAAAGAAAGAAAAGAGAAAAGCATAAGAAAAGAAAGAAAAGAAAATGAAAAGAAACAAAGAAACAAAGAAAAAGAATAAGAACAATAGATTTTTTGTTTAAATAAATTTATCAAGGAGGAAGTGCATATGAGTTTGCAAAGTTATTCATAATTAATGCATCTTCTTAGAGTTGTAATAAATGTGTTATTTGAGTAGGTTGAATATGAGGTAGATGTTGGCTTAGAAGGTTCACTCTTGTGGTTTCAATGTATTGTTGGCATAAATTGTATGAGTGATTCCTTCAGATTGATATATGCTTTAAGTGGTTTGTATGTGAGATTTGAAATGAGTTGTGAAATATAAATGTTGCATTCGTCATAGCTGACGGTACCCAGTTTTTTTATGAGTGTTAACTTATGCCCTTGATATCACATTGAGTGTTACTTTTGTTTCATTAGCTTTGATGACTTTCATGCTACTTGATCCAAATTCATCTCACTTTACCTTTTTCCACATTAGAACCTCAAAAATTCCTTTGAACCATGATTTTGCATGTGAACATTAGTGGTGGAGAGATGAAATGATATACAAAGTTGTGGAATGACATGATCATGAATGGTGTTGAGTGTACTTGTGGATATATAGTTAAACACATTTTCCAAGTCTACCATTAGATTGTTTAGTTTATGAAGATAATGAATATTGATTAATCATGAGTAAAAGTTTGGAATGTTGACTTCTTGCTATGACTTTTGAAAGTCATTCATCTTTATTTATGATTATGCATTCTTGGAACATATGGGAAATAAGTCAATGTTTTTGGGTTTATGAGCTTAATTTTGATATTTTACCTAAGGATTGCCAAAAGCTAAATGTGGGGGAAATTGATACGTGCTTAATTGATTATTTAATTATTTCATAACACTTAGCGATTAATGACATTAAATTGTTTCAGATACTCACTGACTCATATGTGATTTTAGGCACTATTCGGAAACAAAGAAGTTAAAGCAAGTCAAAAGCTCTATATTTTGGCCATTTTCTGAAGATTAATTTTTACTTATCTTTATGGAGCAAGAAGAAGAAAATTAAAATACAATAAGAAAATTAAAAGAGGAAAAAAATGCAAAGAATGTGAGCAACATGGATTATGCATGGAAATTATCTTCAACATGATATTAATGTCTTACATGCATGTAAGACATTAATATCATGTTGAAGATAATTTCCATGCATAATCCATGTTGCTCACATTCTTTGCATTTTTTTCCTCTTTTAATTTTCTTATTGTATTTTAATTTTCTTCTTCTTGCTCCATAAAGATAAGTAAAAATTAATCTTCAGAAAATGGCCAAAATATAGAGCTTTTGACTTGCTTTAACTTCTTTGTTTCCGAATAGTGCCTAAAATCACATATGAGTCAGTGAGTATCTGAAACAATTTAATGTCATTAATCGCTAAGTGTTATGAAATAATTAAATAATCAATTAAGCACGTATCAATTTCCCCCACATTTAGCTTTTGGCAATCCTTAGGTAAAATATCAAAATTAAGCTCATAAACCCAAAAACATTGACTTATTTCCCATATGTTCCAAGAATGCATAATCATAAATAAAGATGAATGACTTTCAAAAGTCATAGCAAGAAGTCAACATTCCAAACTTTTACTCATGATTAATCAATATTCATTATCTTCATAAACTAAACAATCTAATGGTAGACTTGGAAAATGTGTTTAACTATATATCCACAAGTACACTCAACACCATTCATGATCATGTCATTCCACAACTTTGTATATCATTTCATCTCTCCACCACTAATGTTCACATGCAAAATCATGGTTCAAAGGAATTTTTGAGGTTCTAATGTGGAAAAAGGTAAAGTGAGATGAATTTGGATCAAGTAGCATGAAAGTCATCAAAGCTAATGAAACAAAAGTAACACTCAATGTGATATCAAGGGCATAAGTTAACACTCATAAAAAAACTGGGTACCGTCAGCTATGACGAATGCAACATTTATATTTCACAACTCATTTCAAATCTCACATACAAACCACTTAAAGCATATATCAATCTGAAGGAATCACTCATACAATTTATGCCAACAATACATTGAAACCACAAGAGTGAACCTTCTAAGCCAACATCTACCTCATATTCAACCTACTCAAATAACACATTTATTACAACTCTAAGAAGATGCATTAATTATGAATAACTTTGCAAACTCATATGCACTTCCTCCTTGATAAATTTATTTAAACAAAAAATCTATTGTTCTTATTCTTTTTCTTTGTTTCTTTGTTTCTTTTCATTTTCTTTTCTTTCTTTTCTTATGCTTTTCTCTTTTCTTTCTTTCTTTTCCTTTCTTTTTTTAACATTAAAAGAAACTCTACTAATATGAAAATTTCAATGATACGACATAACAAAACATCCCAACATTAACCAACCCACACATATGTACACCTCCACACTTACACTTTCGTACATCCACAAACTCACCAATCACAAATGCTCCACTAGCTTTATGACTTGGGTAAGACATTTGATTAAGTTTAAAAGCATAAAATCTGGTTTATATAAAAAGGAAAGTATAAACCCTAAAGGGGGTTAACAATGGAAAAACTGTGTCAATAGGGTAGGCTATTTGGCTAATGTAGCTCGGAAAAACAAAGAATGCCTAATCATTTCCATATATTAATGCATGTGATAAAAATGCGGTCTCGAATAGAAATTCAAAGCAAAATCAGGATGTACATGTCAGGAAGGCCATACGTTATCAAAAGACAATGAGACTGAAATGAAGTTGTCAGTCTAATAAGGCTTAAAATCTCACTATCATTGTCTACCATTAGTCACTACTCTTTTAAAGATAATGCATATCGACTAATCACAAGAGTAAAAATACATGTTAAAGTTGCTATGAAATTCTCTAGTCAATTCATTATCTACTCATTACTATATAATCCTAGAAGCAATAGAAAACGAGAAAATGTTTGTTTTGTTTGTTTTATTCTTTCTCTCATTTTGATTGAAAACTTAAAACAAGCAAGAAACGAACCAACAAAGAACACACATGCATAAAAAAAAGAACTGAGAAAATGTAAAGAAAAGAAATTTACTTCCCCTGGGTTGCCTCCTAAGAAACGCCTTGGCTTAGGATCGCTGGCTTGACTTCATACTTTCCTCAAGTGAAAAAAGTATGATCTTTTGGTGGCATATGCGGTTCCTTCATGTTAGATTCTTCCGAATATGGCCTTGGTTGATAATCGATCACATTTAGCGTCCTTCCTATCCTTAGACTTTCGATCTCTATTGAGTCTATATTTTCTTAAAAGATCTCGAATGCCTCTTCACCTTTTTCTTCCTCGTTTAATTCCTCTAACCTACTAGGTAAAAGTAAAGAGTCATTCTAAACAACAAAATGGAACTCGGTATTTACATCTGAGCTAAAAGATATAGCTTTTTCTGCCTCAAGCTCTTCCTTAACTTCATCTTCACATACAATTCCTTGAATATTGCTCTCAAAATTCTCAAGCTTCTTATCACTTTGTAAAGTTTCCGCATAAACATCCATTGGGTACTGTCCCGACCCGGAACCATATCGAACACATGACATCTACTGCATACCCAAGCTAAGGATACTCACGATACCTTTAACCCGACTATGCAAGGCTAACTAAATATCCTTTGAAAACATTTGGACAACACAACGACTGTATTTTAAAAATCCCAAACCTTAATTAAATACCTATAAATTAGTTTTAAACGCACTTCTATGTTCAGATTTAAAACTTTACCATAACTTCTGGAATTTTAAGTCCATTCAAGAGCAATCTCAACAATAATACAAAAAGTTTATACATAAGGTCATTTACAAACCACAAGACAGTCAAAAGTTAATTTACAAAATCATAAAGCATATCAACATAACCAACCTAATAAGAACAGTTCATGAGCCACTATACAAAAAAAAGTACAAAACAAAGACTACCCATATGTAGTAATGCCCCTAAAATGTCAAAAGACTGCACGATACACTCAAAGCTTCAAGCTTACCAAATTAACCTACATGGTTGGAAAGTGGAGCAGGTGAGTACACTATGTACTCAGTGAGCAGGAAAAACATATATAGCAAGCAAAACCCGATACACACCAAGTAGGTCTAGATAACCTAAGGGTAGGTTTTTCACGCATCTAGCATAAACATAACCACCTATGAAGTGAACATACATGACATAGAAACACATCGGCCTACCCTATGACTTAACAAATACTAGTTAGGAACCACATAAGTCTAGCCTATTAATCACTCATCCAGTGAACATAGGTTCCAGTTCCAGTACACAAAAGCAAAAAAGCATCACATGTATAAATCAAATCTCGTCAGGAAAGAAAATATCAGAATAGGCCAAAACAATCATGTATGTCGCCACTAGTTAGTCAAACTAGTGTGCACACCCATTGATTACTAGTGTTGGCTCGACTTTCATCTATGGTGAGTCTAGAATAAGGTCAACAAGAGCGTCATGAACCTAGGTCATGACCTCGTCGGTAACTAGACCTCTAGGTGTGCAATCACCCGCAAGTCTCTTAGAAAGGTGTCGATACAGGGACTTGACTTTTATGTACCAGTGTTAAGGGTATAAGGGTCGCTTAACCTATTGTACCTAGCACACGATTGGCCAATCGTTATCCACCAATCACAAAAATCATATACAAATATTAAGCTCTAAAATCAAGTAAGGCACCATACCTTTATTTATTGGTCCAACCGATAAAATGGAACCTTATCGTGGCTCTAAGCCAAAAGACAACACATACATGCAGCATACATGACTCGGTTATGCATATGCAAATTCCAAAACATTATTTCGTGCAATAAAATTCATCTTTTGCACTCCAAGTGCAAAGTTGTTCAAAATTGTAGTTTCAAAAAATAAACCGTTATCCTTTGCACATCAAATGCAGGTTTGTTAAAAACTATATCATTTCTTTAAATACATAATAAAAAAATAAGTTGCACTCCAAGTACAAAGAGCTATTTAAAACAATGTCACTTATTAAATACACAAGTATACTAGCATCCATTTGAGATTCAATTATACTATACATTACTTAGGTTTAAAATTCACATACAAGTCGTCATGTATGTCTTCGAATGTCTTAATCCCATTTGAGAGTTATGATTTCCCTAACTCACTTCAAAAGAAGGTGTACACTCCCTTGAATTCAACAATCCTCAGTACAAGCTCCTTAATCCACAGCTCTTGAGCCTTTATACATACAAATATACAACGTATTAACTACTCAAACATATATCTCATATTCATACACCACCACAACCAAATTCATCCCTAATCAATCATCATAAATGTTATTCTAATATATGTCAATAGGCCAATAATTCACTTACTAATTCAGCTCAATGTCTCCTCAACCATCAAGCTAACCTAACCTTATGTGCAATGTTTACATCCTTTTCTTCCTAATAATCCTTTATGAACAAGTTGTCTTCTTTTAATCATAACTCTCTTTAAAAAAATCCAAATGCCATGATTCTTATGCCCCCCAAAACTAAACTTCCATTAGTCTTAATATATCAAAAAATTACACAAACAGCTTCTCCTTTTAAAATATAATCTCCATCCAAATTGTGTCCTGTGTCTGGTAAGAAATAGACTGGCAACCAATACTCAATCATTATCAATACATCTCCTAACAAAACCCTTTCACAAAAGCATTAATAAGACATCAATAATCATTTTTAATGTTTTATACTTTCACTAATTCGGACTCTAAGGTCCTAAAAAATCGGGAAATAATACAAGGTTCTTGCACAAGGGTCTATCATAGACAGTATTAGGGAAATAAGCATAACTCGAGCTTTAGTCACTATTTTGTCAAGCCACTTTCACATAGGTCAAGTTAAGACCTATATCTACAACTTTTATTCTTTGAGTTTCTTCAAATTTGTGCTCTAAGAATATGAAAGATAGATCGAAGGAGAAAAATGAAATTAAAACCAGAATTTCAGCTTACCTTGATAACTTTTTTCCTTATCCTCTTCTATTCCCTTTTTCTTTCCTTCTCTTCTCATTTTCGTTTTTTCTCTCTTTTAACCTTATGGTCGACCTCCACCACTCTCACTTCTATTTCCTTTTTCATCCATTTTCTCTAAAAAATTCAAAGGAAGGTAAACTAATCCATGTGTCACCATTCCATTGGTCCATGTGTCACCATTATATTGGTACATATGTTACCCTTCTATTGGTCCATATGTTACTATTTTACTAGTCCATGTGTCACTTACTTTAGGATCTACATGTCACTCATTTATGCCTCCATATTTCACTACTTGTAAGGCTAAACATGTCACTAATTGTAAGGCTACACATGTCTCAAATTGTAAGGATATATATGTCACCATTTGATAAGCTACATATGTCACCATTCTATTGATCCACATGTCACAAGTCTAAAGTGCCATTTGTCACAAACTTAAATGCCACTTGTCACAATTATACTCAAGCCAGTTTTCATCCATTTAACTAAGCCATTTGTCACTTATTCCTAATACCACAAGTCACCATTTCGTTAGCCTAATCAACCTAAATTGCCATGTATCAATTTCTCTTGCTCTTTAACATTTTTCTTAGACTAGATGCACAAATCACCTCTTCAATTACTCAATTGTAACTATAAATTCCAAATTCACTAATTATAATCCATCAATTCATGTTGTTGGTAAATCAAAATGCAAAACATTAAGAATGCACATTCATATCACATTCATTTTCGTTCCATACCCAAAAATATATCAATTGAGTACATATACTATCTTACAATGATTTCTAAATCATTATTCATATGTTTATACGAATATTATGCATGTGAATGAAATGCACCTCGTAAATTCTTAAATGAAATAACTCATGTGACTCAATCAAACTGTTTAATCTCTTAACAATTTTAGGAGGAGGTAGGATATTACAGGTACACCTCGAGTTGATACGGTTGCTACTCTTCATTTTCGATTCTAAATGATTGATATCTCCCTATCGAGGCAATGCATCTTATTGGAATTACAGAGCATCCTGCCGGATTTGCTCTACACCTTGCTGAAACAGCTATTGCATATCTTGTTGGAACTGTTGTATATTCTGTTGAATTTGAAGATTGTTAGCAGCCATAATATTAAGCAATTCTTTTAGAGATGTACTTGAGTCATGTTGGCTCTCTGAATCTTAAGCACTAGATCATGTATTTTGTGAAAAATTCCCTCCATCCTATTGGAATTGTAGAGTCTTATGCTGTAATTGCAAAGTATTAGCGCTCATAATATTAATCAACTCTTCTAGAGATGGATCAGAGTTGTGATAGGAAGCTTCTGGTCTGTATGAGAATTGTTGTGTGCGTCCTGCAAACTATCATAGAAATAATTCTTATGGTTATCCCATATATAACCAAAGTTAGGTTGATCAGTCCAACCTTGGTTATAGGATTAAGAATAAGAGTTAAAGAAAAAATTACTTCCATCCATGTTTTTTTTATAAATCACAAACACGAAACAAAATAAAGAAAGGATCACAAAATAATTGAAAAGAAAGCAATTATGAACAAATATATACAAAACACCAATTAAAATCACAAATAAAAACTAAAACATTGCACTCCCCAATAAGGGTGCCAAAATTGACAGCGCGTCGTAACACTAGTCAAAATAAAATAACTAAACTCACCACTGCTATAGTAGTAGGTCTAGTTATTTTATTTTGACTAGCGTTATGATGCGCTGTCAATTGTCCTGATGATCATCATTTTACTTATGGATATTGCATCTATCTATCATCATTTTACTTATGGATATTGCATCTATCTTGGGCCCAATTGAATCTCTTCAAGTGCTAAAAAATAGCTTATTATTTTCAAATTTAGTACTAAAGCTGAATATTGAGGCATTGCTCTAGCCATAGTAGAACTCTATTGGACCACTTTTCTTTTGGGAGAAATAGGTTTCTCTACTATACCCACTCTATGGTGTGATAATCTTGGAGCTACATTCCTTGCTTTTGATCCAATCACTCATGCTCTTACAAAGCACATTTTATCAGATACATTGCCTCTACTCGTCAAATTGCTAATATTATGACCAAGCCTTTTTCATCTTCAGCATTTCAACGTCTTCATCATAAGCTCATGATTGCTACACATCATAAGCTTGAGGGGGGTTGATAAAGTTTGTTCTACATGTATCTTAACTACTCAATCTTTGTAGATAAGATTATTCAATCTCTTTGGATACATTTAGATTAAACCTTACCATAATATTAATTGTAGATATATTATGTAAATCTCTTATGATTTTATTTTTACTTGTATATAAAGGCGCTCATAATCCTTTCACAAAATGTATCGAAACGCAATAGATATTCTATACACAATTCATTCACAATTCCTTTTAGTGAGCAACAGAGGAAAGAGAAACATAAAAGAAAGGCATTGGAGGCTCCACAAAATTGTTGCTTCCATTCCACCACCACCACAACCCACCATTATTACCATTCTTTGAGTTAAATATCACATGTTTCTTTTAGCTGATTAAGTTGAAAGTTCTAATGAGTCGGTGAGAAGCTTAAACATTACAAGGACATGTTGGCTAACATATAGACGAGAAGCAGCAGACGTTTGTGCAAGAAAAAAGTTATATTTGTAATAATAATCCAAGTAAAAATTTGTCATTTAAACTTAAAATAAATAATGCTTATATAATTAATAGAATTATATTGAAAAGCCCATGTTACAGTTTCATGAGAGTCTAATAAAACGTAAATTAGATAAAAATATCTTTAGGTGAAGTTTAATTAAGATTTATTTTTTATATCTTAATTCAAGATTGTTCATTATCTTTAGTATTATATAAATCAATAATGTACAAAAAATAGTTAATAGTGAATTACATTTACATTTTTTGAAATGGACGTTGAAAAAAATATTGATCGATGTTAGTAAATTTATCATCCCTTGTTAGAGTTAGGTTATACTTAATATATCTAATCTTTAGACTTGAAGACTTATAAAATAAGGGCAGGGAGTGTCTCTGATATAGAGATTATGACATTCAAGTCAGACTTATGATATTTGGAATTGTCTAAGTTAAACATAGTAAGATAGTGAGTTTACATCATCCTTGAAAATTGTATCCTATTCTTGAATAATTTAGAATAATCCTTGTTCATCCCTTAAATTGCATGAGATTTATTTAAGTGGATGAATTTCATGACATTAACAAGGTAATGTATGAAATTGAGTCCTTAAAGTATTTTTAGGCATGATACAAATCAATGTCAATGTCATTTGTCCTAACTTTTATTAAAGATAGGCATTCTACATAGGAGTAGTTATAACTAAGCGTGAGCGGGTATGAGAGTTGTTGATCATGACATTGCATGTATATAAGTTTGCAAGTATTTGTACACAAGAATCTTATGAGGGAGTCCGTTGATATTCATTTAAGTTTGTAATAACTAGTTCTTTAAGGTTACGGGGGACGAGAAAAAAAGGGAAAGCAGCAAAGTAGGTTCATATTTAAAAGCACATCGAGATAAACCTCTCTCATCTTCCTCTCCCATTTTCGTAATTTCTCTCTCTACCATCCTTCCTCGTTCACTCTGTTCACTATAACTAACCTAACATTCACCCAAAATCAGTGATTTCCTATATCAACTTCCAGATTGGAACAAGCTTAATTCATTCAAAGGTTGACACTACAAGAAAACAGCACAATTTGCGACGTTTAAAAAATGTCACAAGTTTCAAAAAACATCACAGAATACAATTTGCGACGTTTTAAAAAACGTCACAAATAATGTCACCAAATGCGGTGCAGGCAAAAGGTTTCTGCGACATTTCTCATAAAACATCACGAAAAATACGGATATTTCGTGACGTTTTAATTAACGTCACTGAAATATTGGTCTTTCTGCGATGTTTTTTAAAAATATCACAGAAAGTCACATTTTGCGACATTTTTGAACATTCCGTGACGTTTTAAAGACGTCATGGAATGTGACTTTCTGTGACGTTTATTCAAAAACGTCACGAAAAGTTGTATTATTTTTAATTATTATTTTTCTATTTTTCGAAAATCATTGTAATTTAAAAATTTTCAATTTTAATAGTTATTTTTTAAAATACAAAATTTTAAAATCTTATTTGTTTAATAACTATTCAATATTATTTATTAATTTTATTTATTTAATAATTCTTCAATTGTTTTAGTATATCATTAATTTTAATAATTATTCATGTATCACAAGAATTTCATACCTGCAGACAATGTATTATTTAATTGCAATTTGCAAACAT
>JAOSBP010000005.1:26141806-26167346 GCA_027563825.1 Erythroxylum mucronatum
TCATTCCAATTCAAGCATCATTCTTATATCATTTGACATGCCATAAAACTCAGATTGTCACTTACTTGTTAGGCTTTCGATTCAGCTCAAACTTCATATTAAATCAAGTCTTCATGCAAGCAAACTTCATCATAAACTTAAGATGAAAATAGGTTGATTTTGGACAACAAGATGAAGGTAACGTTTAACTAGTTTTCTTGGCTATTTTGTGTAAGGTAAAAAGCTGGTTTTGTTGCAGCAATTTGGCTAGGGTTCAGGAAAAATACATAGGAAAAGTAGGAGCAATTTTCGGTAATGAAAAAAAAAGAAAGAAGCAACAGAAATCTGTTGCAGAAACTTGCTACTTCACGTGTTAGGTGTCACCATTAAAGCACATCACTTGTCCTAAGGCATGTCTTACATTTGCCTAATTAAGATACTGCCACTAATCCACTCAAGATGCTTCCATTAGTCACTAATTAAGTAGTCCACATGTCACCCTAAGATTGGTCCACTTGTCACATAATAATTTGTCCATTTGTCACACATTTTACTATGCCAAATGTCACTCAATTTTAGGCTTATTCACCTTAATTTTTCATCTATCAATTTGTCCTACCACTTGGCATTTATTTTTTTATTTTTTGACCAAATGTACATTTAATCCATTAATCTCTCAATTAATAACATTTAATCTCAATTTACTAATTGAAATCCGAACATACCAAAATTCAAGATATACCAAATCACAATTTACATCATGTTTATTTAACTTTTTTCATACCTCGGAATAAGTCAATTGAATGCATATGTTATCTTTGTAATGTGTACAAATCTCAATTCGTGTATGAATGCTAATGTTATGCATGTATATGTAATACTTAATCGAGGGTTAAACCCTAAGCATATACCAAAAAACAAGATATTACATTATCTATTTATTAGATAATTAAAAAACTGTCCATATGTTAGATATTTATTTCTTACTCTGAGGCCATATAAAATGGGCTAAGGTAATAAGTGATAAAGGCCTTGTACGATTCTTATAGAGTAAATTTATATTTAAATAACTACTATCTCTATGTTAAACTCCCTTCAAATTTAATGTAAAGAGGGAATTCAAATGAACTTTGCTTCATCAGATCATAAAAACTACGAATATTGCATTTGGTTTAATGAGAATTGCATGATTTGAATTTCAAAGACTTTTATTTGTCCGTAATTTAAATTTCTATAGATTGAAAAACGCATATAACGAACCAGCCTCCTCTTTTTTTCCGAGAAAAATAAACTACGAAGCAGCCCTTATTCGTAGCCTTAAAAGTAAGCAGAAACGAAAACAACCAGATTGCATTACCTAATCTAATGTTTAACATTTTAAACATTGAAAGATTGCATGTGCTCTATGTGATCTAAAGTAGACTACAGACGACATCCATTTCTCCCCGTATGATTTACTATAAGCACTTGTAATATCGGTGCACAAATTTTCATGTATCCAAAGCATGCTTTGCGCTTTCCCTCGCTCTCTGTTATACCGTTCCCTTACTCCCCTGTCATCATTAGGTAGTGGTTAACGACGGATTTAGGCTAATTATGCGTATCCCAATGGTTAACACCGCTAAAATTTTAGAGCTCTTAAAAAACAAACCAAGCCCTAACGAGTGAGTTGCATGTTCTTTACAGGAAGTATAGATCACTACATCCCTGGCAAAATGGGTCATCTTCATACTCCTACAGACTTGAATATTTGTTCAATCATTACTATCTGAAGACGACGGGCAGTTCTTGAAATCTAACAAATTGAATCTTATTAAACAGCAATATACAATTGAAAAATTCATGGGCTACAAAGTAGAAATTTCAACCTCAACCATAATGATCATGGAGCTTGCAGGTTCTGCCATTTAAAAATTGCCACATATGTGCAGTATTTAAAAACTGCATACTAAAAGCACAAGAGAGAGACAAACAACACGGGTGGAAATGGCTCTACAAGACTCAGGTTCCTAGGTATGGAGATAGCCCCATCCTAGGATGAACTCGACAACGGATCACAACACTCACCTATAATTTACAGCTCTCTTCGTAGCTCACGCACAGAGTTGACACCAAGAAGATGACCTAAGTAAGCTTTCTCCAGATAGATCCTTTTGATGCTGATAAGCATTTCACCTTCGGAAACACAAAACCAGCCTTTGGAGGATTTCCGTTTACAAGTGAATTATCAAAAATTTCTTTGCACTCTTGAACAACCTGCATGAAGGACAAATTGTACCAACAGGTTAATTACAAAAGGTCATAAAATCATATATCATATAATTCTGAAATGGCACAAAATTGTACATATCAATCCAGTTTAAGCACGAAGATTCCTCATCTTAAAAAATTGACATGGTTGTACAAAATCCTATAGATGCAGAAATGTTCACTATAAATCTTTGGTACAGGATGTTTGTTTTACGGTGACATTTTTAGTAGAGATATTTAAAGCGTACCTCTTTGGCATCCTTGCGTGGTATCCCCTCTCGTAGTGCCACAAGCTTCTCAACTACATCGGGCTGTAATCGGACATTAGTCAGATGACACAGTAGCCATGCACATATCTTCCGAAATTACAATGATATTTCACAGAACTTGACCGGACCAAGTAAATAGGAATATTTCCATAGGATAGTACTAATATGTCAACTAAAAGGAGCAGTCCAGAGAAAAGATGAACTAGCAGCAAAAACTACAAGAGTAACAGAATGTTTACCGGGCAGTCAGGTTGATGTTCAAGAATATTTGTATATATTAGTGTGAAAGTATCCAAGCTCTCTGCTGAAGCAAGTTCTCGTAAATCACTGAGAATCCTGACTCTACTTTCTACTTTCTGAAGGGCCAGACCATACATATAAGAAAGAATTAAAAAATGCTAATGTTACTTAATATCAACCATGAAGGAATACATAGGGAGCAGCACTTACGGTGACACTAATATATTCCCTGAAGAAGTCCATAATAACTTCTTCATCAAGCCTCATCCTTTCTATCGTCTCTTCTTTTATGTAGTTTTTCTGCAGTAATTACACGCACATTAGAACAATCTAGCTGTAAAAACAAAAGATTCTAATAGAAAAAATGCATGAGAGGAAATCCCCAAAGCGTTCAAAGCGTATCTTTTATTCGTTTTAACAATGAACCAAAATATCCAACTTGAATTTTGATGTGAACCTGAGTGAGAAGATGGTCAACGTAGACCACCACTGTCTCCTCCAGGCAAGCCTCAACGAATCTCCTGAATGATGTTTCTTCAATATACCTTGATCGCCAGAAATTAGAAACAGTAAGCCACAATCTCCTCTTTACAAGAAATACATGAATGATATAAAGCACACCCATAAAGCTATATGCATGTATATAGCTACATTCATTTTGCAACTGTTTTACTAACTAGCATGATCTATTTTAACATGAAGCACATGATACCAAAATCCACTCACAAATTTCCTTTCTTGGAAGCAAGAACTGTTAGTCTACCTTGGATGCTATCCAAATTGATGCAAAAGTATTAACAGCTTTGTTCTGCATACACGTATAGATATGTAGTGTCATATTGATTTATTTTGTGAATATCAATATTGTGGTAAAAAGTCAAAATTGATTTTTATCTTCTTTAAAGAAAAGATGAAAATCAATATAAATCCAACGAATTTAGAATGAATTCTTTGATGCTCTTTTGTTTAGAATGCCTAACATATGGTTAAAACATTGAGAACCTTTTGAATGATTATATTACTTGATTCAAAAAGTTCTCACAAATGCCAAACGTATCTTCTTCCAATTTGTTTTTTAAAATTAATTTATTAAATTTAACAAAAGGATATTTTGTTTTGCTGTGCAACAATTTAAATTTTTTTAAAAAAATATATAGGATTCCTTTTTTTAGATTTTATTTGTTATTGTAAAAACTTGGAAACTATAAAAATAAATTTTATTATATGAAAAATTTAATAAAAATACAAAAAAAAGAAAAAGATTATAAATATAATCTAATTAGAGAAAATCAATTATACTATAGTATATATTATAATAATGCATAATTATAATTATAATAATATATAAATTAAAACTATAATATATATATTAGATATTATCTATCAATAATTCCATCTATCCTATATCTACTAAAAAATTATAATATATATGTCTAATATATGAATAAAAGAGTACATATGTTTTATGCACAATTAACTCACATTTGAAGGTGCAATAAATCATATAATTACAGTGCAAACTCAAAAGAGATATTAACGCAAAACACCTTAAAAGTCTATAGAAGAATTAAAAGAAGAAAAACTAGTCAACCGCAAGCCTTAATTTCGTGAGATGAGGACTGAAAATTGAGTTGAAAACAAAGATAAAGAAAAATTAGCCCTAGTTGTTTATGATTTAAATTTATAAATTTTTTATCAGACTATGATTTAATTTCATTAGGAACCCTTTCCTACTAGAATAAGAGTTCTTAGACCCTATGAGTGATTCCTAGTTTCTACCCTCCATTCTTTATGTTACTAAATTTCAACCACCAAAACCCTAAATTCCAGACATATTAAACCCTAAAATCCTAGCCTAATATCAGCTATATTTCCAAATTTTGTGAGTTATTTCTTCTATTTGTCCTATGTCAGATGTACTTATCAGTCTCAAGGTGGCGAACATATAAATACAAAAGCATATTTTCTGCAGCAAATTAACCCATATAGTAACATAATATCTCCAAAGTATATGTAACATATTTCCTAACTGTATATCATTCCTATTAACATTAGTAGTGTGTCAGAAACCATTTTAAGGAAGCAGTTCTCATGCGCATTTCCAGCCTCTAGGCATCTAAATTCACACTTGTTAGCATTCTGAAAGTCTTCGAGAGAGTAAAATGGTTGAGCTATTCCACTGAAGAAAATGCATGTGCATGAAGAAAATGTTGAATGCACAATTATCAGATATCAAAACTTTTTTAGAAACTTGAAACAAAAACATTATTCTGTTTTTTTCAAATTTGAATAATGCATCAAATCTAAAGTTTCCTTTCTAAAAGGTGATTACTTGATGTGTATAATCTTTTGTTTCCTTCCCCTTGACCATGCAATATTGTGAGTCAAAAGCCAAAATATAAAAGGATGAAACTTACATCTTCACATCTGTAAAGTAATCACCAAATGTTGCAACCAGGTACTCAGTGACCTGTCCCTCAACCCACTCTGGAAGACACATAAGTAAAGAACTAAAATGAGCGGAACAGGAAGAGGTAGATAGATAAAAGCAGTACAAAGCAATTAGTTGATTGACATTTCAGCAATTATATGTAAAACTTCACTTCGGAAATTTCCAACTTAGTACCAAAATCACATCATTTTGGCTCTTAGATTATGAAAGTAGAGGGCCTTACTCAACTTAGACAAGTCTCTATTCCAAATCACTACAAACTAAAAGTGCATTTGAGAATGAAATATGAACAGTTGAACCAGAATAATGATCTGATCATTAGCTTTATTTTCATCAGAAGAGCACATCTCAAACTGTTTGTCAGCAACCGAAAAATTAAAAGAAGAATACACCAAAGTGTTAACTTGAAACACTTCTCATAAGCTATTTCAGTAATTGTATTTCAAAACTCACCTGCTCGATATACTAATCAAATGCTAAAACCTCTTACATTTATAGCCCATTTACATATCAAAATTATGTTTTATGCAAAGGGTGTTTACCCACATGATTCAAGAAACTTCACATACAGACTTCTGATAAGAGGAAAGGTGTCACTCCTCTTCTATGGACTGGTTGTTTAGAGGAAGCTCTACTCACTTTAAAACACTTTTTCTTCTTTAAGTGTTCTTGATGTTGCAGATAATTAGGTGCTCCTGTATATAATATCTATCGTTTTGACTTGCATTCTGCCCTGGTGAAGTTACTTTAATTTATTTTTGCCTACTGAAGAGAATAGAGAAGAAATAACTATTCAAATGACATCATTGTCAACACAAACTTGACATCATTATCAGTAAGGCACCTGAATGTAAACTACATCAGGTAGTCTGGAATTCATATGGGTTATAAATGGATTCAGGCAATTTACTAACAACTATTAACAGTACAATCTGGTTTCAGGAAAAAGGGTGGGTTGATTATAAAAACTAGCAGTCAGATGTGAACCAATCAACATTTAGGCAAAAGACAGTGAACCATCGTAAACACTTTTTAGAATGACCAACTTAACAAATGATGCCAAAATATTAAAGCTCCAAAAGTACTTGCCTTTATGATAAAGTTTGACAAGTAATTCCTCCACTCCAGGATCTTCAAAGATAACTCTAACAGTTTGATGTACAGCTTCCTACCATTATTCAGTGGTTTTCAACATGAGATTTGGACAATTATCTTAATATAAGGAAACAATATACTATGCATGCCAAGAAAAATACACCATTATACCAATATATATCAGGAATAAAGAATATGGAGATTTAAAAGCAAAAGAATTCGGTGATTCATCTACATCAATGCTGTGTCAGAACTAGTAAGTTACGAAAAAGGGGTCAATAACAAACAAGAAAATTTACACATAACTCCGCTATTGTATATTCTTTAGTTTTGCCTCCAAACTATCCTGTCTAACTGTTCTGCCTCAAGCCTGAGCATACACATTAAATGGCAAGAAAAGGAAAGTCTCCTCATCATCAGCATGGTAAAGGGACTCAAACACAGGCTGCTTGAGTGAGATTACATTTCTCCTTCCAGAAAATGTGACAGAAAATGCCCCACATTGATAATGAAGATATTTGAGATGCATTTTACAGAAAACAAAAGCAAGTTTGGTACTTTCTTATGATGCAAGTCTTGCATGACCAACTACTGTAGTCAGCTTTCGCCCATTAATATGCTTGCAAGTTATTGTGTGTCTTTTAAAAGAAAGAGAAGGCATATCTATTTCTGTAAGAAGAAGGCCTTTCAACAACGCTATGGCTCCCAATGAAATGAACTTGTCACTCTTTACGCCAGAAATGACAAGTACAATGCCAACAGATTATTAGGATGCATGGTCCAAGAAACAAATCCATCAAGAATTTTTGGCTGATGGGACCCTGATCATGCAAATTTTATTGGCAAACAAAATGTAGGAAATAGAAGAGCCCCATCGGACCCTTGTCCATTTCTACTGATTCCAAGCATATAAACACATGAAATCACCCAATAATTTTAGCACAGCAATCAGTTGGAGTGATTGACCTTTCAAGCACTAAGCTTGTATACTGCACTCTTTAAATGCAAACACTCCAAAAGGAAAGCAAAGCTATAAAAAAATCCACCTCTAAACTGAATATCAAGAGCAAGGAAAACTGACTCTTCCAGCATGTTGCTGTATTAGAGTTCATCAAGAAGTCAAATGTAAGAAAAAGGCATTGTGATTTACATATTACATGTAATGGAGAAAAGATAGGAGTGCCTTGAAGAACACCAAACTATATGTGGAAAAATGAAGAAATGATCAAGCTTTATACCTTTGCAACCTCTAGGAAACCTTTGCAAGTATCTTCAAAATTAACCTGCATATGCACCAAAAATATCCAAGTTCAAAGAAAATTAACCAGACATGGTATTCTTTTTTGTTCTCTGTGTTTTTCTTTTTAAATCAATAAGCTACAAATCTAAAACAAGGGAGGAAACAAAACGGGAAAAACAATTAATAGAACGGCCATATGTGTCTGTCAATAAAATATGGGATAAGCAGTAAAGTTAATCAAGAGGATGGCGATTGAGCAGGAAATTGATCTGTGTTGCCAAATTAGAAGAGAACTGGTAGAAGGCATCCTACTATTCAAGTAAATTTTATAAGCTGTCAGAATGAGTGTTCCTACGTAGTGTCCTTCTTAAACATTTACGGCATCTGCTTGGCATGTTCACCAAATATACTGTGTAGAGAAGGGGACAATTAGCTAGGAAAGATTATTTATCTGCAGCAAAGCTCAGTCTCATTTATCACCAACATATCTACAATTTGAAACAGCTTCCTTTCATGTCAAAAGAACTGAACAACCACTATCTGTTCATTTTAGAAATCAGTGTGCATATACAGGTTAAATAAGCACCAAAAGCAATCACTTCACCTATGTAAAGCAATGTCTTGTGATACGTGTGCACGTGTTCACAGATCAAAAATCAGGAATATACATGCTTTGCGTACATTACTATGGTGCTATACACCACTCACTACTGTATATTTCACCCTGAATCCAAGTAAGTATCACACGAGGAACAATAACCACTAATTTATGCGTTTGCATTAGGATAAAAAGCTGCATTCAAATTTTCCCAAAACAAAAGCTGCATTCAATGAATTTATAAACAAAAAGCTCGATAGAAGAAAAGGAGAGAGGCCTTGATGCAGGAGCATTCTAGATTTGCAATTAGTTCTACTAAGATGTCCTTACTTATCTTGTGTTGCTTGCTTTCTCGTTAAGTACTATAACAGTTGACGTCTAGGGCTTTTAATTAGGAGCCAGGAGCTGCTGGTCCTGTCATTAGTAGGATCTGTACTAAGAAGATTATAAAAAGGAGTTTCTGCTGGAAAATACAGCATCTTATTATTTCTGGTATTTTAATTCAAGAAGGTTTCTTTAAAACTGTAAGTATTTTATTATCCTAGCCACAATCATCCTAATTTTCACCGTAATTTTTTTTTTAACTTGCAGCCCTAAGTCCCTTCCCTCATCTAATTGATATTAAGGCACAAAAGGGATACAAGAGTGAGGTCCCCTCAGGCCAGTCAACTTTTTTCGGTTCTTTCTTTGCTCGTTAATGAAAATATCTTTTAAAAGGAGAATCTTACAAATCCCCAAATTTTCCTTATCAAACAAAACATAATTCAACATTCTGAGGGTGAAACCGAGAATGAAACCTATGAAAAGAAAAAAAAAATACTTTTATGTAATATTACCTGCTCAGCAAAAAAAAAACATTACCTGCTCAGCATAATTTTGGGGAAGAGCTTCAATGATGCTGGTACTTAGCTCCATTGCAAGGTCATAGCAACGTAGATTATTGTTTATCTATATAAATTAATACTATTTTAAATAAAAGTAAGTGGTATGTAAAACTTCAAAACTTCGATCAGCTATCAAAAGTTTTACCAACAGAACGAACAACTAAAAGATCACAAACCATTGCACATAAAGGTTCCAGACCAATTTCAGAAGCAGGTTCCGCAAGTCTTTTCTTTTCAGCTTCTTGAAAATCTATCATCACCTGTTATAACAAACAGAAAGACAACCCACAAAAAAGTTAGAGTGGAATATACGTAACCCTAATGAAGAAAATAACAACAAATAACCGCAGAAGCCACATTAGGATAATATCAAAATATGAAAATGACAGCCTAAAAGCACAAGGCTTAGAACCCACATGGGGATGAATGACACAAAGAACGGTCAATGAGGCAATTTCACAGCACCACTGGGATGCATCCGCATGAGAAATCAGATTGCAGCCATGTGATGCCAACATAATTTTGTGTATCGTTAGTAAAAAGGAGTTGGGTAGAACAACCGTGATGAAAAATATTGACCAAACATGTTTAAAAGTCAACAATTTTTTTGGAGCCACCTATTATTTGTTAGTATCCTTCTCCTCAAGAGTCGCAACTTATCCAGAAAGTGATCACAGCAAAGAGTTTCCTTCAAAAGAGTCAGATACGGGTACCTGGATAATAGCTAAAGAAATCCTGTATAGCATGACATCAGTGCTGTTATCCCTAACAATTTGAACTTGTTCCCCAAGAATCCTGAATAGATCAACAGCAGCTGGAGTGTATAGCTTGCCATCTTCCGTTTTCTTTGGTGGCTGCACCTTATCAGCTTCAAGGATATTTAAATACCATTTCTATAAAGTTTCAAGAAGAAGAAATTGCCATTAAAAGACAGGATTAACATATCCCAATGTAAAAGCATAATGGAAGCCAGGAAGCATATCATTCACCTTTGTTGTAGCTTGCATTCTCTCAACATATGAGTTCATCAGGGGATCCATGGCCCCACTCTCTGAACAGACTTGAGCCAGAGACTCATCAACACCAAGGCCAATTAAATTTTCTTGGTACTCAACAACCCAACCTGTTACCTAGTTGGAACATTCAGAATTTTAAACAACTTAATCTACAGATTAAATGTACCCTGGGATAAAGATTATTCCAAATAAGAAGAAACACAAGAATAAAACAAAAAGATTCATAATTGAATTGTATCATTTCAATCACATGCTTTGCATATATGCTTCTACTTGTCTTCTCTAAAAATTCAATCGGAGTTCCTAGAGCTAATGCTCGATTTATAGGATAAAGAATTTTTGAGGATACTGGTCAACAAACCCTGCAATTCTGCAACGTGTAATCATTCTCTTGACATTTTAAATCAAAAGGCTAACCGGAATACTTGACAATCAGATTAAAAGATCTAAAAAATGGTAATAGAAAACATAGGTATATCCAGTCATTTCATTCAGAAAATTTACTTTATACACTACACAACCAAAGAATGATTCTCTAAGATAAAATTAATTGATATAAAAGGTATAACAATTATGAGAATAGTGTCCAATACTAGAAACATCAAATCAAATTTCATATCATTTTTTTCCCCCATCAGACATGAATTTTTTAATAAGGTTAAAATTGGGAACATACACCCAAGCCAAGGTTTGGTGTAGCAAAAAGAGCCAATTGCATTGAAAATAATGTCTTCGAAATCAATCCAGTTTGGAAACAACCAAACCATTTTTTTTTTCCACATGGTAAGCTCATTCACAATCCAGATATTACAGTTGATATTACAGTGCATTAAAACCCAGATGAATTACCTTTAAGATCTCAATATTAGATAATTCATTTCCCCTTTCACTGAGTAACCGAAGCATCTGAGTAAATCTCTCAGTATAAAGATTTACCATAAGTTGGAATATTTCATATCTGCAAAAGACCTCGATTGAAGGGAGCAAACACAAGTGTTGAGTCAACATCACAAGGTCAATTATCGTGAACGACAATGCTAAGAACCATAGAATATCTTGCAATAGAAAGAAAATTAACCAGTAAGCTACTATATGAATTTTGAAGCACAATCGTTTATCAAACTTGCTCATATTTAAAAAGTATGATTTTTTAACAGGGTAATCCTAAGATGAGACTGGACTGTATCAATACTTATCAAAGTTTACATGGAACAGTCCTGATTTTATTCTAGAATAGAGAACTCAAGGATTAACCGCAGAATGCATACAATGACAGATGTCTAAGTATGAACTTTAATGAAATCATAAAGATCCTAAAAAGCTTACCTTCTATGTACAGTCATTATATTCTAGAACAGAGAACTCAAGGTTTAGCTGCAAAATGCATACAACAACAGACATCTAACTATGAACTTCAATGAAATCATAAAGATCCCAAAATGCTTAGCTTCTATGTACAGTCATCATATTATCCTCAACATTCAGAATTAATTGTACTGGTAAATCCTTGTCCAACAGAAGACTATTCTGAGAATAATGAAATTATGATTTGGGGGTCCTGGGGAGCTAATAGATGACAAGGACAAATTTCAAACAACTTGAGAGAATCTTATAGTTTAAATCATCTGTCAATGGCAGCCAACATAATGAATATTTCATATGGGGAAGCTATTGCTGTATAAATGGTACACGATCAATATAGGAGCCTGGAATTTGTGGCTGACACATGGAATTGTTTCATCATTAAGGACATATTGATAGCATAAAACTAAATAATTAAAGGTCAGCTCAAGTGGGAACCTCAAATTCAGAGATTCAAGGAAACACCAGGATCAAATGTTTAGAAGTCAAGATGAATAGAGAAGAGTTCCTCATAGGACAAACCTTGGAGGAAAGCATGGGGCCACATAATCATAAATATCTCCAAGTTCTTCCCCTATCTAAATGTCAACAGAAAAGAAGATATGAGTGCCATTATAAATATTCTAATAACTGTGATGGGTAAAACAATGTCAGTGTGTATTTTGAACTCTGAACGTAAAAGAAACATAAAGAAAGTACTCTTGTATTATCAAGAGGGTTAGCCGCTAAAGGCATATATCCAGTACTGGGTCCTTTAAATTCAACGTGACACAATCAAACCTGAATGAACAAAATGTTTATATCATTCCACAACTCTTTTCTTATAATTAGTGATGTCATGATGTTAAAGTACAGACATGGAATGCAACATTTTTCCTAATGGTAGTCTAGCCTATGTGTTATGGCGTTAAGGTATTTTGTTCAGAATATTAGAGTTAAGGATATAGATATTCCTGATTCTTTATAATTTTTAAATATCCTCGAACCTAATACCTCTATGTTCTTAATTGAGTATTCATGGTAAAAATGTGTATTTTGTTCCCACTCTTAATATTTCCTTCCACAATATTTTAAGATCTGAAATGATATTCTGTCTTTTTACATTAGTGATTTTATGATTATAGGTTTTGGTATAACCAAATAAATACTAAGCCTTTTTACATTTTCCTATTCTATTCATTATACTTTATTTCTTTTCTTACTTAAAAAGAAATTATTTCGTCGTCTCTGAATATCTGTTAAATATATAGCAGGGCAATATTTTTCTAAATCCTACATATCACTATTTTCAATTACTGTCATGTGCTTTTACTTTATTGAAGCCCTTCTACTATTAGAAGCCTCACAATAAGGACAAAAGACCATATTTTAATAGAGTTAATAAGAACCAATTAATTGGCATACTTTAGCATTAGAAAAACTTCAAAAATTTTAGAGTAAAATGATTGAAATGGGAAAACACAATAAGGACGGGAACAAAAATAATATGCAGGTTCTTCTTTGAAATCTATAGCATATTCTTCCAGTTACTCTTGTTTATATTCAGTGGGTGTAAGTGACAACAGTGAATTTCCCAAGTTCTTTTCACATTTATAAGTAGTCATTGAATCACTATAATATACAACAAAATTTTTATTTCTGACTTAATTTATCAGAAAATATGATGGTTCCAACTTTTTCTGCTTCACTAGCTCCAACATATAATTTCACATTTCAATCTTAGTTGTTGAACATGCTTAATTCTTATATGTTGTAATACTATTTCACCAGCCAACATGGAACCCTTTTGAAACTTCAGAAACTTGTCAAACATAACTATAGACAATTGTAAGTATTTGATTCCTATTTTTTTTTGTAAAAGAAAGCATACTTAACACAATCATATCTCATATGTTAATATAAAAAAATACATTGTTTGCAATTTTACACACTGAGTGCACTGATTACACCCAAGCTTCATCCATACTTTCTTCACTAACATTTATGCTCATGCTTTTCAAATCATAAACAAAAAACAAATAGTAAGTTGAATGAGACTAAGGCATGACAAAAAATTGGGTAAATAAAAAAATTAACATATTTGATAACATTTATAAATAAGTTGCAAAAGAGTCTGAAAAGGTATCAACCTAGTGTACACATAGAAGAAGTAGGATTTAACATAATCTAATAATGCTACATTATCAAAAAGTCCACATCACTTAATACTAACAAAAATCAACTCAAAAATTTGTTACAAGTCTAAGAGATCTGGAAAAGAACTGGATGTGTAAAAACTTATGGAGGATCAGGACATTTTAGTATTTTTTGTTGCACAATATTAAGATCACAAACAGCCATAACTTTTCAAGCCTCAAGAACACCAAGAACAAGAAAAGCAAATAAAGATGTTACATATATGATGAAACTGTCATGATTTTAAATAAACCTATTAAATGGAAAGATTCCCTTCTCCTTATTGTAGTTCAACTCATATGCTATTGCAACTTAGCATCATGCTTTTAAATTATTAAAATGATGAGCACAACTACCTTGCAATCCAAAGAATATAGAGAAAAAAAAAGATGTTAGACAATTGTAGGGATTAAGAATACCGTTCGAGCTTCTTCCAGAGCAGCTTTCAGGTCCTCAAAGACAAGCTGATGAACAAGTTGCAAAGGAATTATACATAGATTAGAAATGAACGTCTGCCTTATCAAGGAGATTCAAAAGGAAGAATACCTCTGTTAGCAGCCTATTAAAGCGTGCTTCAACTGTCTTCCTTATTTGCTCATAGCATTTGTCCTTATAACCTTTCCCTTGACCTTTTTGTTTCTGTTGTGTTAAGTTTTTGGATGAGGCAGTTGCAGCAGTAGACTTTCTGCAATTCATGAATAAGTGGGAATGAAAAATTATTGTAAAGTTCATGAAACAGCAGAACAACTGCAAACAACAAACTAGTATGAGAGGAACAGAACCCCAAATTTCAATTACAGAGCAAATTTACAAAACAAACTACCATGAGATACTTACTTGGCAGATCGACGAGCATTTGCAATTGCAGCCATTGCACCCTCTCCCTCAGCCTCAGCCGCCTCCTCAGCAAGTTGATGATCAAGGATTTCTTGCATTTCAACAACCCTAAAAGGAGGAAAAGAGAAATTTGTTGAAGACTTATGTGGATCAACTATGTTATAAGTCTTTGACATAGCCTGAAATTATTCATATTCTAGGGACTTAAAAGACCATAGAAGGGTATTCCAGGTATTCCTCCTATATTTAGGTCAGTGCATACTTATAGCTGCTTAAATACCACTTTTCCAAAAGAAAGGATCTTTCTATTATCAATTATTTGTCATTTACAACTAATTATTAATGTTGTTTATAATCTTTTCTTTTGATTGTAGCAAAATGAACTCATCAATAATAATGTGTTGTTCAAAGAATGTTATTAAAAGAAATCCACTTCTCAGCCAGCATGCTGAAATCCTCATATTGGTTGGAGATCAAAATAAATGTAATAAGCTTAAGCCTAAAACAGAAAACAGCTTTAAAAACAGAAAAGTAATGGCATTCCACAAATATCAAATGATCAAAAATGCAGCAAACATGAGCTTGAGAAGGTACAGCATACCTTATTGCACGAACCAAAGTTTGTGGGCTGCAAGAGTAAAATGCATAAATGTATTAGAGTTAAGAATGGAAAAGATCATCATGCAACAGAGTTTGTGCCAAGATCAGACTTGTTAACACATAGTTAGATGAATCAATAATCGCAACAATGCATGGGATTAATTAGTTTTAAAATACCATGCTTACAGAAAACATATTAAATTTCTAATGAAAAATATATGAAAAAAGATCTGAATTTAACCTGAAACATAGCGAAAAGCATCAAGCAAAAATAATCAAGTACTACATTATTGACTTTGTTCACCCTTCACTGACTTTCTTTACAAATGCAGCGATAACAAAGCAGACCTATGGGTTAAGTCTAGCCAATAACAATTCGATTTTTCTTAAAGTTGATGAATCACAGACAGGAAATTCTTGAGGGTGAAGACTCCTGAGTAAGCAATGAAAGGTTATGCTTCACTTGTTACATGAAAATATTCTATACTTCTATTTTCCTAAAACATTTTCATTTTCAATTTTTCAATTTAGTAAGAATATGTTTGACATATGAGAAAAAAATGTCCTCCAAAATAAGGTACTGAAAAATCGTTTTAAGGAAGTAAATTAAAAGACCATTACTTTCCTTGTTACCATATTTAATGTGAAAAAAGAAGACAATAAAAACATGGTTTCTAAAATAAACTAAAAAGCAAAGTATTTGAAAATATTCAAATCAAATATATTATATTTTGAACAAACAGCCTTTTCTTAACTATAACTATTTTCCATCAAAACAAAACAAAATAAAAAATAGAAAAGCTCTCCGTTATTAGAAAGAAAATCAACTGATATCAATTACTACATGGCATATCTTTTTAACTCCTTCCGATTGCCTTTCATATCATAAATGCCTAAAGGTTTGCAACTAGCTCCATATATATAAGGAGTTCCATCTGCTTTATTAGCATGTTCAAAGTTGGAATCCAAAACATTAAAGGTCTCCATTACTGAAGGCACATTATTGCCTTGGAAATGGACTGCTAACCAACTTCAATCTCCATGATCTTTCATTTTTGGGGGCATGATATGAAAGGTGTTTGGCTACAATGAGATCAATCAATAAAAATTACATGTATAATAAAGATCATTAAATATTTGTAATCTAGTGTTGCATAAATTGAATATTACACTGCTCAGATAACTCTGGTCATGGAAATCTTTCCTAAATATGGTGTTGATGACTTTGCCGCTTGTAGATGCATAATGAAAATATTACGTCATAAGACTTTCAATAGTTACCTCTCTTTTGAAAGTTTATAGAAGTTAGATACATGTCCCCATAATGTCTTCTCAAAAGTCTCCCAGCTTCGATCTACATCTTCAAAATATTCCCTGATAATCACATAGTTTACATCAGAGCAAAACAATTTAACAAAGCTGTGCAAATCAGGCGAAAGAATGCTCAAGAATACAAATAGAAATTCATCAATTTCCAAGGTTATCGTTGCTCTGTTATTATATTCATTTTCAGAGTTTTTCCTCCACCTTTTTCAACATGATTTGACCCAATAAGTTCTTCACTTAGAAGTCAAGGTACATGCATAACAACTTTACAATCATCTTCCATAGAAATTTGTTTGTCAAGATAACGCTTGACCTAAGTCATCCTTAATATATTTGCATCTACATAAATCAGTAAACAAAGTCACACTGCAAATAAGCCACTATAACAACTGAATTCTATCATCAAATTCCAAGTCCTAGCTCTTGGAATCAATATAAAAATGGTAATGCAGAGACATCAAGATTGAAGAATTATGTTTCAAGGTCTCAAGACTGAGAAACAAACTCTGTGGAAAACCAAAGCGGCAATTTTTTTTCCCATTAGTTGCCAAGTCAATAGATACAATTAAAATGAATATAAGAAGAAGGTAGAGACCTTAATCTGCCAACCTCTTCCTTGTGGGATTGTGCAGCAGCTAGTGCAAATCTTCGCTTCCCATCAAGTGCTGTTAACCTCTGCATTAATTAAAGATTAAAAGACAGAGCAAACAAGAAATACACCAGTTAAATACTTGAGAATTATTCAAATGAAAACTGAAGATGATAATCAATTGTACCTCATAAGTATTTACAAGCTCTTTATCATCACTCAAAGAATCCCGTGCCTCAGCTGCCTCTACAGATATAGACATCATACCCTCAACATCCTAGAAAGAAATCAAGAGGTCCACAAGTATTTCATTGTATTAATCATCTTAAAAGTGAATGGTAGACAGCTATTCAAAAAATGCAAAGTGTTATCAATTCTTATAAAACTATGTAAATCAATTTGCTTTCTTCTTTATTCTCAGGGTTCATTAACTCTTCATTGACATTACTGCAGAAATAGCAATTCATTGTCCAAATTTGGTTGTAAATTGCGTGCCCACAAAAAGAAAATTCACTTTCAAGGAAGCTAAGGTCAATAGTAAAGTGTACCTTCAGAGTTGTGTTTAGGTTATTCCTTGCATTGCTAAGGAGCTTTATCTGATCATGGTTTTCAATTAAGGTTTGACACTCTTGGCAGAGCCTGATGCATAAAGCAATTATTAATAGACAACGAAGCTGCACATATTATCATGGCACATGAAAAATTAAAACCAAGGGGGAATCTTGGTAAATCTCACTGGCAACCATACTTTTCAATGGAAACAAAGTTTTCACGGAGCTGGTTTATTATCGTCTGTGATGAGGCAAGTGATTCCAATCCAGCTTGTGCTTGTTCAACCTGCATTATACAACTTAATGCCATGAAGAGATTAAACCTAATCTGCGCGTTTATATAATAGGTATCATCTACCAAAGCATTAGTTGGTCTACACACCTGCTCTGCGACCATGGTACTAAGTTGAGCATCATTTGCCTGAAATCAACACACAGAAGACATCTACAGTTTTAGTAATTGAGTTGCTAATTTGACTCTCATTCAATTACGGAACTGGTCAAGTTATTCACTTTTGTTCCCACCATCATATTACATACTACATGCCATAATCCAATTCCTGTATAAGCATCCTCTCAACAATAACCCAATACACACCACCCTGCTGAATCACGCGGTTATTAATTCTTACGCAACAAAAGCATGGAAAAAATTCATACACGGAAGAAGTGAATAGTCATAAATTCAACTACGTAGAGGAGAAGGAGATCAATACAGAAGCGAATCGAAGGCGTAAATTGTCAATGAAAAAGAAATTACTAAGATCCAGCAAAAAAGCATAAGAAAAGGAAACCTGTTGTCGAGTAATGTAATCTGCTTTGATAGAGCTTGGCGACCTCACGCACGGCGGCCTCCTTGGCTTCCACGCCCAGATCCTCAACCATCATTCTTCTTCTTCTTTTTCTTCAAATACACAAAATTGACAACATCAGGTATTCACTCATAAATAAATAAACATAAGGACAGAGAAGGTGCGACACGAAAATGACGATGGATTTGTTGAATCAAATTATTTATTACCAGCTTCGACGCAGACGGAAATTTTCAGAGAAAAAAAAAATATAGAAGATGAACCAATCTGAAGGAGAGGGATACGTGAGCAGGAGCAAAATCAAGAGTTGGCTAGGAGAACATTTACGTAAGTGACGGGAGTAAACTTAAAAAACTGCTTCTCGAAAAAGCTCTAATTTGAGCTTTTTGGAAAAGCTCAAATTAGAGCTTTTAAAAAAGTTGTATTTGGGCTTTTTCAAAAGCTGTTTTTACTCGAGAAGTGCTTTTTAAGTTTTCAACCAAACAATCATTTTTTCCTTAAAATGGCTTCTGCGGTGTGAAAAAGTGCTTTTGAGGTTTCCAAAAGCCGAACCAAAAGCACCAACTTTGTGGCTCCCCTATACTTGGGGTCATAGTTGAAAGAACTCGACCTGTTAGCAAACAACAGTGTAAGCAAACATCTAATCCACTAAGAAAATGAAAGAAACTAACTTCAACCCGTCATAAGTAAAAGAAAGAAGTGAAATAAACAAAAAATGGGGCTCCAAGCTCTTAATCATTAACTTGCTTAAACAATCCTTCTGTTCTTGAAGAGACGGCCGATTCCAACACAAGAAGACCATCTCTGTCACCCATGAACAACAAGGGTCAATTAACCCCAAAAAAACCACAAATTTAACTTCTTTCTCAAACCGAAAACCAGGAAAGTTGAGAAAAGGAATCAGGAAAACAAAAATGCCTTAACGAGTAGAAGTGGATACCGGAGATTTCAGATGCAAAGTTTCAAACTTTGCACTCTTGCTAGTTGTTACCTGTCTGGAACGTGACGATACGTGGTACAGTTATATCGTTCCGAGAGAAGTTTTATAATAAAATAGAATTAAATATAATAGAAAAAAAATAAAAGTAAAGAGTTTTATGTTACCTTTTATTATATATATCTTAAATGATGAAAATAAAGAAACTTTGATTTTTAGGATAAAATATGAACAAATAAATATATATTATCTAATAGTTTTTCAATAGTTTTTCAAAATATTAATTATAATTAAGTTATAATATTATATTAAATATATTATTATATTAAATAAAATAGAATCATATTTAATATAATAAATCTTATTAAATAATTAATAACAATGTTTTATATTAATAATAATAAATTGCATATAATTAATAATACAATTAATAAAATTTTTATTATTTTATTTTATTCATCTCCCAAATAATATTTTACTACTTTAAATTATAAATCTTTTTATCTTTTTTTATAAAACTTTTTATTATATTACACTTTATTTTACCGTTCAATTCTATTAATTAATATAACTAAATCTAGTAAAAAAAACGTAAAAATGCCATCACCAGCGACTAAAATAGTCCAGGGAAATAAAAATCCAAAGCGACGCCGTTTCTTAGTTGACACGTGTTCGATTTTGTCGTTCATTGAATTTTCGGTGCTCCGAAGCTCTGGAGAGTCTGCATTCTGAAGAATCTGAACAGTTTTCGGACCGAGAACACTGTCTTTGTTTTCCTTTCGATTAAGAAATCAACAACTTTGCGAGGTAGGAAATTGTTTTTCTTTCTTTTTGTTTCTCGTCCCCCTTTGTTTTCCTTTTTGTCTTTTTCAACTTCTTTTTGAATCTATACTGATTTTAGAGTGTAATGTTAGAGATCATAGGTCTGTTGAGAGCGATGAAAAAGTCGGCATTGCCATTGAAAAGCGTAAGTGGGAACGAGAAGCAGATAACAGTTAGTGGCAAGGAAGGGTTGGTGAAGCTTCTAAGATGGCATTTTGGGCATTCAGATTTCAGAGGCAAGCAATTGGACGCTATTCAAGCTGTTTTATGTGGTTGGTATTTTTTCTTAATCTTCACCTCTGTCTTTGTTTGTGTTTCGTCTCAATAAATTAATTTTGGAATTTTTTTGGTTGTCGGATGTGTGTTGTTAGGGAGAGATTGTTTCTGTCTGATGCCAACTGGAGGAGGAAAATCCATGTGTTATCAGATTCCCGCACTTGCTAGACCTGGACGTATCGTGCTTGTTATTTCTCCTTTAATAGGTCCTCTCTAATGATTCTTTCTCCTTCCACATTTTTGAAATTTTGTTTTCTTTCGGTTTAAGTTCTTGTTCTTAAGGTTGTAATTAAGGACACTGAGCTAACTACGCCATCTTCTTCTTCACATGGTTATCTATAATTATTTCAACAGCCTTGATGGTGAGTAACTTGCAAAGTTCCTTCCTTTAGCATTGGTTTTTAGTTTATTTCATAGGTAGCAGAATGAGACGATATTTGATTTTGTGTTTCCCTTTCTTCCTTGCCACCCCCGTGTTTTCCTGAATTGGAATTAGGAAAATCAAGTAATGGCATTGAAGGAGAAAGGAATTGCTGCTGAGTATCTTTCCTCAACTCAAGCATCGCATATCAAATCCAAGGTCAGTTACGTTAGCATTGTTTTATGTTTGGTCTGATTGACATGTTTTATTTTTGGATAAACGTATTGGTAACATCTGGCTGTCCTAAAATCTTTATTTTCTTGTATGTCATGTTGTCACTGAATAGTACTATTCTTTCTAAGCATAAAATCATACCGTGCACATCTTCCATCAAAAATCTAGAAAAACAGATTGATTTTTATGAATTAAATACTGCTATTTGTGGCTTGTTTGGTTTATCTCACCCCTTATTTCTAAAATAATGAAACTCGTTGGTTCTTTTCAAATTAATAGATTCACGAAGACCTTGATTCTGGAAAACCATCTACAAGATTGCTGTACGTCACACCAGAACTGATTGCCACACCACAGTTTATGTCAAAGCTGACAAAGATCCATGCTAGAGGGTTATTGAATCTCATTGCTATAGATGAGGTGTGAGCTATTGTTTGTATGTTGTTAGGATGGTATTATGTTGTTTGAATGTTGTTTTAGGTTATGTCCATAATTCATTTTTTCTTTGTTTCCTTATATATTTCTTAATTTCAGGCACATTGCATCTCAACATGGGGCCATGATTTCAGGTTTGGGATTGACCTTAACAATGAGACAACATGCCATCAAATTGGCTAATGCCTCATATTTTTCCTTCTATGAAGTTATCGAATTCACTCTTTTTACTTGCTTGCTTTAATTAGACCAGCCTACTGTAATCTTTCATCTTTGAGGAATCGAATTCACTCTTTTTATTTGTTTGCTTTAATTAGACCAGCCTACCGTAATCTTTCATCTTTGAGGAATCGCATTCCTGATGTACCAATATTGGCTTTGACAGCAACTGGTGTGCCGAAGTGAGTCTAGAGATGTTTTTATTCAAGATGACTTGGTTTCTTTTCTAGACTGGCCTTGGATCCTTTAGTTTGTAGCGTTATATTAATATTTCTTTACTAAAAACACCAGAGAACTACAGCCACTTTTAGTTGCTCTTTCAATATGCAGAGTTCAGAAGGATGTCATACAGTCCTTGTGCTTGCAAGATCCTTTAGTTCTGAAATCTTCTTTCAATCGTCCAAATATTTATTATGAAGGTAAGTTGTTTATCCAAAGAAGCTTTGGCTTCTTCCATGTAAACTTAATCTGTCTATGTGTAGAATTCATCCCTTTGTGTTTGGGGATAATTGGTCTACGAAAAATGTTAATGAAAATGATCTGAGATGTTCTTAGGTTTACCTTCTATGGGAAAAACCCTTTCACCAACTGAAATATGGTAGAAAAATCGACTGCAGTAAAGAATTTGAAGCGCCTAAAATTTCACATTTAACTTTAGACCTTTTATTTAATGGCCTGAGACTCCCCTTTTATATTTCAAACGTAGATGCATCAATTTTCACTGGTGTTTGTGCATCTGAGTGGATTTCCTGATAATGCAGTTAGGTACAAAGATCTTCTGGATGATCCTTTTGCTGATTTGTCCTCTGTTCTCAAATCTAGTAGCAATGTCTGTGCAATTGTTTACTGCCTTGAACGAGCAACCTGTGATGGCTTGTCTGCTTATCTTGCAAAGAATGGAATTTCATCTGCTGGTATTGAAGTGATCGTGAAAAAAATTTTGTTTGCTCATTTGATCTGTTTTTCTCCACTACATGATTCTGCTTTATAAGCTTCTTTTTTTAACCCTGTATCATTTTCAGCTTACCATGCAGGGTTAAACAATCAGATGAGAAGTTCTGTTCTAAATGATTGGATTTCTTCTAAAATACAAGTCGTTGTGGCCACAGTGGCTTTTGGGTATGATCGATTGCTTAACTTCAAACTTTGACTAAGAAAGGCCTCAAAGTTGCAGCAATTCAGATGAGGACTTCCTGTTATTAAGGACTGCTTTCTATTTGCATATTGAACTATCACATTTAAGGCTACAAGTTAATCTCTCGTTTATTTTCCACCCAAAGGAAAACTCTTCTTTTAATTTCTCTACATTCTGATCCTTCAAGTTTGACGGTTAGCTTGTGATGATTTTCTTTGCCTTGTTTTCGTTTCTCTTGGAGGTACTTTGGTGCACTCTCATTAATTGAGATGATGACATTTTGTCAGGATGGTACGTTACAAATATATCGTTTCCATGTGCACTGGAGTTTCCACAATGTAACTCCGTGTCTTGTTTCCTCATTCACTCATCAATTTTATGTAGGGTATAGATAGAAAGGATGTCAGAATAGTTTGCCACTTTAATATTCCAAAATCAGTGGAAGCCTTTTATCAAGAGTCTGGAAGAGCTGGCCGCGATCAATTGCCATCCAAAAGTCTTTTATACTATGGAGTTGATGATCGCAAAAGAATGGTATTCTCCCCTGCTGATCACTTTTATGGTGCATATATCTTTATAGGGTATTAAAACATAATTTAACTTGATCACTTTGAAATGATATGTCAGGAATTTATTCTAAGGAATTCTGAGAGCAAAAAGTTGCAATCCTCGAGCTCTCCAGGTCAAATGTCAGACAAGTGTTTATCAGATTTCAGTCAGGTGTTTGTCATTCAACTTCTGTAAGGCGAATTATTTGTTGAATCATGTTAACATAGAATACCTTCAATATCAGATGGTTGAGTACTGTGAGGGTTCTGGTTGCCGGAGGAAAAAGATACTTGAGAGTTTTGGGGAAGAGGTAATCGGATTGATTGTAATGTTTTTTATCTCTACTATTCTACTGTCTTTTTTCTACAAAGAAGAGGTAATTGGATTCATTGTAATTTTTTATCTATACTATTCTAGTGTCTTTTTTGTACAAAGAAGAGTTAATCAGATTCATTGTAATTTTTTTAATCTCTACTATTCTACTGTCTATTTTCTGTAAACATTCAATCTGGCTTCTTCACATTGCCCAAATCAGGTATCCCCATCTCTGTGCAATAAATCATGTGATGCATGCAAAAATCCAAATCTAATTGTCAAGCGTCTGGAGGAGCTCAAAGCAACTTATGCTGTCCATCAGAGATGTAATCTTTCTCAAGTATTAATAAACAGGTCTCTTCTGATTATTCTAATTAGACATTCTCACACATCATTCTAGCTTCAGCGTACACGAGTCCAGCAGATTGTTGCCTATGCATTTTGAAATTTTCCTGTTTCGTATTCAGTTTAAATATTTTTTACCATCTCTGCCTTGCTGCTGGTGCCCAGAGCGAAACCTGCACTCTTCTAATTTCATATTTTTGTGTTGGCTTTGCTCCAACTTGGTTCAGTCTTTTGAGTTCTATGTTCCATGATGTTCTATATGCTGATCCTTTCGTGCTTGTATTCAGCTCCAAGGATATGATTGATAAAGAGCAGTCCTCAGAGTTCTGGAATCGAGATGATGAAGCCAGTTGTTCTGAGGAAGATATTTCTGAAACTGATGGTGAATCATTTTACAATTTGCATCATTTATGGAATTCACCATCTGCTAGGCTTTGACCTAGAGGATGGGGTTCCAGACTCGGATAATTTCTTGTTTGTTGTTCTCTTTTGTTGAGTCTTCCATTTGCCAGAGGATGAAGAAGGTGTCACAAACCTATCCAGATCAAGGTTATCAAAAAAATTGGGCATCAGTGCAAAGATTGAGTTATTGGAGCATGCAGAAAAAAGTTACTATCATAAACAAAATGCTGATAAACAGGTCCATCTCGAAGTCTTATATTTTCCTTTTCCCACCACTTTATTTTGCTATAGATTAAAAAAAGTGTCTTATTCATGATTTAATCTCGTAAGCAGAGATTTATGGACATCTCAAGTGAAAGGCTGGCAATTATCATTATCATATCTTCCAATCATTTTGAGTTCAATCTACAAAAATGATCCTAGTTATTGGAACAGTTTGCTAATTTAAAATGTTATCCCCCATCTAATGCTTAGCTTTGACCTGTTGACAGGACAAAAAACTGGATAAGAATGCCATCTCTCAAACCTTGAGGGAAGGAAGCAAACAAAGATTACTAAATGCTCTAAAGCAGGCTCAGCAACGACTTGGTAACTTGAGGTGCGTTTATCACTCCCGAGTCACTCTATTTGTCCTGTGATTGTATGCAAGTCAAAATTTCAGAGGTCGACTCTTTAAGATTCATGTCCTTGAGCTCTGTCTTGTATAATAAACAAGCCTACTCGTTGAGAGTGCAAAATTTCTCTGAACCCTTTTTGAAAATATGAAAAGATAATTCGGGTAGACTTAAACTGGCTTAAATTCCCTGTTGCAGTGTGGACTTTGAGACATCAGCCACCCTTCTTGAAAGTGAGTGCTACAAGAAGTATGGGAAGAGCGGCAAAACATTTTACATTTCTCAATTGGCAAGTACAGTGAGGTGGCTGTCAACAACAAATTCCACTGAGCTAAGAGCCCGGCTTGCCATTGACACGCCTTCCCCTACCGGGAATGTTATGTCCAAAGAGGAACCTGCTGAGACATCCCTGGAGCAGAGGCCACCTAAAACCTCAAACGCTGACATCTCTTGCAGCATTTCATCAGGAAGTTCTATCAGAACTTCACCGTCAAAAATTGCTTCTCAGAGCACGAAGCTGCCATCACTTCCATCTTTTTCAGAGTTTGTGAACAGCTGCAAAAGAAAGGGCCAACAGCTGAATGCACCACAAAACCAATCACCTAGGAGTCTGGAGAAGAG
>JAOSBP010000005.1:26205481-26219782 GCA_027563825.1 Erythroxylum mucronatum
ACGGGCTGGTGTTGTAGTCTGCGTAGTATTTGTGGTTCTGGAGGGAGAGTGAAGCAGTAGTATTAGTCAGCAAGCTAAGCTGGTTGGTGAGCTCGTCGTTAAAAGATCGGAGAGTGGCGTTCTCTTGCCGGAGAGACTCAACTTCTCTGGCCTTCTCGCGGAGGTGCGTGAGGCACAAGACGTGGCGATTTATCATATCTTGGTGTTGCATTACCAATGGAGAGTTCAAGAGCGATGCGGACGCCTGACTAAAAATCGAGGAGTAACTGACATTGTTATTTTGTAGATAGTCTATGGATTTTCCTGTGCCATGAAGAAGATCGGTGGTGACTGCGGATGATGCATCACTCTGCATGGTGGCTGAAGATTCCTGCTCTAACTGAATCGAAAACAATTAATGTCAACAGTATAAGTCTGGAGCATTTCTCATCAAGAAACGCAAAGAATGAAAAAAGAACAACCCATAACAAAAGCATCTAATCAATTCATTGCATGAGCGGGTATCTCTGATCAAGAAAAGCAAGATTAAGCCATAATATATCATCTAAGTTATCATAGAGTATCAATGTTTTACAAGAACCTGAATGGCGGTGGATCTGAGATAAATGTGCTCCGGTTCTTTGAGAAAGAGCGAGAGAGAAGAAGATGGCTTTAGAAATGAGAGAGAAGACGAGGGTTTTTATACGGAAGAGAGAGAATGGGCGGGAAAGTTGTTTGGTATTGATGGGACCCACAGACATCATGCCCTCTCTCTCTCTCTAAAACCGTTTATAGCGAACATTCTCCCCTAACAGATCTCATTCCAACTTTGCCCCTTCCATTTATTCTTTTTTCAGAGCCCGGCAGCTGGGCTGTCGTGAAATATCTTTGGTCCTTTCAGTGACTTCACTGACTCTAAGCGAATCACATGTGGTTTTCGCATAGACAGTAGCAGCGGTACAAAAGAAGGTCGCTTCCGTTCGGTTGAATGCTGTGGACTCGGGTGATCTATCCATTGCTGTTAAATTGGACTATACGTATATATAAAATAAATAAATTATAAATTAATTAATTTTTATAAATTCTAAATAATTTATTTTTAAGTTGAAATGAATTGCAAACCTCCTCTACCATGAATCGAAAATTGAACATTCTTTGTTATGAATCCAAATTTGAACCTCTTAAGCTAGAAGATGTATTTAACTATAACAGTCATAGGTAAATAAAATTCAGAGCACATATCTGGAGTAAAAAGGGAGGACATAAATCGTGAATGACATTCATGCAAAGTCGTGGATGGATGCCAAGTGAAACAGGACTGGTTGTATTGCTACTCATATGGAAAATTTTCGTAATTCACCAAGCATTATCAAGCGTTTGTTCAGTCTTATCAGTCAGTTGTACCATTCACTGATAGTAGTGTTAAATTATCAAAGTATAGAAATTAGTAATTTGAGCGAGTACTTCCATCAATTTATATAAAATCAAGTTCGAGTTTAACAAGTAAATACAAGTTTGAGTAATTCTAAAATTCAGTAAGCCAAGCCAACCAAGAATAGGAGAACATAAGCACTCTATGCACGCAAAATAAAAGTTTTAGAATACGAGGTTTTATTGCTAAGCGATTCTGTTTGAAGATTATAATATAGGCCGGGAGTGAATCTAAAAGCTTATTAAATCCATAAAAGCCTTGTTTTTATCTCTTGTAAGTATTTTCTCTTTGGAAGTAGGTAAACTTCGGTAGGATCAAAAAGGTAAATATCGTGACAACGAGAGGTGGATCAATTGGTCCAGATTTCTCACTTCAGACTCTCCTTTATAGGAGGTCTTGAGTTCGAGTTACGCCAAATGAGGAGAAATAGACATGTTCCTATTGATGATTCTCTAGCCCCCTGGGCACAGCTCATTGATCGGATCAATTATGGACGCCTCGCTTCCAGCGGTAGTGTGGGAGTTAGAGCTACTAGGAAACCCGAGGGTTGATGGGAACCTGATGCTGAGCAGGGCGGAGCCAGTGATCAATCATCAGTTGACCAATCAAGTATGTGAAGACTCCTTGTGCGCAGTAGTATATAGGCTACGTAGGAACCTGAGGGATCTTGGAGTTCTAGATTTACATCCTCTAGGCTCTTGGGGTAGGGTCGTAGGGGCTTAGGATTAGTCTGGCTAAGCCAGGATACCTAATGTAATAAAAAAAGAGAGGTAAATATCGTTTGACTAGGAGATTAATTTCTTCATTATATGTATATAATATAATAATCATCATATGAATATTATTGAACTCCATAATGTTGAGTGCAACTTGAACCCATTTATTTTTTATTGACTTGAGGAACTGAAATAATTCAGACAAATCGTGACATCGCCTTAATGCTAAAATAACAAAAAAGAACCAATAATTAAATTAATATGTCATAATTTGGCTAATCGTTCTCAATTATTTGGTGGGTCAAGTGTAAGCCGAACCATTTCTCTCCTGCATTTTCTAGCAACCTTACGAGGAAGGAGAGCAATAAAATGAATAAACTGAATCTCTTAATCATCTTTTTCTTTCTGTTTTTTTTAATAAAAATCTTCATAACATGATACCAAACGAATTGAAGTTTGATTAGAAATGAATTAAAGATGATAAGGTGGTGAACACAGCTAAGGGAGACAGTAAGCAGGTGTCTATGGCGGTTAGAGAGGCATTTGATTACAAAGATCGCTTGGTTTTCAAGACAATTAAGGGATAGAGAGGGTGGAGGTTAGAGGAGGGGCCTGGGCCTGTTGGAAGAGAGGTTTTCAATTTGCAAGTTGTAAAAATAAGATTAAGACACTTGACATACAAGAATAAGAAGAAGAACGAAACGGCATGGTCATGATGCTTTCTTTTTTTTTTGGTTTCAGTTAAAAGGAGAGAAGGGTTTGCTTCTATATTACAACTATAACAACCTCACATTTGGTCCAATAGTTCCATTCTTAAAATTCGACATATGGTATCAAAAATGGTTGGTGACCGAACAAAAAGCTCTGCCGATCCCACTATTTGGGGAAAAGCACTCACTTGGTTTTCAATGTCATGGTTGTTAAGTTAGCCACACTATTTTTATCAATATAACCCTTTTGCGTGGAAGTTGTAACACATAAGTCAAGTTTCTTCTTCAATTTCATTGCACTTTGGTCATGTTTACTTAAGATGTTGTTGGGTTTAATCATGCCAAATTAAAACCACCCTATTCTCGTTATGCCAAAGGAGAACACAAAACCAACCTCCACCCCACCTAAATATTAAATGTTGTTTGGTCATGGAAACTATATATTTCGACCATCAGAAACTAGGCTGCCCATTAGTCATTACAAGACAAAATTACCCTCGACTTTTTTGTTTCATTCCTCTGTATAGTTGGGTCCATCTTAAGTAAACCTTTTACTTATACTTCATTCGTAAGAAAATAGGAAATAAATAGCAATTTACTAATAGTGGATAGGAATTTTATACATGCTTCATGTCTAACTTCTTTTTCTTCATTTTCTATTTTCAATTTTTAACTTCTTAGTGTTCATGTTAACACATGATACCATTTCCATGGGTAAAGTTGTCCACATTATATAATACAGCACAGTCAGGTTCCAGAAGCCACGAACATTGCATTCCAACGCTGCAATTTTTATTAAATGATTGGGTTGAACTGTGAAGGAATGCTAAATGTTTGCAACCAAGTAAAGCAGGTTGTCCAACCTTTAGAGTGACCTGTTTCCTGTAAAAAGTTGAACAAAAATGCAGAAACCCTTTAATTTGCTCACTGTATTCTATAAGAAAATAGTTCAAATTAATAACAACTTCCTACGTTAGAACCAGAATATGGGGAAATAGTACTTCTGAGGTCTTCTGCACTTACCGACATCTATTATTTTAGCACAAATCATGTTAGTTCACAAACTGAAACGACATTTGGGATTTAAAGAATCGGTTAAATAGGAAGCTTTACACATGATAATAACATTACACGGTAAAGCAAACATACACAAGAGGGGTTGAATTGTGAAAAAAACAATTTGCAAGATACTTTAAAAAATGATAATATCCTTCTTAAACAAAAGAAGTCTATAAATAGGAAGGTCCTTTTAACTTTCAAAATATCATGTTAACGTGGAAAACAAAAGGATCCTGTTAATTGATAGGAACCTACTAGCGATAAAAAAAGAAAAGAACCTATTAATCGATAGGAGCCTGTTAGCACTGAAAAATGAAAGGAACCTTTTAATCAATAGGAGCCGGTTAACGCTCAAAAAGAGAAAGAAACCTCTTGCGATAGAAAAACAGAAGGAGCCTATTGTAAAACTGAAGGATTCTCTTGAAAACACAAACTTATAATGTGAAAATTTAAAAGTTAGGAAGAGAGAAAGAATGACACAATCGATTTATAATGATACCTACGTCTAATCCCCAAGTATTCAACTTGAGTATTTCAGTACAAAATCTAAATAGTAAATTTTCACAAGTCTCTCCAAGCTCACATGTACATATTTTTCAAGGTTCTTTAACCTTCCTCACTTGTAGTGTTGGAACCCCACCCTGGTGAGACACGTGTCCGACGTCCTACGTGACATCTGGACGCACATTTCACGAGGGAGGGATTCCTCACCACAGAAGAAAACGCCAATCAAACTTATTTTTAATGTCACTCGAACAGATTTTGTAAGATTCACCCTAATAATCCTCAAATAAAATTGATCTACTTATGACCCATAATTAAATTTGATTCCTAATTTAAAATGAAATTTCATGTCTCGAGATTAATTAGAAATAAAAATCTCCTCAATCGGATCTCTATAGATCGAGAAATCGCCCAAATACGAATTTACATTCAGTAACTCCACACAATTGGCTTCCTTGTATAATCCCGTAAATCTCAATTCAAACCCAAAAATTTGAACTTTTCATAAAAGGGGTAGAAATTTTCTTTTTGAAAACCAATGCTTTAAAAATCGAGAGGATCGGAAATCAAATGAGAAAATTATAAGAGGAAAATCAGAAAATGAATTAAAAGAAGAAATAAATAAATAAAAGAATCAGAAGCTGGCGAAGGCGAGGCTCGCAATCACGAGTCCGCCCATGCGATCGCGAGTGCGCTCGCACTCACCAGTGAAGTAAGCGCACTCGCGATCACGAGTGCGCTCACTGGGCGAGACGCTCGCACTTGCGAGGGTGCGAGTCCGAAAAGAAAAATCAAAATTTTCTTTTTTTTTCTTTTTTTTACTGCTGAAACTTCAAAATTAATAACTCTTCACCTAGAATTCCAAATTTCACAAACTTAGTGTCTATAAAAAGCGTAAAGAAAATTCTACAACTTTCAAGAAGGATTAAAAACCTAAATTGGTCATTAAGGGGGTCAAAAATCGCTACGAATATACTGCCCAAATTGAAAACTCCTAAACCATACCAAAAGTTTGAAAAATTATATCTTTTGATACAATAGTCGAAAAATGTCATATTTTATCTCGTTGGAAAGATGAAAAGGTGCTACACAACTTTCATGAAGGAAACAAAAATTAATTCGATCATTAAAAGAGGTAAAAACTTGCTTAAAGTGGCTGCCTAGCTAATTACCAAATGAACAGTAACTTTGTCCAAGTGAATAGTAACTGCAATCTTTCGACCCTTATAACTTCTTCATCCTAAGTCCAAATATGACCTATTATATAACCATGGAAAGATCTAAACATGTACTACAATCTTCAAGAAGACCTCTCAACCTAATTCAAGCTCTAAGAGAGTCTAAAACCTAATTGAAGTTACTGTCAAAATTTTACAAATATTTTGATAGCACTTCCTTTAAAAATGCAACTAGCCAATCTTTAATTTTTTTCATCCAAACTCCATACTTGCACAAAAGTACTTCAATCTTCCAAATCCCCAATCATCCAACTACTAAACCAATCCAAAATCCCATCAATTCACTCAAATGGCAGCAATTATAATTTCTTCCATTTTGTCAATTTCAAACCATACACTATTACATTTTGGTGAAACAAATACAAGATACATTTCAATTTCAATTCTTTTACATTTACATGAAAACATAGTTAATACAAAGCTTTAGAGGGCATTTTCTTCCAAATACATCGAAAGTTCGAAGGAAATTTACAAAGTGCAACCATTGTCCAAAATGCTATCTAAAGCTTTGTTTTCAAAAGTATGACTTCAAAAGTAAAAAGCATCGGAGTAATGCCTCAATTCCAATGTGATAACTCGGTTTCTCGCTCGCTGCCTGCGGAGGGAAGAAAGAAGTGTGAACTCGACGGCTCAGTGGGTAACAATTTAATACGCAAGCATAAGCATACAAAAATTACTTAAACAGTTCTTTTCAAGTCAATATTTATCAACATCATTTTCCAATAAGATAAATCATTTACAAAGTCAACAAAAACACTACAAAAGTACATAATCACATAACAGATAGTTTGAGTGATCCTAACAGAACATACTACACATTTCCGGCAAGCGGTCATGTGTAGCCATAAACAGAGGGGAGTCCGAAATCGAAACTCCTGTGCCACTAGCGGGCAGGTGGGAGAAGCCTATAATAGACAAGTGCACTTGCTAACAGAGGGGATCACTACAAACCCAAATAATCATGCATTTTCACATCATTCACACTTAATTGCCTAATATGACAGTTTTCTGAAATCACATAATCAAATCTTTTTCAGTTGTCCAACAAATTTACAAACATTTACATAAGTGTTTACATACAAAAGACACCTAATACCAATTCAAATCATCACAAATAATAACTCATTTAAAATTAGCAAATCATCGGAAAGCATTTAATAACATTTATTTCAAAACAATTAAGTAGCTTACAACTCAAACATTAAAAAGTCACCCACCTTAAATCCTTTTGGCTTTACTCTTGGTCAATATGCCTTTCCTCTACTTCCAAATGCCTCACTTGACCTTCAACAAAACACAAAATTCCAACCTACCAATAGTTGTCAAACTTGGAATTTCTAAGGAATGGAAAACATGAAACAAACCCTATATTACCTTACTCAAGTTTTTCCTAAACCATTACAAATCAATTCCTCTATTATTTCCAAGAAATTTCGAAATTCTCTTACCTTAGAAGCTTCCCACGAAAATCTGATTTTGCTTCTAATGGAAGCTTAGACCCTTCTTCTTCCTTTTTCCTTCTTAGAAAACTCTCTCTCAAACCCCTTTCTAAACTAAGAAAAATCCCAAGCCCTTCACTTTCTTCTTCTTCTTCTTCTTCTCTCCACTTAGCCGAAAGCTCTCTCTTTTCTTTTCTTCTTGAAGTTTCGTAACCTTCTCTCTAAGGCTTAACAAAATTTATGTCTTAAACCTTAAAAACCTAAGCCTAAAACGTTGTAGTTTTACTAACCTCCCTTGCTTTGCTTCTCTTTGTTAGAGCCGTAAGTCTTCTCTTTAAAAGCCTTAGGAAAATTGATTTTAAAACCTTAAAACCTAAGTCAATTTCGTCCCTTCATTCACCCAAACGACAACACTTCTTTAGCTTCTATTCTTCTTGTTTTAATAAAGCCAAAAGACTAGACTACCCCTCCTTTAAAAAGCTTTAAGCCTTAAAAACATCAATGAACTTCCTAAATTACCCCCAATTCATCTTATTCTTTTTAATCCTAAAATCCACTCAAACTCCAATCTAAACTAATCCCTCCATTTAATTTCATTAACTTAACCTCATATAACCCTCAAATAATTCTAACTTAAAGAGAAATAATTTGCAAACTAAACCTCAAAAATAATTTGAACAAACCTATTTAATAAGGAAAGAAATCGGGGCCCAACAGGTAGTGATACAAAACTAGAATGATGAGTTTGCATCAAAGAGGGTACAGAATGGGTGGCGAATGTGCATAGAGTTTAGAAATCTTAACTTAGCTACCAGAAAGGAACAATTCCCATTACCATTTGTGGATCAAATGTTAGAAAGACTTACTGGTAAATCATGTTTTGTTTCTTTTTGTATGGTTTTTTAGGTTACTTTAAATAGTAATTGCTTAAGAGGATCAAGAAAAGACTACATTCATATGTCCCTTTGGAACTTATGCCTTTAGGCAAAGGCCATTCGGTCTCTATAATGCTTCAGGTACGTTCCAAAGATGCATGATGAGTATATTTTTTGAGTATATTAAGAATGGCATTGAAGTATTTATGAATGATTTCACTGTTTATGGAGATTCTTTTAATGATTGTTTAAATCATTTATCTAATGTTCTTAAACGATGTATTGAAACAAAATTGGTGTTAAATTATGAAAAATGTCAAGGCATTGTTTTTGGACATATGATTTCATTTAGGGGCATAGAAGTTGATAAAGTTAAAGCATATTTAATTGTGAACTTACCTTACCCTACAAACGTTAGGAAAGTTCAATCTTTTTTGGACATGCAAGATTTTACTGCAGGTTTGTTAAAGATTTTTCCAAGATTGCAATACCTTTATCAAAGTTGCTACAAAAAGACATTCCATTTGATTTGGGGAAGGACTGCAACGAAGTTTTTGATAAACTTAAGGAACTATTAACAAGTATTATTCAGCCACCAAATTAGGATCTTCTGTTTGAGATCATGTGTAATGCTAGCAATTATGCAGTGGGAGCTATTTTAGGTCAAAGGATTAAGAAACAAAGTTGTGTTATCTTCTATGCTTCGAGAACATTGGATGCTACACAATGTAATTATTCTGTAGCTAAGAAAGAGCTTTTAACAATTGTTTTTGTTTTAGATATATTTAGATCTTATTTTCTTGGTTTAAAAGCTATTGTGTACTCTGACCATGCAACATTGAAATATCTTTTGTCAAAGAAGGAATCTAAACCGAGACTGATACCATGGATTCTGCTACTTCAAGAGTTTGATTTGATGACAAAGGATTGAAAAGGCATAGAAAATTTAGTAACAGACCATTTGAGTAGGTTGGTACGAAATCAAGATATTTTACCTATTCCTGAAACTTTTCTTGATAAGCAATTGTTCCAAATTAAAGGCATTTTCATGGTTTGCTGACCTTGTTAATTTTTTAGTTACTAGAACTTTACCTTATTACATTAGTAAGTCTAGGAAGGAAAAGAAAAGAAATGAGGCAAAATATTATTTGCGGGATGAACTTTACTTATGAAAGCTCTGCTCTGATCAAATTATAAGGTGTTGTGTGCCAAAAAATGGATAACATTTTGTCTTAGCTTTTTGTCACAAACATGCATGTAATGGTCAATTTGGTTCTAAACGAATAACTAGAAAATTTTTGGATAATGGATTGTATTAGGAGACTTTATTCAAAGATGCTTATGTGTTATGTAAAAGTTTTGATATATATAAAAAGATAGGTACCTTATCTCATCGAAATGAAATGCCTCAAACCTTAATTCTTATAATTGAAATATTTGATGTATGGGGTATTGATTTCATAGGGCATTTTCCTTCATCTTGTGGTTTTTTTAATACTTTTAGTTGTTGATTACATTTTCAAGTGGGTGATAGCAAAAGCCATCAGAAGTGATGATTCTGTAGCTACTATAGGATTTATAAAGACTAACATTTTTAATACATTTGGATTCTCACGTGTCATTATTAGTGATCAAAGAAGTCATTTTTACAATAAAGTCATGACAGCATTGTTAAAAAAGTATAGAGTGCATCATTGAGTAGCTACCGCCTACAATCCGTAAACAAATGGACAAACAAAAGTATCGAATAGAGAGGTGAAATTTATTTTGGAAAAGATTGTGAATCCTAGTCAAAAAGATTGGAGTTTATGACTAGATGATGCTCTTTGGGCGTACTGTATAGCTTATAAGAAATCGATAGGAATGTCTCTTTATCGATTAGTTTTTTGTAAAGCTTGTCATTTATCGGTAGAGATTGAACAAAAAGCTTATTGGGTAGTGCAACGTTGCAACATGGATTTGGCTAAAGTTGGGGAGGAAAGGAAGTTGCAATTACAAAAGCTAGAGAAAATAAGGTTGGATGATTACGAGAATTAAAAAATCTACAAAGAGAAAACCAAATTGTCCCATAATAATATGATCTTAAGGAAGCAATTAGAGGTGGGACAAAAGTGTTATTGTACAATTCTCGATTAAAGCTTATGCCAGGTAAGTTATGTTCTAGATGGCTTGGCTCATTTGTTATCTCTAATATATTTCCTCATGGTACAGTGGAAATAAAAAGGTTAAAGGCCGGAAAGATTTTTAAGGTTAATAAACAAAGATTGAAATCATGTTATGAGGAGATGACAGTTTCCAGTGTGGTGAATATTAATTTAGAACTTCCATCATACGAAAAAGTTTGAGAAGAACTGACTCCGTCGAACATAACAACATTAAACAATTGCATTTTTTGAGAGGCAACCCAAAATATGATAGTTTTTATTGATTTTGTTTTACTTATATATAGTTTTCATTTGCTTATTTTTGAAACATACATTTATTGACTTAAAGGGAAAAGGGGTCTTAAAATTCAAGAATGCCAAATCTCATAAGGTGAGATCACACCTTATGTAATTTAGTGTTATGGAGTGAAGACCTTAAAATTCTAGAATATTAAATCACATAAGGTGATTTAGAATACTAAATCTTATAAGACAAGATCTCGCCTTATGTAATTTAGTGTTTTAGAATGGAACCCTAAAGTCCTCTTATACCATGAATTAATTAAACCTGATGGTTGGTAGGTAGTATAATATATCTTAGTAGGTTCTCCCAAAGAAATGGGAAAAGCTCTAATCTTAATATGTTCTTTCATTTTTCCTTAAGTTTTATGCTGAAGCATATTATATGAAACTTATTCAAATACTTAATATGGGTCTTTAATTATGTGTATGACCATGAAAATTGGGAGATAAGTAATGTTGCTATTTGTTATTTGTACCTTGGACTTATTCCTATTTTTGGATTAAGTAATGAAATTATTTAAATTCTTAAAGAATTAATTTAAAAATAGTATACCAAACTTAATCAGTTCAAATTCTAACATAGTATTGGTCCCAATCAGAATCCATTTATGGCAGACACACAAGGCACATAAGAATTATCATAATTTACCTTAAGCAGCAGATCCCCGCCCTTGTTAATACCTTAATCATGTGATGACGTCTTAACAAATCTAGCATAGAACATTTTTGTAGATATTAGATTTGGACTGCCCAAATTCACTCGAATTAAGAGCATGATACAAATAATAACAAATTCCAAGGCCGTTGGGAAGGCCATTTGAACACGTACTTTGGACAGCGATTCTGCCCAGAGAATAAGTTGCTCATCCAATGCTTTATGGACAGCAATTTAGTCTTCAGAACAAGAGCTTAACACCTCTCGGCAAAACTGAACATTAAAGTATCATATACAAAATCACACTTTTGAACCAACAGTGGCGTTCTCCCCATTGTTATTTCATAAGATCACACCTGTAAGTAATCACTTAACTATCCTCGGTCTTGTGTGTTTGTGAAAAAATGAAAAAACAAAACAGATAAAAGGATCAACTAGTTGAAACATTCCATGTCAACGAACATAACCAGTCGTCCCCTTTTCAATAATATACAAACGTCAAATTGGTTATGAGTATCAATTGTAGCAAACACCCAAATCAGCTCAAGGAATGGTAATCCCATGGATTCTTTTCTATGAGCTTCATAAGGAACCAAACATGACCAGTGCCAATTTGTACTCTTTATCAGGTAAATTGCTTCAAGAACTCTGTCGCAACCAGCCTCCCTCGTGTATTTACTGACATTTTCAGATCACTAATCTCCTTATCAATATCCTGCACTTCAAAACAAACAAATGATCTAGAAAGCCTGCAAATAGCTCTGTCAAAAGACATTCTCAATCCAAAACTATGCTAAACAGCAGCACATGGATGAAAGATTAAGTTAGTAGATAAAAGAATATGTAAAATAAAAATTCCTTATTGTTTGTGATCATAGATAAGAATCAATGCCTCCAACTCAAGTATTAACATTATAAATCAATATGACACCTGAGTGTTGTAATCACCCTCCTGAAGAATCTCATGTCAGGATAAAGGGGCAGATGCGCTGAATAGAATCACTGGTGGCAGCAAGGTGTGTAAAACTCAAAAATATACATAACACAAACCGAATGAACATAGTGAGAAAATGAGATTGGTGATGCATATCAAATTTTTAGTCCATTCCAATATCAAATGATGTTACTACATTGAGAAGTTAAAATCAGGGATATTTAATGGTCAGCGTTGTTTTATGTTTAATAAGAAGAATATTGCCAATTCAATATTTAATGGTCAGGATTGTTTTATGTTTAATAAGAAGAATATTACCAATTCAAAAACCCCTCCAATGCACAATTATTTCCAATATACTAGTATTATATAGCCAAATGCAGCAGCAATACATCTTGTATCAAGACAAATGGTGGTAACCATGCACCAAAATAATAATGGTAATTTGTGAAGCCGACATTTTGTGATCATTGTGGTCGAGGTCTTCAAAAGGTCAAAACCAATGGCAAAAGGCTTAAATCAGCCCTTCAAGTTTAGCAGGTAGTAAAGTTCGGAATCCAACAGCATTAAAGCTTCAATTAAGCCCTTAAAGCTAACAAAATCAAACAATTTGACACTTATGGTAAAATGTTAACTGGCATGCACAACACAAGTTTTATTTATAAAAAAAAACTCAAGTTTTAAACTTAAATGAAGGGACAGATATACAAATAATAAATCTTGATGATGACATTGCTTCAGTTGAACCTATGCAGTCTCGAGTAAATTGTGAAAGTCAATTTTTAAGTTGTAACACATAGGTTCCAGTGAAATCATGTCATCTTCGAGTCATTCGAAAGGGACCTACAATCATTTGATATATGATATGGCATTTAAATTGAAATTTAACTATGCATGTGTTTTTTGAACACTTTAGTTAACTTTGTACTAATAAAAAAATTAAATTATTCAATTTAACAAATGTTAGGGGTAAATTTTAATCATTAAGTGCAAAATTATTTGAAGGTAGAAGGAAGTAGTAGTTTATTCGACCGTTTTGCTGGAAACAAAGGTTTTGGCTTGATAAGGGCTGATTTGAAGCTTGTTCATCTATATAAATAAATAAATAAGACTTATTTTAAGGCTTGTTTAGTGATCAAGTCTGAGCGTTAGCAAAAGTGAGTTTGATTTATTTAAGCTTAAACAGCTTTCCTCATAGATTCTTTATAAAATGTATTAAAAACTAATATGAAGCCTTGATTTTAACACATAAAACTAACTCAAAAAGAGATTTCAAAATTTAAGTTGGAGTTTCTGTTTGGATTGATTAAAAGGTAAAAACTATGTCATAGGAACTGAACTATGTTGGAGGAACTGCCGTTAAATTTTAATGGAAGCACTACACAATTATTAAGACTAATTTCTTGCATTATCACTCTTCTACTTACCCTAAGACAAGGAATTATTAACAAGATTGAAGCACACTCAGTGGACTATCCTACCACTGAATACATATTTGCTTTGGGTACAAAACACTCAATCTTTAGGATAAACAGGAATGTAACAAAGAAAGAACCAGTTCAAAAGATAAAAATATCAGCAATCCATAAGCTTATAATTGAGATGACCCTGAAAAAAGAGTAGCATAACAAGCAGAAGCAAAAACACTTCGACTAACAGAGAATCCCACTGACTCCTTTTGATCAATATGCTTCAAGTCTCAAGTGGCAGGAAATTTTGATAAAGATGTTTTCTTTCGTTTTGGACAACTAAGAGCAAATTATGTAAAGGTTACCTACTCTCCTGAAATTACAAAGCTCATATGGAAGAGAATGACACAATTGACTTTCATGGAGACATATGTATTTACAGGTAATTGAAAAATATCTATCAAATAAAGTATCTGAGAGATACATTATCAGACTGATAAATTACTTACTTCCATGAACTGAATGATAAAATCTATGAGCTTCTGTTTCTGCATGTCCTCACTGTGGTAGTTTGTGATGAGAAAGCTAATGTCATAACCCTGTCATGTACGGCATCAGAATAATGGTCATTATCATGCTTGAAATTTTTTATACCTTTCTGGAAATTAATCATTAACAACTACAGACATTTTATCCAAGATGCAAGGTAAGGAATATAAAAAGAGTGGGACAAGAAGTCAAGTAAGAATTCAGTCATAATAAGAATAAAAACATCACTAAATTAAGGCAAATATCTCTATTCATCAGTAATTGATCACATTTTAGAAAACATCAATATATATTAGGGATCAAGGGAATACTACGGTGATTTGGATTTGCATTCCCCTTTGAAGATCAATAGGCC
>JAOSBP010000005.1:26234012-26248695 GCA_027563825.1 Erythroxylum mucronatum
CAAATGAGGAAAAGTCAAACCAATTAATGGATTTTAATCAATTAATCCAAAATAAAACAATTCCAACCTTAAAACATCTTCAATGGTCTCACATACAATTCCAACATAATAAACCCAATAGCCCAAGCCCATTAAATCAGTAAATTTCAGTTCTGAAAACTGACCGGTTCGTCATTTGGCGATTTTTTCGGTCTGGAAATTTTCTCCGAAAATTTTCAGAAAATTCCTATAATTCCTGTAAAATGTAAAACACACAATGGCTTACTCCAATAAATTTTTCAAACATAATTTTCACATTATTTACCATAAAATTCCATTTAGGCCCAATACCGGGAAATAATCATGAATGCATGTGCAGTTATTTCATGTGCACAAATTCACTGTTTCCAAATACCGGTATGCAGAAACAATTTTAATTAATCCCAATCACTCTCAGCCTTTTTACCCTTCCTGTCGGGGGTGGGATGTTACATAAACAGACCATTCAGGCATTCCTATTGTCAGGGATTTCCCATATGTGTTTCCTAATGCCGAGATTACCCCCGGATAGGGAGACAGAGTTAACTATCTACCTTGTTCTAGGTACCACTCCTATATCTATTCCTTGATATAGGATGATACTTATGGAACTTAAGGAGCTTAAGACCCAATTGTAGGAGTTGTTGGACAAAGGCTTTATCAGACCCAGTGTGTCACTTTAGGGAGCTCTAGTTTTGTTTGTGAAGAAGAAGGAATGGGACCTTAAGATTGTATATTGATTATAGACAGTTGAATCGAGTGACAGAGAAGAGTAAGTATCCTTTACCGAGGATAGATGATTTACTTGATCAGTTACAAAGAGCATAGGTGTTTACTAAACTGAATTTGAGATCAGGGTACTATCAGTTGAAGATAACAGAAGTTGATGTACCGAAGAGTGCATTCAGGACCAGATATGGCATTTTAAGTTTTTGGTGATGCCATTTGGATTAACGAATGCTCCGACAGCTTTCATGGCGTTGATGAATAAAGTGTTCCAATCTTATTTGGATCACTTTGTGATTGTGTTCATTGATGATATTTTGGTATACTCGAAGAGTAGTGAAGAACATTATGAGCACTTGAGGTTAGTCTTACAAATAATGAGAGAGAAGCAATGGTATGCCAAGTTTAATAAGTATGAATTTTGGCTAGATCAGGTGGTATTTTTGGGCTATATAGTATCTGGATTGGCCATACAAGTAGACCCAAAGAAGGTTGAGGTAGTAATGAAGTAGGAAGCTCCTAGAAATATATCTGAGATTTGAAGTTGTCTTGGATTAACTGATTATTACAGAAGATTTATCAAGGGGTTTTCATTAATTTCCGCCCCTTTGACAAAGCTTCTAAAGAAGAATGTGTCTTTCCGATGGACTGATGAATGTCAGAGGAGTTTTGAGAAGTTGAAACATTGATTGACTATAGCACTAATGTTAGCTATCCTATCGGGATTTGGAGGATATGCTATGTATAGTGATGCTTCACACCAAAGATTAGGGTGTCTTTTAATGCAGTCTAGTAAAGTGATAGCATATGCCTCGAGATAGTTGTGATATCATAAATTTAACTATCCGGTTCATGATTTAGAACTTATTGTATTGGTGTTTGCTTTGAAGATTTGGAAACATTATTTGTATGGAGAGACATTTCAGATATTTACAGACCATAAAAGTTTAAAATATCTATTAATTCAGAAGGAGCTTAACATGAGACAAAGGAGGTGGATTGAGCTGCTAAAAGACTATGATTATACAACTGAGTATCATCCCAGTAAAGCAAATTTTATGGCTAATGCATTAAGTAGAAAATCCGATAGTAGTGTGGCACAGATTCAGACATCGAGGTTATCAAACTTAGTACAACTGAGAGCATTGAATGTCGAATTGAGGTTGGGACAGAATGAAGTATTGTTACTTACATTGAAGTTTTAACCTGTATTGCATAAAAGGATCAAGAAAGCCCATAGTAAAGATCCAAAATTAGTGAAGCTTATTGAGAAATTGAAACAGAATCCAAGTTTTGAGTTTGAATTGAGAAACAATGTATTGTGGTTGAAGCAGAGATTATGTTTACTTGATGTGGAAGATATGAAACAAGAGATTTTGGAGGAAGTACATATAGCAGCTTATGCTATGCATCTTGGTACTACCAAGATGTACAATACGCTAAAACAACACTTCTAGTAGCCAGGGATGAAGAAGCAAGTGGCTGAGTATGTTGCTAAGTGCTTGACTTGTCAACAGATTAAGGCAGAGCATCAGGCTCCGGTAGGGAAGTTACATTCATTGCCTATTCCGAAGTGGAAATAGGAAAGGATTACTATGGATTTCATGATGGGTTTACTGAGGACGCCGAGGCAACATGATGCCATATGGGTTATTATTGACAGATTGACAAAATTAACCCATTTCTTACCCATAAGGGAGAATAATACACTGGATCAGTTAGCCCATAAGTAAGTCAATGAAATAGTGATATTACATGAAGTCCTAGTCTATTGTATCAAACCAGGATCCTAGATTCACTTCTAGATTATGTGGTAGTTTACAAACCATATTGGGTACGAAGTTGAACTTCAGTACAGCACTCCATCCTCAGACAGATCGACAGAATGAGAGGATTATTAAGACTGTTGAGGATATGCTCAAAGCTTGTGTTTTGGAGTTCTAAGGAGCGTGGAATCAATATGTAACTCTTATTGAATTTGCATACAACAATCATTTTCACAGTAGTATCTGTATGGCTCCATATGAAGTAATGTATATTACAAAGTATCGATCACCTTTGTATTAGGGCAAAGAGGGCATAAGGATTGTTGAAGGCCCTGAGCTTACTCAAGACACCGTGGATAAAGTGAAGCTGATCTGTAGTAGAATTAAGGCGGCTAAAGATAGAAAAAAGATTTATGCAGATCAGCACCGAAGAGATATTGAGTACTAAGTGGGAGATAAAGTGTTTATGAGAGTATCACCTTGGCAAGGAGTGCTGAGGTTTAGTAAAAAGGGTAAGTTAACCCTAGATACATTGGTCCATATGAGATTTTTTAGAGAGTTGGCCCATTAGCTTACAAGTTAGCATTACCGTCAGGGATGTCTCAGATTCACAATGTGTTCTATGTTAATATGCTCAGGAGGTATCGATCAGAGTTGACGCATGTATTGCTAACACAAGAAGTTGAAATTACAACTAATTTGAGTTATATGGAGGAACCAGTTAAAATAGTGGGCTATCAAACTAAACAATTGAGAAACCAAGTGATCCCATTGGTTAACGTCCTTTGGAGAAATTATTTGAGACAAGAAGCTACTTAGGAAACTGAAGAGAACATGAGAAAATAGTACCTCCATTTGTTTGATCAATCAGGTAACAATTTCAAGGATGAAATTTCTTAAGGGAGAGAATTGTAATAGCCCGTTTCTACACTTAAGGATTTAACTATTAGATTAAGTCATATCATATGAGAATACATGAAGTGCATCTCATTTGCATGCATCATATTTATATACACATATGAATCATGATTTAAAGACATTGTAAAGATAGTATATGCACTCAATTGACATATCCTGGGGTATGAAAGGTTTTAACTGATTATGATATGCTTTTGTGTTGATTATATCTTGAATTTGTTTTGATGGATTATAATTAGTAACTTGGAATTTATTGTTGCAATTGAGTGATTGATGAAGTGATATGTACATCTAGTCTAGGAAAAATGTCAAAGGGTAAGACAAATTGGTACATGAGAATTTAGGTTGATTAGGCCTATATAATGGTGACACGTGGCATTAGTAATAAAGTAACAAATGGCTTGAATAAATGAGTGACAAATGGTGGTATACTAGGGTGACAAATGGTTTAGGAAACTATGAGACACATGGACCAAACATTAAGTGACAACTGGTAGTTAAAGTATGAGACATATGGCATGAATCTTAGCATGACAAATGTCATACCAAGTGTCCCAATTTTCACCACATACCCACAGCCACGATATACCCACTTGAAAGACCATCTTACCATTTTTTCTTGCTATTTGTTACCTTCTTCTTCCTTCTGCCATCTACCTATACCCATAACCCTTACACCTTGAGTTTTTGCTAAAATCCTGCACCTTGTTAATCAAAATTCTATTGTTTTCATCTTATTGTTAAAACCCCTTTCTATTTCTATCTTGTTCTTGGTGTATGCTTGAATGCTTAGAAGGCTTAGTTAGCTTGTTAATTGAGGAGACCTTGAGCTGAACAAGTAAGTGATTTATTGATCTATTGTGACATATGCTAGTATAATATTTATGATGATTAATTAATAATGAACTTGGTAGTGGTATTGATGTTGAAGTGGTGAAATGAAGTTGTGCTAGAATTTGATGGATGAATTGGTTTTGTTTTGATGTATGAAACTTTAGGCTAAAGGCTATTCAATGTATGATTTTAGGTTAGGATTTGAAGTATAATGAAGGTGAATTTATGCCAAAGAAAGGTGTTAGTGTAGTGTTCTTGAAATGGGTAAGGAGTTAAGATTTCATGTATGATAGGGAACGAAAGTTTTTTTTTGGTTTTGATGCATAAAAGATAAATTGTTTATGAGTTGCCAATTGAATGATTTTAATTGGAATTAGAGATGAGTTGAAGTATCTTTAAGGTATAATTGATGGACTATCATGAAGGAGTTAAAATTTGGAAGAAAAGTTGAAGGAAATGGATGGTGAACTTTCTATTCATCCATCCCACATTGGTGGAAGCTGCATAAGCTCCTTCCCACGATCATGGGCAATGCAGTGAAGTGAGAAAACTTTCTATTTTGTGCTCTGAAACAAAAAAAATGTTTTGTGTGATTGTTGAACCAACTAAGGATACGCTACTTTACCTTGGTGTATTTGGATTTAATTGAGGCTTGAAATGAACCTAGATTGTTGTTGGATTAATTGGTTAATGATTTGATAAGTTTAGCTTGTTAATTGATGCTATAATTTAAGGAATGAATTATTTAATATCAACGTATATGAATTTGGGAAGTATGAGTTGTTAATGGAATAAGGATGTTCTTATGAATACAATTGTGATCCAAATGATATAAGCAATGAATTAGGTATGATTGAATGAGAATTGGAAAAATTGTGTGAATATATAATGCTAGAAAAATATTGGTGAATGAATGATTGATGAATCTAGAGTAATCAAGTTTACTTAAGGCATAAATCTAATTGCCAATAAGTTACGTGCAAGATATGATGTATAATGATCAAGATTTGTAAATAAGGATACATACCTGGGATAGTCAATTGAGCATGCATTGAACATAACACAGATACATGTGTATGATTGAGTACTCATTTGATTAAACAAGTTAGGAATGTGTACATATGTGTGTATTGCATGATATAAAAGCATAAATTGACCGACCGCATCCAGACATTGTTGGATTGTCAAGACAATAACTATTATGGAGCACACTATGAGTCAACTTAGATGTGTAAATTCAATTATATGTGCTTCTGTTTGAATTATATGTGTAGTGAGTTAACCTAGATGTTTTCTCACTAGGTTTGAATTGTTTTTTATTATCTTTTAGATATTGAAATGTTATTGATATGACTGTGATTTTCGGACATTATTGGTCAAAGGAGTTTGGTATTCGGGATTGTATTGGAAGTGTTTGCAAATTAAACGTGCAATATGAAATGTGTTCTCAACTGTATGTTGAATGTCAAACTTAGATCCGATGAATATGATAAGTGACTGTGCACTTTGAATGGAAGTTATTGATAGCATATTATTTGAAATGATGCATTCCATCACATGAATATACATGATCAGATAAAGGAGTTGTAATTGGAGTGACCAGTTTGAAATCATCCAATTTATTAAAATCACTAAGATAAAGTTATAAGAAGATTAAAATGGCTTGTTATATCTTGAGATGCTTGATTTGTCATTATTATTAATTCTTTATATAAATCTTCTTGAAGATCTTTTTGAATTGCATATGTGCTCCAATTTGTTCATTTTATTTATCCTGTAATTTCTCAATTCATTCAAGTGATGCTTTTACCCATTTTTCCCTTACATTAGCTATGATCTTTCATATCTTGCTTGATTTCATTATAATAAAGCTACTAATACAAATATATTTATTATTAGTAAAACTATTAGTATGGACCTCATTTGGTCTAACATTTATTAAAGGATCCATTTCCTCCTCTTTATGATTCATAGGAGATTCAGTCTCTTCATCACTAAATAAACTAGTAAAGCCAATCCCTTTATCTCCCACCTATATATTATCTTAAGTGATCTTGTCAATAATAGGAGCTAACTCAGTTACTATTAGATTCTCATTTATATTCTCTTGTGTAAGTACAACAACTTTTTTGTTTCCCTACTTAGGATTATGTTCATTGCTTAAGGTGCCAATGCTATAAGGATTATCTAGCCCCATTAGCTCAGTATAGCCTCCAATGTTGAATGTTTTCCTTGTAGGCTTCCATATCTTGTTGAAAATTTTTGGTTTCTAGGGATAGGAAATGGTTATTTCCATTCTTACAAGCTCACCAACCTCTCCTAGCTTCATGAGAGGAATGGTTTCAAGTAGCTTAGCATTCTTTTTTTTTTATCCCTACACACATTTTAGCATAACATATTCTCTTCATGCATGCTATTTGTATGTCCATTCTAATAGGTTTGCCTATAGAGATAGCTAAGAATCTAAGCCCTTTAGTTGTCCAGAATTCCATAGGTGCTATATGGAAATTGACCTAGATTGAAATCCTATCAATGTTACCTCTATCAAGTTCAACTCCTAGCCTCCATTTTTGTATGAACATCAAATGTCCCCTAAAATGTCAAGGTCCTTATTCTAGAATCTCATTAAGGCATGTTTCATTATTAACTTTAAAAATAAAAGTGTCATCCTCCATAAACATTATTCTCTCTAGCCCCTTCTTACTCCATTTATTAGTAGCCTATGTTTGAACAAAAGGAATTGTTGTTCTTTTACTCTAAAAGAGACCAACTAATGAAGAGGACCATAGTGAAGCTCCAGCTTTAAGCAGATCTACCATGACTCCTTCAAGGTTTCTGAGCTTACACTTATTTTGTTGAGTGGATAGTTTATCCTTTTATGAACCAAAAAGTTGAATAGATGGTTTTCTTGGTGCTGAAGTTTCACCAGTTATTACAATATATGACATGCAAACTAGCTTAAGGAATTCCTTCAAGCTAAGACCTTTCCCTCTTTCTTTTAGTCCCTTGGTCAAGGGAGGTTGCAGGGCCAAGTTCTAGCCATCCACAAAGCTGAGTCCCTGGGTAGGTCACTACCAGAAAATTGGTCCAAAGAGGAAGACAATCCAGGGACAGTTATGTAATCTTCCTAGTGAGATGTTGAAGGCCTTCTCTCAAGTTATTTTTTATAAGACATTCTTATAAAATCTACAAGAACTAAAATTTGATGTAGCTAAATAGGTGTTAGAGGAAGATGGAGGAGGAAGTGTACCAACTAAATTAAAAGCTCATGCATAACATAAAAAATCGTTAACCAGAAGTACAAATAATAGTTACCAAACAGAAGAAGTAACTATAAGGAGACAATTCAAGTGACGAACAAACAAAGAATCTAACAACAAAAAGACGAAGTAGAAACCAACAACAAATAGTGAGGTAGAACCCATCAAAGCCAAATAAAGAACTTAGAGAGAAGTGAGACATTCTCTCTCATCTTGAATTTGTTCTATATATTATAACAATTTACTATTGCATATCTTGCGAATGTTATCATAAATAATACAAATGAGTTCTGTAATATAATTATACAATTAGGATTTAAAGAGAAAAGAAGTATTTTGTTACCTACCAATGAAGATTTGGTATTGTTAGTCCCTAATGGCATCCAAGAGGGGGTTGAATTGGTTTTTATAAAACTCAAGAACTTTTTTAACCAATGTTCAATTAAAAACAATAAATATATATATGGATGAGAAAATTACTTAATATAAATTAATAATAATTACATAATAATTTAAAGAGAATAAGGAAAAGACAATGTAAACTGATTTATAGTGGTTTGGCAAACAACCTTTACTTACATCCACTCTTAAGACTCGTTTTGGAATTCCAATATAATTCTTCACTCAATGCGAGAAATCCTTTTTACAACCTTCTTCCAAGGTAAAAAGGAACCTTGATCCCACTTAAATCACCACAAATTACAATAATATAATGCTCCAATCAAATATTACAACTTGAAATACCTCACTTTGTCACTTAGTAACTCTAAAGAGGCACCCTCACACAAACATGAGATAATGATGTTGGACCCCAAATTTTAGTGGAAATTAGAAAATATTAAAATGAAATTAATGAGTATTTTTGTATATGAATTGTGTTATAGATGAATTTGTGCTTTAAGAAAATTAATGAGAAAAAGAATCGATTGGTTTTGATGACTTTGAAATTTGAGTAGATTTGTTTGGGTTATGAAAGTTTAAGTGAATGAGTTGGTTGAAAGGGAAGTTGAAAAATCAAAGAAATAAAGAGAAAGAGTGTGAGAATTGAAGAAATAAGAAAGTTTGACTTTTTGGAGATAAAAGTTGACCTTTTGATTTAGGCCAAATTTGAGAAAATGATCTTCAAGAAACTTGTAGCTTATGTTGAAAGCTTTCTGTCGCCATAAAGTTTGATATTTTTTCGATATCGGAATTGAAAGTTATGAGTTTCCGAAGTTAAGGTTATTTTAATTTGTCTTTGAAAATGCTCTTAAGTATAGGATTGTGTATATTGCGCTTTGAGGCCAATCGTCGTACTGATGTGGTTTGAATTGGGGAAAGTGGTCTTAATGAAAGTTGTAGCTTATATTCCCAGCTTTTTATCGCCATAAAGTGTACAATTTTTCGATATCGGAGCTAGAAGTTATAATCAATTGAAGTTTTGATGTTGTTTAGACTTGATTTTTTAGGGCAGAAACTTTGAGTGACTTTTTGACCCTCATAAAGTTAGAAATTGCTCTTAGGGTCTTCATGAAAGTTTTAGATTATGTTTTGATCTTTCTATTGGCGTAAAGTATGAAGTTTTTGGACCATGGAATGTGAAGTTATGATTTTTGGAAGTTTTTGTTACTGTTTTGAGATGATAAGTATAAGACAGAACCTTTGTTTGGAAATTTGACTTCCTTAGAGGCAAAATTGGTTTTTGGGTCCTTCATGTAAGTTGTAGAGCTTCCTTTTATCTTTCCATTGATACCAAATTTGTCAAATTTGGAGTTCGGGATCAAGAGTTATGAATTTTGGAAATTTCGGTTATATACATTTATGAAAAATCCTTTTGTTTTTGCTATTCTCCTTCCCTAATCCGACCCTTGTTCAATCTTTTGCTTATAATTTCTCCGTCCGACATCCGATTGATTTGGTTTTTGAAGCGTTGGATTTCTAAGACAATTATCTACATCATGATGGGAAATTGATAATATTTGAGATTAAATTGAAAGAGATTGATTTAATCAAAATGAGTTGAAAAGTTTTTGAACATAGTTCAGTATTTTGGTGAATTCTTGGTCTGTGGAGATCCAATTGAGTTGATTCTTGAGGAAAAATAAAATAGAGACTTGGGGCTATAAATCATATGAGGAAGTGAATTTTAATTTAGCCCCTAAGACCTTCAATTTCTGAATTGAAGTCGGGTTTAGTGTGCAGTATTGGATTAAAAAAAATCTGAAAGTATTTTGGCCATAACCTTTGCTCTAGTCATCCAAATGAGGTGATTCTTAATTTGGATTAAACTAGAGAGATAAGGCTACAATTTTTCTGAAGAAAGTGAATTTCAATTCAACCTCTAAGATTGTCAATTTTCGGATTGAAGTAAAGTGCTGGAAAATGTTTCAGCATAATGACAGTCCGAGATGTTTGGACTATAACTCTTGGTGTAGTGCACCAAATTAAATGATTTTTGTGGCAATTATGAAATTAAGACATAGAGTAACATTTCTCTAGAAGGAAGTTTTGGCAAATTCCTTCAATTTGATTGTCCTAAAGTAGCATGAATTATAATGAATGTAAGGGCAATATTGGAAGAGCACATGAGGACTTAAGGCTTTAGGCTTAAATGAAGGGTCAAAATGGTCATTAGCCATTCATTAATGACATGGCATTTTAAACAAGAGGCTGTCGTTTAGGGAGAAGAGAGAAGCACGACCTTAGGAGAAAATGAATAGAAGAAAACGAAGAGAGAAGGAGAAGATGGAAGCTTGTTCGGTGGAGGGAGAAAGGAGAAAGAAGAAGATAAGCATGAGGTTTGCGATTTTTATGGGATTTTTAAGGGGGTTTTGATGCTTTTCAAGAGGAAAGATGAGGAAGAAGAAGATGGCTTCCTATAGAGCTTGAAAAATCCGAAAATGGTGGAGGTTGAGGTAGGTTTCGAAATTTTTTTGATCTTTGAAATTTTGATGAGTTCTTGGTTTAAATGGTTTGGAATTGGTATGGGTTTATGTTCCTAAGCTTAATTTTACAGATAGCATGGTTCAATTTTGGATAAATGTGAGTTAGGGTTTATGTCAATTTTTATGATTTAGGAATTTTAGAAATTCTTGCTTTAGAGAGCTTGGAAACATGATGATTTTTGGTTTCCTATAGTTAATTTTGAGAATTATGCTATTTATGATGTTGAATTTGGATGATTTTGGTTTAGGAAATTTTAAATTTGAGGAAAGAAGAAGAACTTTGCAGAATTGATGCGTTGGACAAAGTACTAGCATGGATTTAGGGCGGGTAGCATATTTATTTTTTGATTTATAAGCTAAATATGAATTTTCGAAACATAAAGAAAGCAAAAATTGAATTATTACTATTTTTCGAATGATTATTTCGTTGATTTTGTAAGAATTTAAGCACTTGCTAATTATGATTAATGTTTGACATTATGATTTCTGAATGATTAAAGTTATTGTTTTAAAATGATTTTGATGATTTTGATAAAGTGATAAAAATTTATGAAATTCTGTATTTATGATTGAATTGAGAAATTAGAAAAAAATGTTTGTAAATGATTGTGCATTTGATTTATGAATTTGTGTGAATTATGATTGACTTTTTGATATGTGAATTTTATTGTTATGTGAATTTTGAAATTTAGGGAAAATTATGAATGAAATTTGTTTGATATGACACGATATGAAAACTAAGTTTTCGAAATGTGCCTTCGGGCAATTTGATTTTTATGTGTGAAATGTGTTATGTGGGTTTGGTTAGGTCCCATAAGATAGAGTCAGTGCACTGGTCTCATTTTTAAAGGCTTCTCCCGCCTGCCCGCTAGTGGCACTGGAGCTCTGATTTCGGACTCCCATAAGTTCATGGCTGGATAGGACTGCTATGCGGGAATGTGCAATACGTTCCGTTTGGACCGAAACCAAACCATTCTAAAATGTTATGTGATTTTTGATTTATTTATATGTGTTTGCATTCATGTTTTCGATTATATTTATGAATTTTTGAAAAGTTTTGGAATTTCAAGAAATGAAAATTTGAGGTTTGAAATTGAGAAAAAGATTGAAAATTTCAGTATTAATGATTTGAAAAGTGGAAAGGTTTAAGAAATAAGTTTTTGAAAAATTTACTAAATGGAAAATGTTTTGAGAAATAGATTTTGCTTATTTTTCAATTATAAATATATTATCTACGAGCTGTCTAGCTCACCCCCTTTCATCCCCATCTCTAGGTATCGAGTAGGAGATTGGATGAAGGAATGTCAAGATGTCTGTTCGTTTTTGTTTGTTTTGTATTTTGTGAAATTTCGGATGGTGGCTTTGGTATTGTATATGGCTTAGAAAGCCATTAAAGTTTGTAGTGTATTTAGTTCGGAATGTAAAGAATTATGCATTTTTGTTTGGAATTGAGTTTGTGTATGAAGTATGTATTTTGTATATGAATATTATTGGATTATGTTTGGATTGATTTATGAACTGACACAGTAATTTGAGATGAATATGAATGGAGTTAAATTATGATTGGGATCGTTGATATTGATGAATGCGAATTATTGAAGTGTTAGGTATAGAATTGCGTTTGTTTGTGCTTGGATTTCCGGACGGGAGGTCCGATGATTTGGAGTTTGTTTGGGAAACTTAGAAGTGTGTTTTTCTTTTGACTTGCAGAAATTTTTGGGTTTTTGAAAATGCAGCCATTATGCTGCCAAAATTTTTGTGGCAAAGCATAAGAATTAGAATAAGTTTTGTTAAAGATGAGATAAGATTTTGGGTTAATGGATGAAATTTTGGGACAGGTATGAATGTATAAGAAGATGTATATGATTTGAGTTTTAATTGAGGATAAAATTTCCAATTGGGGAAATTATATTGTTTTGATGTATATAAGAGTGAATAAGAATGAAAGGAATGAGAAAGGAAAAGAAAGAAAAAAAATTATACCGATTCGGATTGAGTGAGTCTTAAGGTTTCCAACGCGACACTATTTGTTCTTTCGTTTTCGCTTCGGATGTCGAAATTTGTTTTGGTTCGTTTGAACCGTTTGTTTCGATTTCCTTCGTTTTCGCTTTCGCTTTTGTGCCGCATTGGGTTTTGCTTTCTTCCTTTCGATTTTATTCGTTTTCTCTTTCCACAGATTCGTTTTCGTTATGTATTTCCGTTCGTTCGCTTTGCTTCGCTTTTGAATCCGATTTGTGTTTCGACTTTGTTTGTCCCACATTCGTTTCACTTTGGTTATAAGATCCGTTTGATTCGTTCCACCACTTTGGTTTCGTTTCTGTTTTCCGTTCTTTTTTCCAGTTGGGTCCGATTTCGAGATCGGGTACCAACAACACCGGACTGCTATGCGGGAAGGTGTAGTACGTTCTGTTCATTGCTGTACAGGACCGCTATGCGGGAATGTGGATTGCATTTTGTTTTGGACTGACCCAAACCATTCCGATGTGTTATATGCTTTTGTTTTTGTTTCTAAGTATGATTGCATTCATGTTTTAAAAATGATTGATGAATTCTTTGAAACTGAGAAATTGTGAAAAAGAAGCTTTTGATGAATTTTTATATTGTGAAATTTATGAATAGAAAATCAGTTTTTACAAATGTTTGTGCTTATTGTTTATTTTATAAACATGTTATCCACGAGCTATCAAGCTCACTCCCTTTCATCCACATCTCCAGGTATCGATCGGGAGATCGGATGAAAGAGAGTCAAGACTTTTGTTCAATTTTGGGTTTTGTGTATTTTGGATTTTAGTATTAGTTTTGCATATGGCTTGGAATGCCATTAATGTACTGTAAGCATTTATTTCATGATGGATTTGAATTATGAATTTATGTATGGAATTGAGTTATGAATTTGTGTACGATTATGGGATATGATTTGTGATTGTATATGAATATGAATGGTTTGGGCTTTGGATTGAATTATGAGATTGTATATTGATTTAAGTTATGTTTGTGACTTGTGATATGGATTTCGGACGGGAGATCCGATGATACTGATTTATAGTTGAGAATCATTGAAGTGTTATAGGTATAGAAATGTGTTTGATTATTTTGGGATTCCGAACAGGAGGTCTGATGAATTTTGTGGTTTTGTTTGGTATATAGGAGTGAATTTAAAACCCTTTGCAGATTTTTGGGTTTTATAACATACGGTCGTTATGCTGCCCAATTTTTGATGGATTGGGTATATTTAAGTGCATTTTATGTTTGGCTTGGTTTTGTATAAGACATGTGTGATTTTTTTTATGGCAAAAGGAAATAAGAGTAAGAGTTTTAAAGATGAAATTGAGATATGTGTGATTAAGAACAATTTTTATGAATTGAGTTTTGTTTGAGGATAAGTTTCCAAATGGGGAAATCATAGTGTTTTGATTTGTATAAGATTGAATAAATATGAAGGAAATGAACAATAAGAAAAAGAAAAGAAAAAATTTATACTGGATTTCGGATTGGTTTAGTTTAGGTTTCCAACACAATAGTTTTCTAAAGTTCACGTTTCGGATGTCAGAGTGTGTTTTTCAGTTTGATCGAACAGTTTGTTTGCTTCCGATTCGATGATTCGATTCGTTTTTGTTTTACGTTCAATTCTTTTCACTTTGTTATCCGTTCTTTCGTTTTTGCTTCCGCTCTTTCATTTTGATTCCGATTTGTGGTATTGCTTTTGATTCCGCTTCGTTTTTCGTTACACTTCATTTTTGTTTCAGTTTTTCATTTTTTTCTGTTGGGATCTAGTTCCAAGATAGAGTCCCAACATTTATGATATCAGAGCAAGAATTTTTGTTAAGAGGGTTGGGTTCCAGAAACGGGATCCAACATTTATGGTATCAGAGCCCAGTATTAGGATCTTACTTGGGCTATATGTTTGGTAAGATTGAATTCGTGAGATTGTGATAAACATAGAAGTGTATTTTCATGAATTATGTGAAGAACCAAAGTGATTGGTTGATTAAGATTAAGAATTATGATTAATATTAGGTTTGTAATAATGAAATTGAGATTAAAAGTTTTTGATGAATTGGGGACAAATTGGTTTGACTATGCTTTTGTGAGATGAGAAAAAAAAATGAATGTTTGAAAGATGAGATGAGTGATAGAGATATATGTATAGAAATTCAAATGATTGAATGAAATGGTGTTGGTCCATATTAAGGTTCATTAAGATTAAGAAATAGTGATTTGATATGATGGATGTGTA
>JAOSBP010000005.1:26262889-26285519 GCA_027563825.1 Erythroxylum mucronatum
GTTCAAATGATCCAATTGCCATTGATAATATTGATGTTTTGGCGGATTGGGTTTCTGAAGAACCCAATTTGGTTGATATGAGTGATTTGAATTTGGAAGATAATCTTGGATGGAAAAATATTGACATGTCATTTGGTGCATTAAATTTGAATGATAATGATGATGGAACTCCTCTCAATGATGAGAATTTTGTACCAAATGATCACTGGAGTCAGTGCAGTTCTAGCGGATTTTCTCTCATTAACGATTGAATTCTAGGTTTTTGTTTTTCCTCTTTTTTGAATTTTAATTGTATTTGATGTTTATGTTAAATTCTATATATGTAATGTTTTTGTTTCAGGTTTAACTGCTACTTGATTGTTTATTCGTCATCAACTCTTTTTGTAATATTTATTGTTCTTTTTATTAGATGTTTTGAATCTTTTAATGCAATATTATTTATTAAAATAATAAAATTGTATTATTATAATATTTTAAATACTTTATTTATTCTTAATTTTATATTTGAATGATGATTATCTTTTTTATATTAATTGTGGTTATTATTTATATGTGAAATATTAAAAAAAATTTGCTATTTCATATTGTCATTATTATTTATTATTAAGATTTTTGAAAGCATGGTTGATGCAAACAGTAGACTAGTAAAGTGTACAGTACAACTGTATAATATGCCAATATAGATTATTTTGCAATTTTAAAAATTTTTTGGGACTATTTGATAAATTTAAAAAATTTCCCAAGACGATACCTAGTACCGACCGATACCGATAAAGTTCCGTTCCAAAGCTCACTCCGGTACTGAGCCCGGTACGGTATTCATAACTTTGATTATAAGGTCTAAAAAATTATAATACTACATACTTTTTAAATGAAAAATAAATAAAAATAAAAATTTGACCAAAAATTGTATAATAATTAACGAATTGTATAAGAGAGTACATAATAATTTTTAGAACATGAAGACTAGAATAATAAAAAAGGTAAATTTTCCAATATATTTAACCCCCACTTTTGTGTACTTCTACCATTCTTACAAACAATTTCTTATGATCCAAATCATGGAAATAATTACAAAAGAACTGTTATTTTACTTTCTACAGTTCCTATCTGCCAATTCTTCTTCCCCAGAAGAAGTTAATGGCCAAGATTTTCCACTTTGAAAGAACTGTTAATATCAAGTTCTGTACACAACCATAATAATCTCAATACCAATACTTAATATGTACTGTTTATTCAAACAACAAAATTCTTTCCTTAACTGTTGACACTGAATACAAATGCAATACATATACAACCCCTTTTCCTTGCAAAAAAATATTAAAGGAAATGAAGTCAAATAATCACAAATGCAATACATGATCAAATAAAAGAATTGGACCACCCAACTTCCTGCCAAACTATAATCTGATATCATTAGAAGCAGCAGAAAATGAATCAAAGGGAGGACGAAATAAAATAAAAATCATGGGGCAAAACTCACTCTTCTGGCATGATCACAAGCAACGTGCATACAAGTCACGCCTACATTCATGAACTGCAAACGGTGATATGCTAGTCAAAGCAAACCAGCATGTATGCAATTGAAAGCATACCACTTTCAACAGTGCATTGAGGAACCATAAGCATTAAGGAACCATAAGTTGGCCAGAGAAGAAGCAGAGAGATGAATTTCCATCTAGAACAAATCTGCTTTCTTCTTTTGCATGTCCTGCTTCCATTTTGGCAACTTGTAGAACGCTTCTTTTTCCATCCCAAATACTGTCTGAAAGTCCTCCTTGGACAAATAAGCCTGGATATAAGATGAAACAAAAAACCCCTTGAAATACTATTCCAACAAACAAATTTGAATGCAAAGAAAATTTACATTAAGACCAACCTCTCTTCGCTTGAAATCAATACCAGTTACAGGACTCTCTGAATGAACCTTCAGTTGATCATAACGGAATGTAGTCTGACTACCTTCATTACCATGCTCATCGTCCTCAGTGTCTTGCTTCAGTTCTGATTCCTCCCCATTGCTTTGAGCTACAGATGTAAGTTCCTCAGTTTCATTTACTTCTGTAGCTTCATTAGAAATCTGTGCTTCATGAACCTCACTTTTCTCATCAGCTGCAGGAGCGCAAACACATTTACATAGAAAATTCAGATAAATATGACCCAAAACAAGGTCAAACTCAAGCAAAAGGGTACCAAAAGACGTTCACTCCAGCAGGATCAAATGAAATTGTCACTAATTTAGCGACTCTCCGACTTCTAACATCTGACAAATAATTTAAAGAAAAAACACTAAGCTTTACCCAAAGGGCTAGCCTCTGAGGTAGGAGTACGTGATGGAGAGCCATCTGGAGTTTGTTTCTTTTCTGCAGTAAGAACAGAAGACAGAGCAGCAACAGCTGCAGCTCTTTGTGATCCCTGATTTGCTCCAGATGGTCTTGAAGGAGTTTTGCTTCTAGAGGGTGAGTTAAATGCTGAGGATAAGGCAGCCAAAGCTGAAGCTCTTTGTGTTGGGCCTCCTTGATCTGAACCATTTGTCCTATCGGGGGCCTGCAAAAAGATTATAGCACATCATTTCAATATGTATCAAATTTTGTTGTCATAGGAACCGTATAAAGAATGCACGCACTATCAGATACAAAAGCTTCAACAATACATTTATCTGAAAAAAGGGTAGTATATGAAACTGAATAAAGAAACTAACAAAAAAAATCCCAACAAGGCAAGAAGGTAGAACAAGCTAAAACATTAAATCGTCACATATGTAAAGACAAATTTGCAAAAATACAACATAAAAAATTTATAGAATGCTGATCCCACTGGAAATCTAGAAATGCAAGTTAGATGTATAAAGAAAACGTGCTTCAGGGATGTCTGAAGACACAAAAAAGACAGGATGAACGGTACTCCATAGGAGTCTTGTATAGTAACATCTATTAATACAAACTTTCATGTTGGAAATTTCATTTTTATCATTTTGGTAAGTATTGTCAACATATAGACTCAAAGTTTATATGTAGTCACTCTTGATAATCCAAAAAATGAAATAGGTTGGAGAAAAAGAAACAAAAAGGTGGGCAGTTTGATACACTTATGACAAGGTGAAATAGGAGAACTTAGAGGGGTCACTAGTTGGTTCTGTGGGCTGAGGTGCAATTTGACAACATAACTTTCTACTATTTTTCTTGTAGCTGGTTTGATGGGAGGGTTGCAGTTCGAATAATATTGAGATTAAAACTTCAAACAAGCCACTTCAATAGTAAACATAAGATGAAGAAGGCATCAAATTACTAACCGCAGAATAATGATTCACAAGGACAACATACATGAAACAAATGCAATTCCAAGGGACATGAAAAGACTTCATTCAAGGACAACAGAGTATGATAATCTGTATGTGGAAGAGGCATGAACAATTCACTTACTGAATTGGCTGACTTGTCACTAGATGGATTAAAAGCAGAAGATAAGGCAGCTAATGCAGAGGCCCTTTGAGTTGGTCCTCCTTGATTTCCGTTGGACTTTTCCTGTAAAGTAATAAGATAGCTGTGTAAAAATAGCAAATTGTGCATGCATAGTTCGTATATACTCGAACCATGTTAACCTAAATGTCAACATCAGAAACAGACTCGTAAAAAACAAATTTAGCATGTATATCAGAAACTAGACAAGAAGCTCTTAATTGTCTGAGAAGGCAGCCGGCATTACATATTCCCGCATAGTATAAATCATTTTAGATATGCCATCAAAAGAAGAGTTTGCAAAAACCATTACTGCTAAACAATTCATGAAGGGGAAAACAAAGAATATTCATAGGAAATAGGTGCCTGTGTATGATTTATAGATATTAGACATGGCAGCGTAATTTGAAAAAACAATCACTTGCGTCAGGTAGGTATAGTGCTGAGGAACCAAGAATCTACCTCCACAGCATGGTGCCCTAAACCAAAGAGCAACGAGACCTTCTTTTGGAATGAGTTTCCTTGAACCTGAAATTTATCATGGGAACTGATAAAGAAATATGAAGGCTCAAACTTCCACAACTTAAAAGTATTCTGACTCTAGTTAATGAGAAAAGCTTACAAAAACTCTTAAGGGACCACTAAACTACATAAAATCCTAAACAAATTGCCTGACTTTCTTACGAGACAATCCTCACAAAAGCAGGCATTATTCCAACACCTAATGGAAGCATGTGTTACCATATTACAGATTATAATGCTTATCTTACAATTGCAACAGGACCCTAAACTCTACCAAGTTAATATACTAATATAATATTACATGTCAAATAAATTTTCTTAAGAATAATTTGCATTACTATAAAAAAAATTTCTGTTTTTGTTTTCCTTTCATCTATGCCAATGCCAGTAGTGTCCATTCCTATACAGAATCATGGTATCTAACTGCAACAGTTTCCTCATGCCATTGCCTCAATAGTGCAAATGACTGTTTCAACAGAATATTTGCCAAAATGAGGGTCCAGTGAAATTTAATCAAAATATGAACTTAAAACTTAACAGTATTTGGAACTAAGAAAAAATGCTGACTTTTAAAGCAGGCAACAAAATTATTCCAGCATTCATCATCCATTATGGTGATTTGTAGGAACAAAATAAAAATGGAATGATAATCAATAGCTTAACAAAGATTTGATAGGACAGCACATACAATGGCTTTTGCAGGATCCCATGAAAAGTATGTCGTGAAAAATGAAGGTTCATTTCCTTCACTGACTTTATACAAAGGAACATTTGAAGGTAAACCCTCTAAAGAGGCAGCCAGGTCTATATATTTCTGCAAAAGGTAAATCAATAAGTATATTATGGCAGGAACAATCTGACAGAACGAAATGTCGTTTAAGCAATACCTGGCCAATTTCAAAAGCATTCTGTTTCTCTTTGGAGTCTACTGAATGACCAACCCAAACAAATATTTCAGCATGCGTGTCAAGAATCAGGACATCCTCTGTCAATAAGTCATCTTGAGAAAATTTGTAAATTTCTTCGATCTGCACAATATAATACAATAGGCTGATTAAGCACTTGTCTGGAAAGAATTTTCAAATGCACCCAAAGTCTGGAACTCACCTGAAATTTCCCTGGACCCATGTGCAGCAAAATTGATCATAGAAAGTATGTTAGAGTGTAAACATGATTGTAAGATATCAGCTTCTTTCATGAGGTACATGAAGATAATAGAAAAACTAAAAATCTAAAAGCAAGAACCAGAAATGAAACCTTTGTTGAATGAATAAGCAAACAAGTGGGGATCTCTGACAGTTTCAGTAGAAACTCTTTTGCTAGTGTAATTCTGTTTGCCTCCAAGTGCAAACCAGAAAGATGAGCTCTCAGTCCCTTCTTTAGAATGTTTGACAGCAATGCCAGGCTGCAATATGAGAAGAACAATTAAGGGAAACTGAAGAAAATGTGTATTGTTACAAAAACCTTCTTTTCTTTTTACTTTTCTGTCTGGAAGGGACTCAATGGACCAATTCTGGGTTAAACAACAAAGGGAACACCCACGCCAACCCACCCCCAAGATTACCCCATGCCCATCCCACTTAACAAAGAATAGTAAATGAGTGTTAAATTCAACTAGAGACTGCTTCATTTTTCTTATTTAGTACTTCCCAATATAAACTGAACTGTTGAGGACGTAATAAGAAACTATCATTCCAAATATAGAACAAAAAGGTCAACTTAAAAATTCAAACAATATCCGAACTTACCAGTTTCAGTCTACTTGACCCAAATGTAATTTTCTTGACAACAATATGATTTCATGGCATAACCATTTCTATCAACCTCATATTCCCATTCAGTTGAAACCCATGCCAAGCCATTCAACTATATTTAACTAACTAGTTAACAGTGTCATTAAAATTATAGATGACTTTGTAGTAACTATTTGGTCATTATTTTACCTTTCAGAACAAAGCACACATAGAATCTACACATGATTGATATGTTTCAACAGAAATGTCAGTGGGACTACCTTCAAAAACTCAGCAGTCTTTGCTGCTAACTGCTGCTGCTCATAGGTACTCTGGTTCCCATGCCACAAGAAAACTGACGAACCAGATTGCAGAAGGAAACACTCTGTTGAGTTCAATGATGTTGCCACCTGATAAAGAATAACTTTTAGCTGGACATTTAATTGTGGCTGGCTTTTTTAAGAATAAACCAACTAAGATGATAGCATGGAAGGAAGGGGCAAAAAGAGGCGCAGAATTTTAGCACTTTTACAGAAAAAGGATCTCCAACAAGTTCAAAATCACAAAGCCATTCCTAACAGAATGCAGGTTAATAACATCTTAGAGTATCATTTAAAGGTTATTTGAATTTTGAAACTTGAAATGATCACTAAACAGAAGAATATGAAATTTGATGCTAAGCCATTAAATAATAACCTGAAAGAAAAGGACAAGAGAAGAAGAATGGAAATGACGGCCCTTTTGACTAGTCTTGCCTACTCTTATACACAAGGTCTATTCAGTTCACTAGCAAATTCACCATCCTGTATTCTACCATTTCAATTGCGTCATTGGACAAAATTATGATAATTTTTCTTTTTTTAACCATATCTACTCATCTTCTTGGAAATTGCCATGGCAATTCAAAAAGGAACCTTCATTTTGCAAACGATTGACTGTAATCAAGACTATTCTCCAATCAAGAGAACTGATAGCATTATTAGTATTGTCAACAGAATGCGAACATCATAAAATTCGTATTCCCCTGCCCGTGGCCACTGATGAATAATCAAACACTTACTAGAGAACCTAATTACATACACTTGAAAATTACAGTAGTATGAATCTCTTCAACCCTTTACTGTTATAATTCTTAGAATGGGATCTAGTCAGGGGACGATGAACAGGAGGTTCTGTTTGGTGTTTCCGAGAACGACCTATGATGGATTAAGAAGAAGAAGGAATATAAAGAAGGAGCTCGTTAGAGGGAGCTGTGACCTCTGTGATGAAGAGAATTATTGCTTGCTTTATTTCATAGACATGTTCTCCTTATATAGAGATTACATGATTACAATGTATCGAAACTTGCTTAATAATAGCATTTGATAAAGGCATTAATTCTGCCTATTACACTTAATAAAATAACAGCCATATTGATTAATTGTGATCTGTTCCCTCTTTCTGTTGCTCTTTCCTTGTAAGATATGTTGACTTCTTCCTTTCGTAATTCTTGCCTATGAATGCGTCTCTAACATCACTCCCCGGCTGGACAAAAAGCTTGTCCTCAAGCTTGAAGTTAGGATAAGAATGCTGGAAATTGGGGACAGACTCCCAGGTAGCATCAGATTGGGGTAATCCTTTCCATTCCACCAATATTTCCCAAGTGCCGCGGTTCAGACGAGAACGTAGAATTGAGAGTGGGCAAGGACTGAAATCGCCATCTGACAATGCAGGAAGTGCTGCAATAGTTGTAGGTGAAGGACCTTTGAAAGCTTTCAAAAGAGAGACATGAAAAACATTATGAATTTTACAATCAGAGGGTAATTCCAGCTTGTAAGCAACTGAACCAATTTTGCTAATGATTTTAAATGGACCATAAAACCGAGGACCCAACTTGTGACTTTGCTTCTTGGGAAGAGATTTCTGGCGATGGGGATGCAATTTCAACCAAACCATGGTACCAGGTTCATATTCCACATCACGATGGCCTTTATCATACACAGTTTTCATTCGTTGTTGAGCTTGTTGGAGTCGAAAATGGATGTGACGTATTAGCTCATCCCTCTCAATCAACGCTTGATCCACCTTATCCACTCTAGTGGTTCCAGCTTCATAAGAGAGCAAACGAGGCGGATCTCTGCCATAAACCACTTTGAAAGGAGAAGTGAGTAAGGCTGTGTGGAACGAGGTGTTATAGCAATATTCGGCCCAAGGAAGCCAACAAGACCATGTGGAAGGAGCATCACCAACCATGCACCTAAGATACATCTCAATGGTGCGATTAACAACCTCGGTCTGCCCATCCGATTGGGGGTGATAAGCAGAAGAGAATGCAATTTTTGTACCATGCAACCGAAAAAGCTCCTTCCAAAAATGACTAGTAAAAATCACATCACGATCACAAACCACAGATTCAGGAATGCCATGTAGACGGACAATGTGCTCAAAAAACAGATTGGCAACGGTGACAGTCGTATATGGGTGCGCCATTGGAATAAAATGGGCATATTTAGAAAAGCGATCCACTACTACTAACAACACAGACTTACCGCCAGATTTGGGTAGCCCATCAATGAAGTCCATAGAGATATCTGCCCAAATTTGAGAAGGAATTGGCAAGGGTTGGAGTAGACCAGCAGGAGTTAAATGCTCAGCTTTGTTTCTTTGACAAGTAGCGCAAGAAGCTACATAATCTTGAACATTCTTTTTCATTCCCTGCCAATAAAAATCTGTTCGAAGTCGTTGCAAGGTTTTCTGAATGCCTTCATGCGTGCCATCATGAGTACCCGAGATAATTGCAGAAAGCAATGAAGAATTGGGCAGGAGATAAATCCTCTCTTTGAAAAAAATCAAGCCATCCTTGTAAGCCCAAGTGGTATCCATCGCTGCTTGCTGAATTTTTTGAATTAATTCTTGAAGGGCCATAGAACTTGCAACCTCTGCACGAATTGCATCAAATAAGAGAACTTTGGGCTGAGTAATGGCAAAAAGAATACCTGATTCTTCATCTCTGCGGGAAAGAGCATCAGCAACCTTATTTAGATTCCCAGCTTTATATTCAACATGGAAATCCAAACCCAGAAGTTTGCTGACCCAATGCTGCTGTGGAGAAGTAGAGAGCCGCTGTTCCAATAGATATTTTAAGCTGAAATGATCTGTTCGGATGAGAAATTGTTTTCCCCAAAAATAAGAGTGCCAATGTTGAACGGCTTTGGCTAACCCAATTAATTCTCGTTCATAAGCAGGTAATTTTGAGTACCGTTCAGCTAATTTGCGACTAAAAAAAGCAATTGGATGGCCTTTTTGTTGTAGAACAGCGCCGATCCCGCTACCAGAAGCGTCGCACTCGATCACAAACTCATCTTCAAAGTTGGGTAATTGAAGGACTGGAGTATTAGCAAGAGCTTTCTTCAAATCATGGAAAGATTGGAGAGCTGCATCATTCCATTGGAAGGCATTGCGTCGCAACATGCTGGTTAATGGAGCAGCAATTTGACCATAATTCTGGATAAATTTCCTGTAGTAGCCAGTTAATCCTAAAAACCCACGAAGTGCCTTAATAGATTGGGGCACTGGCCATTCAGTAATAGCTTGGATTTTGCTGGTATCTACCGAAACCCCTTTTGCAGACACAATATGCCCGAGATAAGCAACCTGGAGTGCACCAAATGAACATTTAGATTTTTTAAGAACCAATCGATGAGCTTGCAATACCTCAAAAACTAGCTGAAGGTGAGTGAGATGGTTCTCCCACGTTTTACTGTAAATCAGAATATCGTCGAAGAAGACGAGGACAAACTTGCGCAGATAATCTTTGAAGATTTCATTCATGAGTGCTTGGAAAGTAGAAGGGGCATTTGTGAGGCCAAACGGCATTACTAAGAACTCAAAATGCCCGTGATGTGTTCGAAAAGCTGTCTTCTCAACATCGGCTGCTGCCATACGAACTTGATGGTACCCCGATTTGAGATCCAATTTTGTGAAATAGGACGCCCCATGAAGTTCATCCAAGAGTTCATCCACGACTGGGATTGGAAATTTATCTTTGATGGTGTGATGGTTGAGCTCTCTATAATCAACACAAAAACGCCATGTCCCGTCTTGTTTGCGAACTAGCAATACTGGAGAAGAAAAGGGTGAACGGCTGGGCCTAATGATGCCCTGTTGTAACATTTGTTCACACTGTCTTTCAATCTCGTCCTTCTGTAAATGTGGATAGCGATACGGCCGAACCACTATAGGACTGGTTCCAGGCAGCAGAGAGATACGATGATCGCAAGCTCGCACAGGAGGCAATCCAGCTGGTTCTTGGAATAGATCTTGGAAACTGCCCAATATAGATTCTATTTCAGACTGTGGGGTAGCAGCACCTTTCAAAGCATACAAACAATGAGTTGTCTTCCTTTGTTGACCATACAGAGTTATTTGCTTGCCTGCACTTTTGAAACTCATAGTGAGAGCGTCAAAGTCCCAGAGTATTGGACCCAGTGATTTGAGCCAGTTAACCCCCAGCACCAAGTCAAAAGCATCGAGAGGAATCATAAAGAAATCAGCTATAAAAGAATGAGAATCAACATCAAAAGTTACCGCCAGACACACCCCTTTGCTAGCAACTTTCTCTCCATTGGCCACAGATACCGTCATCCCGGATCTTGGTTGAATTTTGAGTTCGAGTAGATGGGCAGCCTTGGCACTCACAAAATTGTGGGTGCTCCCGGAATCAACCAGCACAATTAAAGGTTGGTGATTTATGAAAATTAGCAATTTCATAGTTTGGCCGTCTTCTCTGCCGGTGATGGCACATAAGGAGATCTGGGGTTCTTCTTCCACGTTGGCTGGTGCGTCATGAAGCTCAATTGAATCATCCAGTTCTAACCAGAACAACCGCTTGCATTGATGCCCAAAGGAATATGATTCGTCACAATTATAACATAACCCTTTGGCTCTTCTTTCTGCCATTTCTGCCCTGCTCAGTTTCTTGATATACGAATTGGAACTCACACTGCCTTGTGAGGTTGTTTGCTCATTAGCAGCCTTGCTTGTGCGAGTCACTGTAGACGAAGATGGTGCGCGCTGATTAGATGATACAGAGAAGCTTCCTTTATTGTCTTTCCATCGAGACAGATGTTGCCGTCGTTCATAAGCTCTAGCGAGATTCATGGCTGTAGCAAGATTGATGGGGTTTTGTAATTCTACGTCCATCCGAATGATCTCAGTTAACCCAGCTGTGAAAAGATGAACTTGTTGATCTGACCGCACATTGGATGCTCTTGCCAATAACGATTGAAATCTCCTCTGGTAATCTTCTACAGGACCCGTTTGTTTTAGATTAACTAATTCACCCAAGGGGTTACTGTTTAATGATGGCCCAAAACGCACATTACAAGCGTCTTTGAAAGTGGCCCAGTCCATCATTGGTTCCTCTTCTTCCAGTTTGTTGAACCATAGTTGAGCTTCACCTGTGAGATGGAAACCTGCTAGCAGTACCTTATCTTCGTCCATTGTTCTTTGGTTAAGAAAAAATTGTGAGCATCGATTGAGCCATCCCAATGGATCATCCGACCCATCATATGTGGGAAAATCGAGCTTGGTGTAACGAGGAACAGTGAAGGCACCCGTCCGGGCATCGTTGGATGTATTACCTTGCTTTGGAATTTTAGCATTACTGCCATCACTTTCGGACACTATCGTTTGCTCTTTTTGTTTGCTGGAGGCCTTTAGGAACTCAGTTAATTGTCGAGATAGCGTCTCGATTTGGCCTTGCATCTGCTCTATTTTTGAATTGTTGCTTTTCATGAAACTGTCAACTTTCTCCTGCCATTGTGAGTCTCCCATGACACTTGGCTCTGATACCAAGTTGTTATAATTCTTAGAATGGGATCTAGTCAGGGGACGATGAACAGGAGGTTCTGTTTGGTGTTTCCGAGAACGACCTATGATGGATTAAGAAGAAGAAGGAATATAAAGAAGGAGCTCGTTAGAGGGAGCTGTGACCTCTGTGATGAAGAGAATTATTGCTTGCTTTATTTCATAGACATGTTCTCCTTATATAGAGATTACATGATTACAATGTATCGAAACTTGCTTAATAATAGCATTTGATAAAGGCATTAATTCTGCCTATTACACTTAATAAAATAACAGCCATATTGATTAATTGTGATCTGTTCCCTCTTTCTGTTGCTCTTTCCTTGTAAGATATGTTGACTTCTTCCTTTCGTAATTCTTGCCTATGAATGCGTCTCTAACACTGCCCTCCTCCATCTGGTAAGCAAGGTCCTGTCTTCCATTGGTTGCACGCATGTTCCATCAATGAAGGAGAGTTTGTCTTTAGCACATAGAGCTATCATCATCGACTTGCTCTAGGTTAGATAGTTGTTGCCATTAAAGAGGGTGGTGACTAAGGCAGCTCCAGGGTTCTCGGTATTGGTCATAGTATATTTTTCTAGGTCTGGGATTTGTGTAAAGTCAGGGTTGCATGGCACTGTCAGCCATGTTAGACATTTTTTGTAGGTAGGGTAAGGTGGATCAGACCTTTGACTCTGATACCATGAAAGAAAGTTTTGTTGATGAAGAAATTCTTATTTCATCATGATTTGAACGTGTACAGATGTGGGTTTTATAGTAGAGAAGGAGAAATCCTATTGGTTATTGTGCTGTCGTATTTGTAACAGAGTTGACAGCTATAGAGGCTACTATTGTTCATTACAATTATGAAAGAATAAAACAGAGATGTTCACGTGATATGTTGCGGGTGTGTATTGTGAGTAAGTGTGGGTAATTGGTTTATTGGGCCATGGGTCACTCATGACCCACGGGTCGACTAAAACTGAAGCTTCATAACGTAATTCCTTAACAGTATTGGATAAAGCTCATACCTTTTTGGCTTCCCTTTTCAAAGAATCATTAAAAATCAATGTTTTGAGTTGAGACTGCACAATGATGGGTTTTTTTGTACGGAATGTTTAAAAATTTATTGTATTCATAACATTTTTTTGAGGTCTCTGTGTCCCAAAGTTTAGGTATTTTAGCTAATGGGCTTTATTTAGTTGCAGTGCAATCTTTAGTCTGCTTCACTAATTGGTTCCCATTCTTTCTTGTGCTTGCGGTTCTTTGTTGGGGGTTCTTTGTCGGGGGAACTGGAAGTGTGTAAGTACATCTTCTGACTTCTAGCTTATGTAGTCATGGTTTTCACAATACTTCTTTTGTAATCGTAGTGAAGAAAGGAAGGAAAAAGGATAGGTATCCTTCCATTTAAAAAGATTATTGTTTTTATTGCTTGGTCTTGTCCTTTGTTGGGAAAAATAAAAAAACTATTTTAAGTGTTATGGCTTTTGGGTTTAGATTCCTATGTTTCACACATCTCCTTGGTTGCTTATTTCTTGGAAGGGGACGAAAGAATCCCTTACCAAGCTTGTTTCTGACTTGAACAGTGCAAAACTGGGCAATGATGTTGGTAAGATAATGTCAACATTCACGAGCTTTGTTGTATGTCATTCATGATCATTTTGCGTTGTTAATTTTTCTGTTTTACTTTTGAATTGGGAAGATGTTGTTGTAGCTCCTTCTTTTATGTACTTGATCAAGTAAAGGCCTCATTAATAAGTAGAAATGGGATCTGTGCCCAAAACTCTTGGATCAGCAAGGGTAGAGCATTTACAGGAGAAATCAGGTTGGGAAGTTTTTGATATTCAGTCATAGTGTGTTAGTCTCTGTGACAATTTAATCATTCTTCTTTATAGTATGTTAGTCTCTGTTTGTGACTACTTAATCATTCCTCTTTATATTATGTTAACCTATTTATGACTATATAATCATTCTTATTCTCTGTTGTTTAGCAGCTTATTGCAAAAGCTGTACATTTGTCATTGTTGACTTCTCAATTTGTGTAGGATGTAAAAACTAAAGCTTTCTGTTCTGTACATGAGCAATATCTCCACAAAACATCTTATAGTTGGTTGTTAGAATGGACGAGAGATGTTACCCTTTGTGATAAGCTAGAGAATTTTGTCTTGAAATCTTTTGAAGTTAAAACTGTTTAAGATACCAATCAATTCTATGCTAATAGCATAATTATCACTCAGAAAAGTAGATGGATGATGATTGTTCAAGTAATGAATTGCTTTAGCTTTATTTGATTCATAATTATTGATTTGCAAAACAAGATCTGTAGGTGACTTACCTTTCACTTTAGGATGCCACCGTTTTATTTCATGTCAATTTGTTCTAAATGCTTATTAATCTTTTGCCCATATATTCTAGAAAAGTTTATTTAATGCCATTCTGCTTCCATTGTTCGTGCATAATGTAAAATGAAGTTTTCATAAATATTTTTAATTGAAAGAATCTTACTTTTTGTTTATTAGACTACGTTGGCCAAATGCTTTGGTCATTTGCAAGTTCAATCACAAGTCCATGATGTCCATCAACGCACAATTCTATATGAGGTTTTGATCTACCAACCTGCCTACTTGTGTGGGTTAGGATTTTTCTTTGGATTTTAAGCTAGCTTATCATGTGCAAACTAAAAACTTAAACTCTCCATTCTTTCTTCTCTTGGTGTCTACAACATGTCATGTTAAATATTTTAATGGGGAACAATTAAAAGATTTTAGCTGCAAGTAGGTTATTCTTGGGCATTCTGAGCAGAGACACATAATTGGGGAAGATGATCAGGTGCAAATCTTGTGTTGAAGGAATAATCAAGATAACATAATAGAAACGTATATTCGACTTAGAGAGCAGGGAACAAACACGAGAGAATACAAGAAAGAAAGAAAGATACACAGAATCGAAGAGAGAGAGAGAGAGAGAGAAAACAACATTTCCATTCGATTATGACATACTGACATAACCTTTACAATTCAACTTAAATACAACTGATATACGATTCAATAGTTCTTGGAATAGGGTTACAAAGCTGGACTTTATTTAAACGCAGCGTATAGTGTTTATCATCTAACGACTAGTGAACTTTCGTTGTTCATTCCGTCATTGTCTTCTTCTTCATTTGCTTCTGCAACAATTCCCTTCCCCTTAACATCCCTGTCAACCAAATTGATTTCTGGAAAACGTTTTTGAAGATCAAAGAGATATTTCCATATTGCGTTGGTGTCATCTCTGTCTGACCATTGAATTAGCCACTAAGTTAATGCATGATTGTTTCTTTTAGTCATGCATCTTCCTAGTACCACCACTGGCACTCGTTCGACTGGAGTGATAAATTCAGGTAATGACGAAGACATTCTGGCTTGCTCCATGTTAGCTTTCTTCAACTGTGACACATAAAACATAGGATGAATTAACAATCCCGAAGGTAACTCCAGTTTATACAGCACCTTCCTAATGCATTGTATCACTTTATACAATCCATAATAAAGCGGTGACAATTTCTGGTTGCTTCTTCTCTGCAAAGAATGATGCTTATACGGTTGTAGCTTCAGTAACACCATGTTGCCAACCTGGAACTCCCGCTTGGATTGTCTAGAATTTGCGTATTGCTTCATCCTATTTTGGGCTCTCTGCAAATGGAATTTCGTCACATTAGTCATTACTTCTATGTTCTGCAGAACCCAATCCACTTCTACCACCTTTGAATCTCCCGCTATATAAGGTGTATAAATTGGTAGTGGGTAACCGTATAAAACCTCAAATGATGTCGAATCGATGGATGATCGGTACGTCGTATTATACCACCACTCAGCCAATGCTATCCACTCACTCCATCGTTTGGGTTCTTCACCACAAAAACATCGAAGGTAAGTCTCTAAAATTTTATTCACTGCTTTTATGAGACCGTCTGTCTGAGGATGCTTGGCGGTGGAGTACTTCAATGGAACACCTTGTAAATGAAGCAGCTCTTGCCAGAATTTACTCAATAACACAGAGTCTCGGTCATTGATGATGGATTCTGGTATTCCGTGTAATTCAAACACATTGTTGAGGAATAATTATGCTATATCACAAGCAGAATATGGATGTTTAATCGGAATGAAATGGGAATATTTAGTAAATCTATCCACAACCACAAAAATGATAGTATTCCCTTTCGACAAAGGAAGTTCTTCAATGAAGTCGGTGCTAACTTCTCTCCAACTTCTCTCTGGTATTTTAATAGCCTGCAGTAAACCTGGATAAGCTGAACTATCCTGTTTGTTCCGCTGACAAATCATGCATGCTTGAACATAATTCCTCACATCCTAAGCCATCCCCTTCCAAAAGAACATATTTTGTAATTTCTTTGTCATCGTCACTGCACCTACATGTCCACCCATGGCGTCGTCATGACTAATTGTGATGATCTATGGTCGAAGCGTTTGGGTAGATCCCAATACTAAACGACCCTTCCATCTCAACAAACCCTCCTTCCATTCATATACCCCCACCTTCATGTGTCCCGATTCCAACTGTTTAATAATTTCCCTAATTGCCTGGTCCTCCTCCCAACTCTTCTTAATTTCTTCTAATAAGTATGAGTGCTCTAAAATGAATGAGGAGAAAAATGATATATCCAGATATATTCGAGAAGAAGAAACATCGAGAAAGAATCGAAGAATTGTACCCACGTGTCATTTTTGCGGAGTTATTGGGCATATAAGGGCAAGATGTTATCAGTTACTGCAGATGTTGTTTCAAAGAATCCAAAGCTGAAAAATTCTATGTTTTTCACGAAAATTTCAACACCAGCTCTCAGTACTGAAATCTACTTGGGTAAAAAAAAAAAGTAAATTGCAAGCTCTCATGGTTCTTACATTGATGAAGGCAACTTTGCAACATGGTTGGTACTTTGATAGTGGATGTCCACGCCACATGACAGGGGAAAAGAATTACTTAACTGATTATCATAGTTGTATGGATGGTCATGTGACCTTCGGAGATGGAAATAAGGCTTCGGTGATCGGTAGAGGAACATTATGTGTAAATGGATTGCCTCCCCTCAAGAATGTGCTCCATTTTGATGGACTAAAAGCAAATTTGGTAAGTATAAGCCAATTTTGTGATGATGATTTGTTAGTTAAATTTACAAGTGATGAATGCAGGGTACTAAAAGAACAAGGAGAATGTCTTGTGAGCGGCAAGCGATTAGTCGACAATTGCTAGATGTTGCAGGTCATGACCACTTATAAATCAACCACTCATGATAATAACATTGATTTATGGCATCAAAGGCTTGGGCATGTAAATTTTGATCTCATTAGCAAATTGACGAAATTGAAAGTTGTGAAGGGTCTAGCCAAAATGAGCAAAGAAGGGAAATCAATTTGTATTGTGTGCCAAATGGGTAAACAGATAAGAGTGCCACATAAAAAGGTTAGACATGTTACCTCATCTCGCATACTTGAATTAATTCACATGGATTTGGTTGTTCCAACACAACATGATAGCATTGGTGGAATGAGATTTTTTTAAACTTGTGTTGATGATTATTCGAGATATACTTAAGTATCATTTTTGAAAGAAAAATCAGATGCTTTCAAGGCTTTTAGAAGCCTATGTGTGCGGGTCATGAATATGAAAAATATGGCTATATTGAAAATTTGATCAGATCACAGAAGGGAATTTGATAATACAAGCTTTAATGACTTTTGTGATGAGTATGACATCATATAAGAATTTTCAGCACCCAAAACTCCACATCAAAATGGAGTTACCGAAAGGAAAAATAGAACACTTCAAGAAATGGCTAGATCTATGTTGAATGGAAGTAAATTGTCTATGTGATTTGGGTTTAATACAACATGCTACATATGTAACAAAATTTATCTTCGAAGCATCTTTAACAAGACATCCTATGAACTCTGGGAGCGAAAGAAACCAAATATAAGTTACTTTCATATTTTTGGAAGTGTTACATTCTTAGAGATTGAGAACAGCTCGAAAAATTTGAGAGTAAAAGTGATGAAAGAATCTTCATTGATTATTCAACTCACAGTAAACCTTACCGAATATATAATTAAAGAAACAAGAAAGTGCTTGAGTCCATAAATGTTGTGATAGATGATGTATCTTTGTTGAATGGTCAAGTGGCAGAAGAAAATCAACATAACCGACCCTCTGAACCAGCTCAAACAAGCAACGAGACAAGATTGAAAAATTGCCCAGATTTGCAGTTAGTTGCTGCTGAGCAAGTAACTGCGCGAATTGAAGAACTTTTAGTTACTTCAGATGATGAATCAACCAAAACATTGGAGGTGGAAATTATTCCTTTAAAAGTTCAAAACTCGATAGAAGCTGATTTGAATCGAGATTCTTCATCTCGAATATGAAGAAATCATCTAGTAGAGAACGTCATTGGAGATGTTAGTGAAAGAAGAAAAATAAGAGAAAGAAAAAGACTTGATTATCAAGAACTTGCGGGATACTTGTGCTACACATCTTCATTCGAGCCAAAGAATGTTAAAGACGCTCTACAAGATGAGATATGGACACCAGCTATGCAAGATGAATTGATTCAATTTGTATGGAATGATGTATGGGAATTAATTCCAAGATCATCGGATACTAATGTAATTGGAACAAAATGGGTGTTTCGAAATAAAACAGATGAAAAGGGTAATATAACCAGAAATAAAGCAAGGTTAGTAACTCAGGGATATTCTCAGGTTGAAGGAATAGACTTAATGAAACTTTTGCACTGGTGGTATGACTTGAATCTATCAGACTATTATTGGGCATAACATGCGTGAAGGGGTTTAAGCTTTATCAGATGGATGTAAATAGTGCTTTTTTGAATGGGTTTATACAGGAAGAAGTGTATGTCAAGCAACCAAAAGGATTTATTGATTTAGCCCATCCAAATCATGTTTATAAGCTAAAGAAAGCTCTTTACGGTCTCAAATAAGCACCAAGGGCTTGGTACGAAAAGCTCACACAATATCTTATCAGGCAAGGATATAAACAAGGTAGTGTTGACAAAACTTTGTTTATTAAAAAGTTCAAATATGATTTTGTGATTGCGCAGATCTACGTTGATGATATTGTGTTTGGTGGTAATAGACTTCAATATAGTGTAGGATTCTTTCACAATTACAAGTGTAACAACCACATCTTTTTTAATCCCACTCCAATTAATATCTTATATGTCTAATTAAAAACAAGATGTCAAAACTAAATAAAAAGATATATACAATATATCTTAACAATTTTATTTTTAATTGCTTTAATTTTTTTTCGTTTGTCCTAGAGACATCCTGTTAACAAGCCCTTGCAGCAGTACTAAAGGTTTAGTCATGGAAGAAAGAAGAAGCTCCCACAAGACAGTCACGATGGCAGCAGTTTCTTAGTGGATGCAGAAGTGATTTAGTGGATTCGCAATTAGTGGATTTCAGTTTTGCTTATTTTATTTTTCAGTTATGATTTCAGTATCTTTTTCATTCCTTAGTTGTAGGAGGGTTATCCTCCATAATGTCCATTTTTTCCTTGTTTATAGGAGGTTTGTTACACCTCTTCTGCTATTTTAAGAGCAGTAATCAATAAGAACGACAACGAAAAATTTCCAAAAATTTTTGAGTACTTTAACTCAAGAGGTCCAGGTTCTCTCTAATGAATCTGAATGGGCATTCACCATAGGTTGAAGAAAGAAAAACCCTCTTTTCCCTAACCCAACTTCACCCTTTCAACCAAAAACTCCAGCTCACAGACCCATAACGAGATGCATCTCAAGGGACCATAACATATTGGTATCAGAGCCAAACGTTATGGGAGATTCAGTTCAGCAACAGCTGGATCGGCTACTTGCCTTTTTCCTTGAAGAGCAGGCTGCAAACAAGGCTCATTGTGAAGAGATGAACACCAAATTGGAAGCTCTCAGTCATGATTCTGCCAAATCTACTCAAGAAGGGAGCAATAATTCTCGTGCTAGGAGAACCGAGGAAGTTGTCGGATCAGGTGCTGACGCTGTTAGTAGCAGTACTATTGTTCCAAAATTTACCAAGCTTGATTTCCCAAAGTTCAATGGTCTAGATGATCCGTTGGGATGGTTGAGTCGTTGTGAACACTTTTTTCGCCATTAACAAACTGCTGAAGAGGAGAAAGTCGGTTTGGCATCTTACCACTTAGAAGGAAACGCTTAACTATAGTTTTTGAAAGTTACGGAAGATACCCTTGATCCCACTTGGGAAGAGTTCAAACACCAATGCAACCTTCAATTCAGTCCACCCATTCGAAGTAACAAATTGGGAGAGCTTGCAAAATTAAAACAGACAGGCACTGTGGCAGCTTACCAAACACAATTTGAGATACTGGTTTCTCATGCAGGCTCCTTATCTCAAAATCAAAAGGTACAACTCTATCTTAGTGGATTGCAAGATTATATTTTAGTGGAGGTTGAATTGCACCACCCAAGAGATTTGGTGACTGCTATGAGTATGTCCATACTGTACGAGAAGAAGAGCGGGGTTCAGCGTTCTCTGGGATAGCCCTTCACTCGACCTCTTTCACATGACAACTCCAGAATGATCAAACGGCTGAATCATGAGAAGATGGAGGATAGGCGTCGTAAGGACCTTTGTTTTAATTGTGATGAGCAATTCACTCGGGGACACCAATGTAAGAAACTATTTTGGGTTGAGTTAACAGAAGAAGAAGGTCCTCAGCCTGATCCTAATGAGCAGCAATCCCTCGACCAATTTCCTGAGATTTCATTAAATGCCATTGCTGGTGCTAGCAATTCGCAAACCATGGGTTTCAAAGGAGATTGGAACGATAAAACAGTCCTTATTTTAATTGATTCTGGGAGTACTCATAGTTTTGTTGTTGCAAAACTTGTTACACTGGTTAATGCGATTGTGGATACAAAAAAGAGGTTACGAGTTAAAGTGGCCAATGGAGAGCAAGTGAGTAACCCAGGTATTTGTTGGCAAGTCTCATTAACATTGAGGGCCAATTCCATTACGTCTGATCTATTTGTGTTTCCATTAAGCGGAATTGATGTGGTACTCGGTGTTAATTGGCTGCGAACTTTGGGCCCAATCCTTTGGGATTTTTCAAACATGCAGATGTCTCACTCTAAATGGGCAACAATTCGAGTTATATGGGCTTCAAAATCTTACTTTTTTCTCCCACACAGAATTCCACCAAATTCAAACCTCATCTGATCGTGAATCTCAATTACAACACCTGTTGACCGATTTTTCCATCTTATTTTCTGAAACCACAGATTTACCACCCCAATGTCCTTATGATCATAGAATTTCCCTTGAACCTGGAACAGCTCCAGTAGTCGTTCATCCCTATCGATATCCTCACTCTCAAAAAGATGAAATTGAACGACAATGTACAGTTATGTTGCAACAGGGAGTTATTCGACCAAGCCACTCCCCTTTCTCTGTGATTTTAGTGCCAAAATCTGATGGAACTTGGCGTCTATGTGTGGATTACAGAGAATTGAACGCCAAAACAATCAAAGACAAATTCCCAATTCTGGTTATTGATGAATTATTGGAAGAATTGGGAGGAGCTAAGTATTTCACCAAATTGGATTTGCGTTCAGGCTATCACCAAGTCCACATGTTCTTCTCTGACATCGAAAAGACGACTTTCCGCACTCACCATGGACATTAGAATTTCTGGTGATGCCTTTCAGTCTTTCCAATGCTCCTTCAACCTTTCAGTCGTTGATGAATGAGGTATTCTAGGAAGACTTACAGAAATTTGTTTTAGTATTTTTTGACAACATTCTTGTCTATAGCAGAACTTGGGTTGAACATATGCTTCATTTGCGGCTAGTCTTTCAAATCCTTGCTTCTAACAAGCTTTTTTTCTCAAGAAGTCAAAATGTTGTTTTGCGCAATCTCAAATTGCTTATCTAGGACACATAATCACTCAAGAAGGGGTATGAGCAGATGAACCAAACATTTCTGTTGTTCGAGATTGGCCTTGTCCGACCACAATACGCTGGTTGTGGGGATTCTTAGGTCTAACCGGCTATTACCATAAGTTTGTTCAAAATTATGGCATTATTGCAGCTTCTCTCACTGCGATGCTGCGCAAGAATACATTACAATGGACAGATTCGGTAGTGCAAGCCTTCCACCAACTCAAGGAAGCAATGACTTCCACACTAGTGTTGGCTCTTCCTGATTTTGAACAAAATTTTATTGTGGAATGTGACACTAGTGATTCTGGAATTAGGGCTGTTCTATTGCAGCTGAATAAACCTGTGGCTTATTTCAGTCGAATGATGGCGATACAACATTATAAACTACCAGCTTATGAAAACGAATTAATTGGGTTGGTCAAAGCTATCAAACATTGGCGATCATACTTATGGGGTCATAAATTCATAGTGCGCACCGACCATTACAGCCTTAAATTCCTCTTGGAGCAAAAGGTATTATCTCCTTCTCAACAACATTGGTCAAGTAAATTACTGGATTATTCTTTTGTTGTAGAATACAAAGCAGGTCGCCTCAACATTGTGGCTGATGCTCTTTCAAGAAGAGATGCTGATAGCTCGGTCTTAATGGCCATCTCCATACCTCACTTAAGTATTTTTGATGAGATTCGGCGTGAACAGCAAAATTCAGCCACAATTCAGTAGCTAATCTCAGAAATTCAGAGTGGCACAGTAGCTCCAACTTGGGAGTTTAAGCAGGGCCTTCTTTTTTACAAAGCCAGAGCATTTTTGCCAAAGGATCCTCCTTCGATTCAGACAATCATGACAGCACTACATAGTCAAGGTCATGAAGGGTACCAAAAGACTTTATTTCGTATCACTAGAGATTTCTTTTGTTCGGGCATGAAATCTCAAGTCTGTAATTTTGTGAGAGCTTGTGATATTTGTCAACGGCACAAAACTGAAACATTACAACCTGTGGGTCACCTTCAGCCCCTCCCTGTTCCTACTCAAATTTGGTCGGACATGTAACGCCCCAAATTAGGGGTGAGAAGATTAACGGAAATTATTTCATATGTGCTTAATTGTGCAGAAGTATTTTG
>JAOSBP010000005.1:26291453-26306838 GCA_027563825.1 Erythroxylum mucronatum
AAACACAGTGAGAAGGAAAGAAAGTAGCATAACATTTAAGATCATGGGTAAGCTTTTGAATAGAAAGTAGGCTAGCCAAAAGTTTTGGAATATGGAAAACCCTTTTCAGAATAAGGGTAGGTGTGATGCGTATATCTTCAAAACCTGCAATAGTAACTAGAGAGCCATTGGCCACTACAATCTTTTTGTTACTTAGGCATGGTGGTATAAGTGTGAAAGAGTTGAGATGTGGGTGTCATATGGTCTGTGGCACTCGAGTCTATTATCCAAGAATTGGTATGAAGATTTTTTGAGGCATTCATGCAAATAGGGAGTAAAGGTTTACCTAAAAGAGCCAAAGAACGAGTCTTAGAAGGTTTTTCAATAGACCCTAATAAGCCTCTCAGCTTCTCAATTTCTTCACTGTTTAATTCCATTGTTCCTGAATTTTCCTCAACTTTGGGCCGATCTATCATATGAGCTTGGGACCTCTGCTGTCCGCCACGGTTTCCCCATTCTCGACTTGGTGGTTTACCATGTATTTTCTAACATGTCTCCTTTGTGTGCCTCGATTTCTTGCAGTGGGTGCACCAGAGGTTGTCCTTATTCTCCTTCCCCAGGTTTTCTCTACCAGAATGCTTAGATAGATCACTTTTTCCTTTATCCTGATGATCAGTTTTTTTTAATAAGGCTGACCGTCCATGGTTTGTGGTTTAAGCATAACACTCCTTCGCCTTTCTTTTGCTCAAATAAATGAGATTGTCTCTTCTAGAGACGGAGTGCCCTCTTTTCCAAGGATTTGGATCCTGAACTGATCAAATTCAACATTCAACCCAGCCAAAAAATCAAACTCATGGTCTTTTTCAATGAAGTTCTTCAAGATGACAGCATCCTCAGGGCATTTCATCTCAAAAACTCGATAATGATTGAGTTCTTGCCACAAATTATGCAGCAAGTTTGCATATTCTGTGATAGATTTATCTCCTTGCTTAGTAGCTGCAGTTTTGATCTGGATCTTGTACACTTGAGCAGCATCACGAGCCTTCGAGTATGTGCAACAAATGTAGTCCCAAATCTCCTTTGCAGTGACAAAAAAATGCATGTGTCACTTCATGGGATCCATAGAATCTCATAGCCAAGACATTATCATGGAATCCTCCTCATCCCATGCTTCAAACATTGGGTTATCCTTAGTTGGTCCTATTCCAAGAAGATGACTAAGTCTCTCTTTGCCCTTGAGGTATTTACGGACAAATTGAGACCATTTGAGATAGTTCTTCCCATTAAGCCTATAGGAAGCCCGAATATTTTGTAAATCTCCAAGTTTCTGAATGGTGCCAAATTCTTCTGGAGCGTTAGAACTGGTGGAGACAGAGATTTGAGAGGTTGACATGATTAAGAAGAAGATACTGCAGCAATTAAGGCTACCCTAATTAGAACCACAAAATAGAGGTAAGGAGGAATGCAGCCATGAAGGTTGGAACACACAAGAGGAGAAAAAAAATAGGGTTTCGGTAGTGCAGCAATGAAGGCTGCTCAAAGGAAAAATCCCAGAAAAAGAAGCCCTATGGCTCTGATACCATGTGGGAAAGAATATTTCTATTTCTCATATATTGAATAGGAGTATACAGCCATATATAGGACATTACAAGTAGGAATTTAAATATGGAAAGTTATCTAAGCTATCTAATGTAATCCCTTAATTTAAGGGATTTCAAACTTATCTTATCTATTTACAGCCTATCTATATCTAAGTAAAATCTATTTATAGCTGTTTAGTATCTCAACAGTAAAACTAGAACTTCTCTCTGTTCCTTAAGAAAAGTTTGTGGTCAATGGTCACAAGGTTTTTAGTCTTAAAGTGCCTCCTAATGGCATTATTGATTGTCTCAAAACCAATTTAATTGCTAAGCTCTTCTTCAAGTTTATGATAATAATTATGAAGACAACAATTCTCTCCAATTACGAAGGTTTTTGGAACATTTGTTTTAATGGTGTTCTTTATGAAGAGGTGTATAGGGAGCAACTACTTAGCTTTAATGCAACCAAATGATTTGTTTACTAAGTCTTTGGGAGGCACTTGAGTGGAATATACTTGTAACAAACTTAGTGCATATGAAATTATACACCAGCTTGAGGAGTATATTGTAAATATAAGATATTCTTTTAACTATATATTTGTAACCATATTATCTAATTAATTATTATATATAAAAAGACTAAGCATGTGACTAGCTTAAGCCATGTTTCCATAATCTATCTCTTTCAAAGGCAAAACAATGATAAGAGAAGACGAATGAACAACGAAGTAAAAGGTAAACATGTCTTTTAAAATGTTTCTTTGAGATACAACGGTGAACATCGAATGCCACTACAAAGGAATAAATGGGAAAAGAATTTTCATATGGTACAAGGAAAAAGTAGTTTCTAGAAGTGAACTCCATATTACCAATTCAAAGAATTTCATAATTGATATCAATAACATGCAAAGATGTCATCAGGAACATGTAAGGATAGGAGATCATTAAGGAAAGGAGCAACATTAAATCCTAAAATTAAAAGAACTTGCCAGCAAAAAAAGAAAAAAGAATATTAGTAACATACCGCATCAACTTGTACTGTCTTATTATTATGTATTGAAGTACCAGAAACCCTAAAAAGCGCAACACTATCTGCAGTGTAAGTTTCATCTGCCAATCCTTTCTCTGCTAAAAGATTCTTGTAACTAGAGCTCAAGCCACCCTGAGGTGATCACGTAAAATAGTTAACCATACCTTTGATAGATTTAGGTCATAACATATCCTCATTTAAATCTTTAAATGCCATTTGCAAAGAAACTTCATCAATGTACCTTGAGGACTATGATAGGCTGAAAAAGCGCTATAAATTGTGATGGCTCCTTACCTTGGATTATACGACCCTACATGAAACATCCATTATACATCATAATTCAAGTTATAAACTTGAACAACTTTACAAACAAACTCATACCTGAACAGGTCTGCCCTTAAGCAAGTTGAACATAGTATTTGCCAATCGAGTAGCCGTATTTTGGTCTTCCTGAATTTGACAACCATGACCATAATGTATTGAAGAATAAAAAGGTAGACCACTTATAGAAGTGAGTCAATTGCAATTAGAGATAAAGACAACTCATGGTAGCAATACATGAAACACTTACCTAGATGTAACTAGAGAATTATATGTCACTTTGATATACTTAAGGGAATTGAAAACAATAGTGTAGCACAATAAAACATACAACTCATTACTTCTAACATGGTGAAAAGTTGAAGTATATTGTGCTCACATGACACTAACAAGGTTATGGAATTTCATAAATACATTTGGCATGAAGAAGTTGCAAAAGTCTGCAACTTATGATTACCTAGAAAAACTTGATAATTCTAGGAATCTTAACTGCACTTAACTATTGAGCATAGAATAACATAACAATTTTTATGCATGTAAGAAAACTGAAAAATGGTAATGCCAAATTGGTTGAGCTGACTTTGATTAATTTAAGCTGGCTACTTAATATGTAACTAGGATCGACAGTAAGCAAAGAATTTTGATCGAGTGCATCAATAGACAACCATGAAAACTATGTTGACATTAAAAGGACAAAAGGCTAATATGTGGAGATCATATGTTACTACGTCTATCTTTATTCAAATAATTGAGAAATGGATGAAGTGTGAATGAAAAAAGATGAAATGCATCTAGAAAATTTCTAACACCAAATGATCAAGTATTCGGAATAAGACTATTTTTGTAGTTAACTTCAATAGTTGGACAAAAATCAAAGTCTATGTTTCTAGATTCTACCATAGACATGCCAGTGTGTGGCAATGAGAACATGCTAAATAAATGTTAAGTCTCTTTCTGCATATACAACCCTATGTAATGAACTATTAGAAAATACCTTGGATGTTATATTTTATAATATCAGTTATAGTCCATGATAATATAGGCAAAAAGTGCTCTAAAAACGATGTTACCTCTATGCTATCTTTTCCAAACCAACAGCATAGGAAGAAATCTTCTTTCCTATCATTTGAGTGATGGGTGTAAAGGATGATATAGCAATCTCCACTATAAAATTTACCAATGTCCTCCTTTAGCAGTGGAGTCTTGGTGTTGCCATTAATATGCCAGACCTAGGAAAGGAATGGGGTTTAGAATATAACTGCTATCAGAGTCACACATCCAGATCAAATAATCCCAAAACTAAATACAACAAAAAGTACGAAGCAAACCTCCATCTTCCCCCCTTCTTCAAGCAATGGTGGAACTTCCTCATTTATAGGAGCACTTTTTGTCATACCCTTCACACCCAGCCCTTGTTGCTTCAGCATTGCTAACATATGTGCAAAATTTCAATAATGCTAACTATGACTACTAGAGTTCAATTCAGGCTCAAAACATGACTTTTACCAGCTACTTTCCCCCTTCCCTCTTCAGAACCTGCGGCTGAAGATCCAGCTGGCCAAGAATCAAAGTTTGACTTGAATGCATGAGTCTCATAACCTTGAATGAGTCGTGTTATCCGAGTAGCTTTTGGCCTGTTTTGGCTAGCAACAAATTCCTGCAGAAATTTATAAAAGATAAACATTCCATGCTCTTAATTAAACAAAGAAGGAACGCAATGCTTATACCTCAGCAGCCTGGACGGTAGATTTTCTCTCTTCTACTTGTGTTAGACGACCAACCCAAACAAACACCTCAGCACCACAGTCCAACAGGTAGCATTTATTGTTTTCTAACAATCCTTTGGACAATTCACCTTCAACAATCTTAACCTCACCAACAGTGACACTGCAGTGAATAGGAATTATAAATCAGCACTTATCTTGATAATGCACATATATCAAAAACATTGATCATGTGGTTAAAAATTGTGTGTTTCTACAAAAGCAAATTCCAGGTCATTGACGATGAACTTTAAAACCATTAATGTTTAGCATCTGCAAGATAATTATACGTAGCAGTTGACATCATTTTCTAGAACACTGTCTACTTCAAATGATAAGATGATATAATTTTTCTTACAACATTTTATTCTGAAAAGAAGCCACTTCATACATAGCGAAAAATAAGGTGACCAGTTATTAAACTATCCCTGGAGACAGTTATTACTGATGATACATCAATATTACACCCAGAATTGCAGACTACATAATCGGATAGAGCAATGTTATTTTGGATTAATTGAGCTTTACAATATACATATTGAAACGAATATGTGATAAATATTAGAAATGAATATAAATTAGATGGCATGTTTCAATAGGATAAGAAAATGCAATACCACAAAGAAAATAGGCATTACACTTACAAGATAATGACAGTATCACTTTCTAAAAAAGAAAAAGATAATGCCAGTATTTGAATCCTCACTGATCTGCATAGAACAGAACACATATTTAAGGATAGAAGTACCTATAAAGTTTGGCAGGAGTACTCTCTGGGATGATATCATCTTCAGTAGTAACCTTTTTGCCTATTGGAGCAAAGCCTCCCATAAGGACCCAAAACTCCCCAGAGTCTGACTCAGTATCTAACTTCCCATCATCTGATAATGTAAAAAACCATTGAGAAAAATAATGAAACAGAAAAAGGAAGCAATTTAAGGATCTGACATTGAAGGTCATTAATAGTATAATTTTCAGGAACTCCACATGGTAGGGTCAAAATTATACAGGAAATGCACTTACCAACAATGGCAACATCACAAGTCCCTTCATGATACTTATCCTTCAGATATTGAATTACTTCCAAAGCCTTGGCTCTTTCCTGGATATTGGAGTTTGAACCATTGAACTGATATATTTTGTTCTCAGTGTCCAATATAAACACATCATCATGATTCAGTGAGGACCGAGCAAATGGAACCTACATAAAACAGATGCAAACCAATGTTCCTTTGAGCCAATCCCTTGATTCACTGCAGGTTCATATCTAAGAAAATCTCACTTTCTTTCATTAAACTCCAAGTAATGCAATACCTGCTTCATCCTGACAACTCTTTTTCCTTTGCATACATATAATCGCGTTTCAAACTCTACTTGCTCAGGCTTTTTAAATCCAGAAGCAACTCCACCCTCTAATGGTATGATACACGGTTTAAAATAGGACAAAAATTTATTAGATTCACAACCTTGAAGTTCTCTATGCTGCACTGCACGTCCTCCAAGTGCTGCATCTAGATCAACAGTTTTAATAGCTGCTGTTCCAGCTTCATCCTATGATTAGGTTGTCATATCATGTGAGACCACAGTCTAGTTCAAAATACATGATAGGACACGACAAAACATAATCAAGTAAACTTAGGAAACAGAAAATGGAAAATGTAGTAAATAAGCACCTGGGTTGTGTCTCTTCCAATCCAAAAGTGAATATCATATAGATAAGCACCTCCCTTTCCAGATGTTGTCTATAGCATAGGAGACAAATGAGACTATGAAAATGAAAACTTGTGAAAAATAAGCTTGCCCAAGTGAAAGCAAAAAGATGCATAAAGCACGCTATGACGCTATAGCAGACAAGACATGAAAAACCAATAAAGGTCCGTTTATAAATGAAAGTGTGAATCAAGTGCATATTTGCTTTTTTTTTTTGGAAAGATGAATGAAGAAATTTTATTAACACTAGCAAAGCTATTACACCATCACTATGATGGGAATATTACAAAATACAAAAACTGTTGTTCATTACAACAAACATATTTGCTTTGTTGATACAAGCAGATCGGCCGTTACAGCAGCACCAACTCTTAAAGCATCAGTGATTCTAGCAGTAACACATAACTGATGCAACTAAACAATGTAAATTTAATTGTAATCACAAAATGATGACTTCAAGATATGTACTAGACAGCCATCCTAACTTCCTTTGTGAACTTAGCACGCACACAAGCCCTATGAAATAACCTCATATTTGACATGCAGCATATGTGGTGAAATATTTAGAAGAGTAATGTTGATTGGATACTTCAAATTCTGAAATTTCACATTTTGATATATAAAGAAATTATATGTATGATTCTAAAAAAAGAAAAACAAATCTACCTGACCAACTTGATACCTACAAAGAAAGTACAGGACAGAGAGAGAAAGAAGAGGTATAGATGTCCCTACCTGCAAGACAATGTAACAATCGCCCATGTAGAACTTTCCATATTCAGATTTTTGCAATGGAACCGGCTGAAAATTCTCAATTCGCCAAATTTCAGTTCCTCTAAGTAGTGTTAAGTTAACAATTTTCAAGTGTAAACTGGAAAACCTTTCAATATTCATAAGATTTACTAATATATAAAAGGATAGTTACTAATGCTACCTTACTAAATAGAGCTTAGGTAAATAATTTCATGCATAAAGCTGCTGCATATAAAAAGGATACGGTCTCTGACCCACTCCTTGAAATGCAGGATCCAAAACTTTGGTAGAGGTAGACATTTTCTGAAATTTTCCTTGAGATTCCTAATGACAAAAAAAATTACAAGTATTCGAAGATCCAATTATCTGCTGCTATAAAATTGCACAAGAACCCAGTGCAACTTATAAAATATACAGGGTACTGGTACCACACAGCAGACACAAATAGGTTCATTTCACAAGTTCAAACTTCAAACAAAAGAAGTGTTTAAGCCAGAGAGGAAATATTTTCCCAACAAGTCAGACAAGAAATATCATGGAGTCTAATAATAGAGAAAAGAGGAGATTGGTTTGCAACTAATGCATACTCATGTTGCGTTCAGTAGGAGACTCGCATACTCATGTTGAGTTGAGTAGGAGACTCAACTAAAAGTCAATTCGCTCCAGAATGTCTTATGACAAAACTTGCAGTCAGGCAACTTGCAAGACAACAATGCATACTCCAGAAACTAAATGATTGCTTCAACTAGTTAAAACAAAATACGGAGTCTGACACTGTAGAAAGCTAAATGAAGAAAATAGGAACGTGACCCATATAGACATGTTTGAGACAACGGTTTATGTCTGCATAGCAGACATGTTTGCAGACATGCATACAAATAAAAACTTCTGCTCCCAAATCCTCTATTGGAACACGATACTATTCCCATACTACTCGCAGGAACTTAACACTAAATGCAATCTGGACCATGCACTTTTCTGCATGGTAGTAGAGGATGTTGAATAAGCAAATACACAAGAAAGCAGTTCCTAGGCCAAATTTTCCAGTTGTAACCACTACAATCATACCATCTACATTGAAGCACCTAGTATCTCAGATGCCACATTTCTCAGAAGAAGCCATACGGAGCATGCTCTTTTTACCTAGCCATGAATTTCCACATGATCATTGTGACACTAATACCCAACTTGCTTTAAACTGCTATGCCCATAAATCCAAGTTATGGACAGAATTACGATAAGATCATTACCAAAAGCCGGAAACTTGAATCATAACTTCAAAGCAACAATTTCAAAAAATTATAATCAACTTGACCACGTCCCAGAGCCTTTTCTTTGTCCCCATTGACAAACAGAATGAAGAATTCATGCAATTTTCTTAAAAGAAATAGAGCTCAATAAGACCACAGTTTCAATTACGAACCAATTAAACATATGATCAAACAAAATTGGCAGACAATAAACAAACAAAGCAACCAAGCAACTAAAAGACAAGAAAATCTCAACCAAAGATCAGATCAAAGTTCAGATCACCAAACCAAACGAACAGAAGAAAGAAAACAACAGACACCCATATAAACATGATCAGGAAGACTAAAACGAAAAAGATCCAACAGAAGTGTCATAATCAGAGCTCCAAACCGGGAATGAGTAAAACATTGAGAACAAGCACAAAAGTTACTTATATATACCCGGAAAAGCTGTGGTGTAGGAAGAAGATATGCGTCTGTACACAGAAAGAGAGGGAAGACTAGAAACGGAAGTATGGACGAAGAAGAGAAATAATGAAAAGGAGAGGGATTGGGAAGCAAGATCTCGTTCAGGTACAAAAGTGAATTGTTGGTGGGTTTCACTTTCTTTGTATAATTGGTCAGATTTGTGGTTTGTTCAAAGAACAAATGGATGAATTGACGCTGAGTGGATACAGAGAGATAACACAGGACAGACAAGTCGGCAATGACATGACAAAGTCAGTTACTTAAAAAGAGCTAAAATGAAACATTTGATCCGGTGTCGATGCCACCGGCCATGTTTTTTCCCTTTCCCAAACCAAAAATAATATGCTTCGTACTTTTACAACTATGCCCTCCTCTCGTCATGTGTCACTTCAGTTTAATGATACGTCACTTTCACCAAGACCCAAAGGCCTGTGATTTCTTTTAATATTCTTAGCCTATTTTCACTTTTTTAATTATTTTTATCTAAAGATATTACACCTATCTCTTATAAATTATTGATTTATCTAAAGATATTTAATTTACAGATTATTATGTGTATCTAAAAATTTGCTCAATATACACTCAAAAAATAATTATTATAAATTCTACTTTCGTAGGAAAAAAGAATGAAGCCAGGCATTTTCATTTGTACATTTTCTCTCAATTTCAACTTGAGTTAGAAAAGGTATAAATTTTGTTCAAATTTCTTTGATTAAATCCTAACTCTTATATTGTACTTAAATTAATTGATTTAGGGTAAAGTTACCCTTCACCAAAATCTACTTAGCCAACAAAAATTAACTCACTCTTGTCAAAATTGTTATAATATATTGTTAGTAACTTACTCAAAAGAAGAAAAGAAAAAGTCTTTATAACCTGCCTAATATATTAAACAAAAATGTAATGATCACTAAGTAATTAAATAATACTCTTTTAATATTGAAAGATAAGATTTTTATAATCAATTGTAAAGATCTTATATGCTAAGTATTAATTAGGTTATAAAATGTAATGATCACTAAGTAATTAAATAATGTTTTTTTAATATTGAAAGATAAGATTTTATAATCAATTGTAAAGATCTTATATGATAAGTATTAATTAGGTTATATTTTTGGTTTGATTTTGAGAGTAACTTGCTTGTGTTCAAAAGATTTTTGTAGGATTTGGTGCTCTTTACGGCTTATATTTTCTTTACAAGTTTAGTAGAGTGGATGAAATTAAGCAAGTTCGTACTAAATTTGAGAAATTTTAGCATGATTTTAAAGGAGGGTGAATTTTTTAAAAAATATCAATTTAACTTAATTATGTAATACTAGCTCGAACTTTGAAAAGTAGCGTTAAAATATTTCAACTTTCAATTTTTTTTACGAAAATAGCCTAACATTAAGTTTTTCGTTAATGTGCATGATGTAGTGAGTTACGTTATATTAGTATTTTGCCACATATTGCAATTGTGCCGCATATGATTTTTATTATTTAATAAATTAAAAAATTACTTCTTCGTCAACACTCCATCTATAACTCCTTTACCACCGACAACTACTATCTCTTACACGTTGCTTCCAAACACTGAAAACTCTATAATTGACGATAAATTTACACTTAAGGTAGGTAAATAGAAGGTGGAGTTCCAAATCTATAGAACCTGAAAAGATCATCTGCCTTTGATGAAGTGAGTTATAGATTGGACGCAATTAACCCTATTATGCATTAAGTACCTAAAGTTATTTGTGATGATCCTTGAAGTTATTTGTGGAATTTCTTGGAGTTTAACCTCACCAACTTTGAATGGAATTAAGAGAGATTTGTGTATCTTAATTGCTCTTATGGTTGAGTTATTATCTTATTTATTTGACATTGAAGGGAATGATATGTTTAAGTATGTTAGAGATACTTAAATGTCTTATCAATGTCGTTGGTTGCAAATGGGTGTTCAGGGTCAAACACAAAGCGAATAGGAGTGTGGAGCGATACAAAGCGAGATTGGTGGCTCAGGGCTTCAATCAAATTGAAAGAGTTGTCTATGATGCTACTTTCAGTCCAATCGTAAAGCCTACTACAGTTAAGATTCTTCTCTCCTTAGTAGTATCCAAGAATTGGTGCTTGCGACAGTTAGACATTTCCAATGCCTTCTGATGAAGACGTTTACATGGCTCAACCACAACGCTTCATTGATCAGACCAATCCCTCCTATGTCTGCAAACTAAAGCGTTCCATCTATGGTCTCAAGCAGGCACCTCGCTCTTAATACAATAAACTCAGTTCTTTCTTGCTCACTATAAGATTTGCAAGTTCATACACTGACTCAACTCTCTTTATCCAGCACCACGAGACCACTGTGCTCTAACTTCTTGTCTATATAAATGACATCATCATCACAGGGAATAATGATCATGCTATTCACAATTGCATAAATCAACTATCTATTGAGTTCAGATTGCGAGACTTGGGCAAATTGACATACTTTCTTAGTGTGGAAGTTCTCTATCTCCCTACTGGTATTTTATTATCTCAACGAAGGAACCTTCTAAATCTTCTACACACAACAAAAATGGATGGGGCAAGCCCGACTTATTCACCCATGGCAACTAGCTTTGATGCTCAATTGATAGATGGAGAACCTATGCTTGATCCATAATTATACAGACGCACCGTGGGTGTTCTACAGTATGCTTCTTTAACTAGACCTGATATAGCATTCACAATCAACAAACTCTTCCAATTCTTATCTGCACCAACAACAATCCACTGGCAGGCATGCAAATGTGTTCTCCAATATATTCGGGAAACAATATTGCTTGGCTTGCTGATCACGCCATCGGCTACAACCACGTTACAAGCATTTTGTGATGTTGATTGGGCAGGTGACAAAATTGATCAACGCTCCATTAGTGGTTTTGCCATATACTTGGGCCACAATTTAATCTCATGGTTTGCTAAGAAACAACCAACTGTCGCCAGGTCATCTACAGAGGCAAAATATCGATCGGTGGCAAACACTACTGCTGAGATCATCTGGATACGATCACTCCTTCAAAAACTCAACCAAACTCTGAGCACACAATCATTTGGTGTGATAATGTTAGGGCTTCATACCTTGTTGTAAATCTGTGCTTCAAGGCTAGAACCAAACATATCAAAATTGATTTCCATTTCGTCAGAGAACAAGTAAAGGAAGGCAATATCTTTGTCCAATTCATCTCATCAATGGATCAAATTGTAGATATATTCATTAAACTGCAGCCCATTGGTCGCTTTCAGAACATCAAAAACAAGCTAAGACTCCTTGTCAGGAATCCTTAGCTAGAAGAGGGTTGTTAGAGATACTGAACAGATAATCAAGGGTTATATGTTACTTATTTTCTGTTAGCACTTATCTTCAGTTAGTATACGTTAGGATAACATTGATATCTAATCTTACTGATACTTCGAGAGATTGTTGTAACAACTTGGTGTATATATATTCATACCACAGTGATCAAATATATTATCAAGGAATTCATTTCAATTTCATTATCTTATAAAGTATGAGGATTGAAATTTCTTAGATTTTTCTTTACTTTTGTTTTGTAACTAACATATATTCGTTTTAGTTTTGGTGTTTTAAAATTCTTATATTATCATGTGTTATTTGGTGTATATATTTCATTTATGTTGAGCCAAAGGCCATAAGGAGGAGATTTGGCAAACAGTGCGTAAGAAAATTAAGTTAAAGAATTAATAGAGTGTATAGAAGTTAACTGGTACTAGTCTGTATTGTGGATTAGACATTGGTGTCAAAACAACATAAGGAAGAGTCAAGATACAGAAGAAAACTAGTGTCAATATAAGTAATGAGTCCATAATCAGTCCTCAGATAGAACAAAACTATGAGGAAACAAAGGCAAATTAGTGACAGTAGCAAATTTGTATTAAGCACCAGTCTCATCTTAGATCTCGATCCTAAATAAGCCCAACTTAAATTTTCCTTTGCAAAAACCCTAAACCTCTTATCTCTTTCATCTCTCAACTTCCTAAGCCTTAATTTTTACCCAAATTTTTACCCAAATTTTTGCTCTTAACATAAAATTTAATCTTCCCAACATAAAATCATTCTTAAAAGAATAAAAACTACTCTCAAATCATCAAATCATCCACTAATCAATAAGTTTTTGAATTTAGAAGAAAAAATTGAGAATTTTGCATTACAAGATTTTTATATATATTTGGCATATATCTTGGCTTTCTTCATCTTTCAAGTAATATTCCTTAACTTTACGGTAGTAAGACATTTAACTTGAGAATTGTTAGCCTGATTTGGGTAAAACTTTGGATTGAACTCATTGATTATGATGGAATATTGAAGAGTATTGACTTATGGTTATTAGAGTTTGTGGTGATTGTGAAATAGTGTGCTTCATATTGGGACTATAATGTATTTTTTGGATATTATGAAATTTGGTGTTGTATGTGCTTATAGAGTGACTATATTGAATTATGGTGAAGTTACTAGTGTTCTTTGTTTAAGTATGGCTCAAAATTTGAACATAAAGGCAAATAGAAAAATGAGTCATATAACCTCATCTTTAGCACCACCTCCTTCCTAAAACATTCCTAGATTCTCTGGTTAGAAAAATGAGGAATGGCATGATAAAAGAAGCAACAACCATATGGTTATAGAAAGACCATAATCCTCAATATTGACAAGTTTTTCAAAATTCATAATATTTTATGAAATTTACAATGGGATATATTATTTACGTGGAGACTATTACTTGGAGTTGGTGAAGGAGTTCTAAGCCAAGATAATCAACATTAAGGTCAGGGACGGAGCCAGACATGTAAGGTAAGAGGGCCCGATGTTTAATTTTTTAAATTTTAGGGGGGCCCAACTCCCAAATAACTTCATTTATATATATATATATATCTATATATAATATTTATTTTTTAAAAAATTTTGGGGGGCCACGTCAATGATTAAGGTGATGGCTTCAGAGGAAATAAGCTAAGACCAATAGCAATACACTCTTATGCCCGTGGAACTAAGGTGATGGCTTTAGAGGAAATAATAAGAGTATCTCAGGATACCATCAGAGGGTACGAGGTTAAATTTTTATAGTGGGTAACCATTAGTTCATAATGAGTGGAGTCAAAGTAAAGTGTTGTTGAGGTTTCGAGATAAGGACTACATTTTTTGCTGGAAGGCTGTATTTTTTTAATATAAGAAGCTAGTTATAAAACCACATCTATTTGTCCACATATTGATGAAGTAAATCACTTATTAATATAGAAATCACATATAATATGTAAAATACACAAGAAGGGGGGCTGAATTGTGTCAAATCGTTTGGGATATTAATCTTTAAAAAACTTCTTAATTTTCTTGACAAATTCAGATGATTACAAAAAAACAATTCACTTAATTTGGTGAGTAATATAATAGTGAAAATCAGTATCTATTCTTCTAACAACAAGAAAATTAAAAACATAAGAGACAGAGAATATGACGCCGCGATTTATCCTGGTTCACTCTTAACCTGGGCTACGTCCAGTCCTTAGAGTTCGTCTGAGATTTTCACTATAACTTTCAATGTTACAAGTATTGCTTCCTTAGCCTCTTCAGGCTCTAGCCTTTCTTTTCACTAGAAAAGATATTGTTTTGAGCTTCACGTTACAGATGTGTTTGCTCTCTTTTTCTCACTTGAGCTATTACAATCAGAATTCTTTTCCATCTTTGTATTATATCGTAAAAGTAAAGTTATTTTTGTTTACGACTATACCTACTATTTATAGCTTAAAGCTTCAACGGTCTTCTTGAGAATTTTGTTTGTCTTATCTTCTAAAAATGGTTATTAGTCGAGTCCTGTAACTAACTCCAACTAACTAATGTTCTCGTACATTCGTTAATTTATATCGTCTTGCATAGATTCATATGCTTCGTCTGGTGTCTCATATGCTTCGTCTGGTGTCTTATATGCTTTGTTTGGTGTCTTAGACTAAGCACTCCGCACTTCGTCTGATCAGCTTTTACTAGCGTATCATCTTAATTTGATGATTTGTGCTACTTACATTTATCTGCGCACTTAACAAATTCATCAAAACAATTCACACACTTCTATAATTATTATTATTTAACTTTCATCAAAATTAAAGAAAAAGTGAAGTCTTCTTGACTTAACAATTGAGCCATAATATACAGCCTCATTCTAGTGGATTGAAGTAACTCCATATTTTATATTTGTGTCTCCAAGATCTCCTCTATAATGGTTTAGGCAAAGATCTGCTAGTTAGAATATCATCTTTAATTATACATTCTATTAGTAGTGTGGATCAACATAGGTCACCAAATAAGAATTTTATATTCTTATTGTTGATTAGTTACATCTTGGAGAAACATGAAGTGGACCTCTCCAATGTTGGACCCCGAACCTTTTTATAAGCTAGGCTTATTAAAGGATAATCAGTCATGTGAAAAGAAAAGAATAATCAATGAAATTGAAAAGAAATAGAAATGATGATTTAGATATAAGATGGATTTTATGTGAAAAG
>JAOSBP010000005.1:26311354-26345575 GCA_027563825.1 Erythroxylum mucronatum
GATCCATTTGTCACTCCATAATTTGTCTCTTAATTTCTTTATTTTTCTTAATCTAAATTACCTCAAATTTTCAATAGATTTCTAAAACATCCTAAATGTCTTCAAAAATGCAGAATTAATAATAATATACACCAATTTAATAACCCAAGACAATTAATCCATAATTCACCAAAATTTCTAAATACCCGAAATATTACCAAATCACCAAATCATATTTTATTCGTGTTAACAACTCAATTATACATGAAATGTCACGAATGCATGCACAAATATTGGTATGGGTCCAAAAATGTATACGCTCAAATAACCAAAAACTCAATTATGCCAAGCATACCATGCATTGAATTTCCTTAATATTCTAACCTCTAATATGGGGCATTACACCTAACCTAAGAAAGGAGGATTTAAAGAGGATTCTCATCAATTATGTTCATTCACTAATGAAACATATTTGAAGATTTTCAGAACCATTAAAATAATTTTTCTTCAAGAAACTTAATATGGCATAAAATTAATACCTCAAAATCATCATTCATTATATGGCTAATAACTAAGTAAAAGTTGAAGACTCAAGATCAACTTAAAGGAACAATAATTTGACAGGCAATGTATCAAAGATGAGTGAAAGAGAGTACTTGATTAGGCAAGCAAAGTCAACTACAAATAAGGTGATAAGAAGTTGTTTAAAACCACATTCGTGGTTATCGTGTAAATGCAATATCGCAGGTAAATAACTCAAGGATATTTAAATAAAAACAATAGGGCATTCATAGCTTGATACATAACATTTAGAACTAGATCAAAGGAATAATTATGGCTAAAGAAATTGTCAATTAATGTAGTGTGGAGATTGCATTAAGATGTAATGTTTTGTAACATAAGCTTCCTAGATTTGTCAAATGTTTCATTTTGTAATTAACTATTATTTGGTTAACTTTACTTATAATTCTCTTGTAATAAGATTCTTAGCCTTTATGTAGCTAGTTATACTCTGTACGATCTATTTTGTAACTCTTTCTTTTCAAAATGAAATATCTTTAATAAAAAAAGATCTTAGAAGAAGAATAGTTCTGAAACATTTAAAAAAAACACATTATTTTATTTCTTCTCCAAACGCGAAATATAAACAAGGGTAACTTCAAACCTCTATTTATAGGAGAGAGGATGGGTGGGAAGTTAGGTATATGTCCCTTTCATGATGATGATGTTGATTACATTATCAATTCATTGACATAATTTCTTATATAATTATAACAAATGACATTGTTGCTTACATCACAAATGCAAATGATATCATTACTTATAACAATCTTATATTAAAAGTAGTTAAAATTTTGAACATACTTAATACCATTTTAATCCCTCTTATATTTGAAGACGGACTCTTGTATGATGACTTTTGTGATTCTTGACTTGCCTTAAAATCATTATCGTCATAAGATTCCATAGGTCTTCATTTTCTTCATCATAGGTGTCCATAATAAGCCAATTTGTATTTGGACTTAGTGAATAGTTAAGTTCACCAAGCTCTAACAGTGGACTATTTGGTTGCATAAGTTCATCGTTATACAGATCTTGAGAATCTTTAAAAACTGTAAAACTAAAATCATGAGCCTATGAGTTACTATTAAGGTTATATTTAGTTGCATAAGTTCATCGTTATACAGATCTTGAGAATCTTAAAAACTGTAAAACTAAAATCATGAGCCTATGAGTTACTATTAAGGTTAGGGGTTGCGAATTAGAGCTAATGATAGTGTTCTCGAGTTGTTGCTAAAACACTTTCCATCCAAAATGATAGTCTAAATCTAACTATGTACTATAGTAAAAGCATTTGAAAGTAATAGAAAATTATGAATTATATGATTTCTTTTTAATATTGTCTTGCCTTCTGTTATTCAACTGCCTGTGCCTGATACTTCTGTATTGACTGCGACTGCTATTTCTGCATTGCCTGAGACTGATATTACTGCTATGGTTCCACAACCTTCTCTATCTAGTCCTCTCGAGGATGAGGTCGCTTAGACCTCACGAGGCGCCCCTGTGGATTTATCTGTTGTAGCTGACTCTACTCAATCCACCGAGCCCTCTCTAGATCCATTAGTTCGGGATGTTCCTGGTCCCTCTTTTCCTTGAACTTCTGCCGCAGAAAGTAGTGGAATCATTTCTACTAGAAAATCCAAAAGGGGCAAGAGCAAAAGCCTCAACACCACCTCTTCTTAATATGTCGATTTTGGCTTGGAATGTCTGTGATATCAACCTTCCTTCTAAGTTACAAGCTCTTAAAGATTTTATGCTCGAGAACGACCTGTTTTGTTTGGTTTACTTGAAACTAAAATCAAATTGGTTAATTTGAATAAACTCAACATTTTGGGCCCTCAATGGAGCTGGTTATCTAATCACAATCATCGTGCCTTTGGACGGATTATTGTATGCTTCAATGCTACTGAAATTAAGGTAGACATAGTTGAGGCTACAGATCAGATTATGCACCTTCGGGTACTGATTTTGCAAGGCAATCTTGACTTCTTTGTTTCTATTTGTATGCCAGCAATTTTGAATTTTAGCGAAGGGATTTATGGAATACCATATGCCATATCAGTAGCTCTGTTTCTAAACTTTGGCTTCTATGTGGGGATTTCAACACTACCCTCCATTCTTCGGAGGCTCAAGGTAACATTAGTCTACGTAATTACTCCATTGACTTGTTGGATTGCTTGGAGTAGGTTGGGTTATCTGACCTCAGTTTTGCTGGTCATTTCTTTACCTAGTCTAATAAGCAAAAGGACAGGTGGTTTATTCGTAAGAAGCTTGATAGAGCCCTCGTCAATAACGTCTGGCTTTAGTCTTTCCCTAGCAACATGGCTCATTTTTTAGACCCTCTATTTTCGGACCACACTCCCATACGGATTTCCCACTTGCTTCCAACCATGTCTGCTCATTATCCTTTTCTCTTCAATAATTACTTAGTTACGGTTCCTAGTTTTGGGGATGCTTGTTTGCGTGGAGCTACACATGGATGTCGGGGCACCAAGCAGTTTATCTATATGCAGAAATTGAAAGTTATTAAACAGGAACTTAAACTTCTTAAGGCCTCTCAGGGTTCCACCTTTGAAGCAATCAGTCACATTAGATCGGAGCTAACTAGAGTGCGGACTCTCTTATCGGATACCCCAGCGAGCCAGCTTCTTCTTAATCAGGAAAAGATCACCCTCTCTAACTATCTGCAAGCCGTTAGTAATCATTCCTCACTTTTGCAGCAATGAGCTAGACTCAATTGGCTCCAAGATGGCAATAGGTGTACTTAGTTTTTCTTCCATTCGATTCTTTCTAGACAGAACCAGAACAAGATTCATTCCATTTCACATAATGGTAATATTATCCATGATCAGATGGCTATTAGGGAAGCAACTTTTGATTTTTTCAACAAATTACTTAGTACTGCCGATCATATTTCTGTCTCTTCTCTGGATTTGCAGTGTCTTAATCTTAAGCAGGTTTCACCCTCTGTTTGTCCTCTCTTAACCAGACCAGTAGAGGATAGCGAAATAGAGGCTTGTGTTTTTCATATGAATGGTAAGAAAGCTCCTGGGCTTGATGGGTTTAACAGTTACTTTTATCAACAAGCTTGGCCTACTATTGGTGGTTTTATTAAGGAAGCCATCCATGAGTTCGTTAAAAATGGAATTTTACTGAAAGAGATTAATCAAACATTCCTATGCTTGATTCCGAAAGGAGTGACTCCAATCACCTTTGCCGACTATCGTCCCATCTCGTGTACCAATTTTCTTTACAAAGTTATCTCTAAGATCCTTGCTACCAGATTGAAGGAAGCTATGGCTCAGTTAATTAGTGCTAACCAAAGTGCTTTCTTGTCGGATCATTACATTTGGGACAACTTTCTTATTATTCAAGAGCTTTTGAAAGGGTATTCTCATTCCTTGAGCCCACCAAACTGCACCTTGAAGATTGATTTTCGTAAGGCCTTTAATAGTATTGATTGGTGCTTCTTGCAAGCCATAATGGAGGCTTTTGGCTTTCTGATTCAATTTACCCAGTGGATCATGGAATGTATTACTTTAGCATCATTTTCAGTTTTGATTAATGGTGCCCCTACTCAGACTTTTAAAGCAGCTAAGGCCATTCGCCAAGGGGATCCCCTTTCTCCATATATTTTTCTACTGGTCATGGAAATCCTTAATGCTTTTATCGGCATCGCAACTCTTTCTAATCCCAGATTCAAGTATCATTCGAAGTGCAAGACACTTGGTATTACTAACCTATGTTTTGCAGATGACCTCCTCTTATTTTGCAGGATTTGGAGTTTATTCGAACTTTTATGCATGCCCTCAGTCTTTTCAAACATCACTCTAGACTGCTGATAAATTTGCTTAAAAGTTTGGAGCAATATTTTAACGCCCCAGATCTCCTTCATTTTCTGGTTAGCTATTCAGAATAAACTATCAACTGCTAACTGTATTCCTTATATGCACATGGATCCTTCTTGCCCAATGTGTTCCCTTCAGATGGAATCTTGTTCTCATCTTTTTTTCGAGTGCCCATTTAACTATTCTATTTGGAGAGCTATTTGTGACTTATGTTGCTGGACAGATCCTGGGTCCGAAATTATGAATATCACTAGTTATCTGTGTTCACCTGCAGGTTCCAACAAACCTATACAAATTATTGTCTTAGGGGTCTGTTTATACTCACTTTGGCGAGAACGAAACTCTCGACGCTTCCAGAGTACCTCTTTTACGAAAGAGAGTTTGATCTGCTAAATTATATCAGACGTTCGGGCTATAGTTTTGACAAAGAAAGTTATTTGTAGCTCTAATGTTTGTCATGCCTTATGACTATAGCTGATAGATGGAGGTTCTGTTTAGGCTATTTTTGTTGCGTTAGCTGATTTCTTTCTTGCTGGCTCTCTTCTTGTGATGTATATAAAGGGTTTTCCCTTTTGATGATCTTGTAAATTTCGTCTTCTTTAATTATACTGATTTCCTTTTTCAAAAAAAGTTATTATTAATTACTTATAAAAAATAATTTATAAATAAAAATAAAATTTTAATCATCTTTTTATTAATATTATTACATAATAAATTAAAATTCTAATGAAAATTTTAATTTATTATCATGTTAATTAGATTAATATATTATTTAATAAAATAAATAATATTATATTATATGTTAAATTTTGGTTATATTATTTTATATAAGTAATGAGATGTAAATATGATAAAATAAAAAAAATATGCTCTATAATTTTGTTCATCAATAACACAAATTATTCAAATTAATTATAAATTATAAGCAAAAAAGAAATTGATCATATTATTTTAATATATTTTTATATAATAAAAAAATTAGTGAAATAATAATTTACTATCTTATTTAACTAATAAACTTATTATTAATAATTCATCAATATACTAATTTTTAAATTTTAATAAAATATAATATAATTATATTTTAAATATGATTACTCATATGTAAATATGATAAATCAATAAGTTTGGAACACATCACTCATGTAATTTGCTTTTCTAATCACTTCTTTATAACATTGTTGTTCGTATGAAATGTCATGTATCCCAAGAATGCTAAATTAGAAAATGTTAATAATAAAACTTACAGAGGAGTTGATTATAGACTTTTTACAAAGCATAAAGGTTGCCTATAAGATTTTTTAAATATAGGACATTTTAATAAAATTGGTAAAACTAAAGGGTAAGTTGGTGTCTGTTAGCTTTTATATTATGTATAATCGTTTATTCTTATACGTTTGAAGAAACAAGTATGCTTTTTAAGTATTTGATTTGTTAAAATAAAAAAGAGATTATAATAATGCTTAAAACTTGTTATTGCTCTTGTTTGAAACATACCTTAGATTGTTGTTGAATAATTGGTAAATAGACTAGGTTTTTAGGAACTTCTACTTTATGGCTTGTTTTTAGGAGCTAGTTAAGATGTGGTTGGAAATTAGTATATTATCTTGTTTTATTATTATGTGTTAGCACTATATAATGAGTAATGCAGTGATTTAAATTAGTAAGCTTTCAAAATTAAACAAAATTGTTATTTTTTATGGTAAATGTTTCATCCACTTAGTTCTTACCACACAATAATTTGATATTAGATTACTCATCTTAAGGGATCTATGAGTTGAGTGAATCTAAAAACCCAAACCTAAAAACACAAAAACCAAATTAGACACCTATAAATATCTAAAAATGAAAACCTAAATAACATGCTCTCATATTGCTCCACTAATTTTTAATGGTGATAACTATCAAACCTAGATTATTAGAATGATAATTTATCTTAATGCATTATATCTTTGAGAAGTTATAGAGGAAGACTATGGCATCTCACTGTTACTAGTAAATCCAACGATGGCGCAACTGAAGATCCATAAAGATAAGAAGACTAGGAAGTCCAAAGCTAAAGCATGTTTGCTCTCTGTTATCTTATGCACTATATTTAGAAGGATTATGAATTTAGAGTTAGGAAAGGCTATTTGGAACTACATCAAAAAGGAATATCAAGGTAATGAAAGCCCAAAAAATACAAAAGTGGTAAACTTATTCAGGGAGTTTAAAATGTTGAAAATGGAGGAGATATAAACCATTAAAGACTATTCTAACAAGTTACTGGGCATAGTAAATAAGGTGAGGTTGTTAGGTAAGGACTTTTGCAATGAACGAATATTGCAAAAAGTTCTTGTCACTTTGCATGAAAGGTATTTCTAAAATTTATTTTTAAAAGAATTTAAAGATCTATCAAGCATATCCTTGGTGGAATTAGTTAATCCGTTATAAGCCTAAAAGCAAAGGAGAATAATAAGAAAAGAAGAATTTATGGAGGGTTTAGGAAAAACTAGCAAATTTAGGAGGACAAGATAAGAAAAACAAGGATAAGAAGAAAAAGAAGAAAAACAAGGATAAGAAAAAAATAACAAAATCGGTAATGATAATAAAAATGACATATATCCACCCTGCCTATATTGCAAAATGACCAATCACCTTCCAAAGAAGTGTTGGTGTAAGCATAACATCAAGTGCATGAAATATGGCAATATTGGACACATAGAGTGGATTTTCAATTCTTAACAATATGAAGACATAAAAGCTTCTACTGCGTAGCATCAAGAGGAGCAAATTTTGTGGCAAGTAACAACTTTAGTGATTCCTACTGACAGGCATTGGTTGCATAAACCATATGACTAATGACCAAAAACTTTTAAAGAGCTCAATAATTGGAATGGTGAGTTCTTTTTTTCAGTCAAGGGAAAAATAATGGTGGCTATATAATGTTTAACATACTTAAAGCATATTATTAATATTTATATCTGCCTGACATTGACCAAAATTTTCTTAATGTTGGGAAATTAATTAGAAAAAGGTTTTTAAAGTCATATTTGAAGAGGTAATAAATAAAAAACTCAAAAGGCAAAGATGTATTTAAAGTGAAAGTGAGAGCAAAAACCTTTTCTTTAAATCTAATAGAGGAGAAGAAAATGAAATTTTCTAAAGAATGTAGAATTATGGCACAAAAGGGTCAGGCAATTCTATCATATTGTAGAACAATAATTTAGTGAAGGGTGTGTCATTGCTAGAAGATAAGCAGGCTGATTGTGTGGCTTGTCAAGTTTAGTTGGGTCTTATTGAATTGGTCTGTCTTTTGTCTAGTAAATAATAAACCAATTATGGAATTCCTCCCTTTTTATAAGGAAGTAGTCTTAAGTAGATTTTTTTCTTCAGGTTATATTTTTCTATGATTATTTTACAGGAATCTCTGAAGGTGTTTATGCAATCTCCCTCTTCAGAGGCTTAATTTGAGTGTATGGTTTGTCCAGCTTTAGACACTTGCTTATTTCTCATAACTCAAGGATAAAGAAGGCCTTTCTTTTGTGGATCCTAGATTCCAAGGCGTCGACTTCCAACAAACTTGTGTAGTAAATCTGTTAAGGATATGTTTAGTATTCTATTGCCTTTAAAGTTCAATTCAATAGACCAACTCACCCCCTTCAAGAATTTCTCAAAAAGACCTTACTGGTTGAAAATTTCCAGGCCTTCTACCTCCTTTTACTCAATTGTTTATCAAAAACTCTTCCTTTCTTACACTAACTCGAGAGTTTTGTAATAGGTGGTGATAAGGCTCTGAAGCTTATCCCTTCATTACATCCTCAGGTTTTGAAATAAATCTACATTATCTCTAATGTCAACAGTTTGGTCCTTCCTTGGGAATTCCTCCTATTGTCAATATTGGAGCTATCTAATGGGAGTACCCTTTTATTATAGTTCCATTAATGATAAATTCCTATATGAAACTTTTAAGTATTATCATGCTTTAAAGTGTAAGATTTCTGTGGTGAGCACTACTGATGTAGAAGCCTATGGTCTTTGGTGGCAAAAGAGCTATTAGTAGTTAGTTCCTCACTCATTCCTCACTCAGACCTTACAATACTCAAAGGTACTTCTTTTTATCTTAGTCTTTTAAAGATCATTCAATTTCAGTGTCTATAATTGACTTATGATGCTTTATATTTCAAAATTATAGATGTTGAAGGCAAAGGAAAGGAAAAGACTTTTTCCCAAAAAGAAGTATAAATGGCTGCAAATCTTATCGTCTAGAGGAAATTCCTACAAAAAAGCCGAAATTTGCTAGTAAAGGGACCGCTCCACCAAATTGATTGAAAAAAATTGAAGACACTGAGCTCATCACTAAAGACATCACCCCCATAGATAAGACTTCTTCCACCCCTAAGAAGTTTGTGGAAGATATCAATAACGATACCTCTTTTTTGTCTAACTTCTTTGATTATTAACATAAATTCATTCCTTCAATTTTCTTTCATAGATGACCAATCCTCAGGCCTACCACTACTTAATCTCTCTTTTAAGCCAAGATCTGCAAAAGTTATTAAGTTTCCCTTAGCCGAAGAACACATAAGTTACTTCAATAGAGGTAAAGCAATAATTCCCTTCATTTTTATAAAAATTCTTCAAGCTTTTGGCAAGCTATTTTATATCTTACAGGTATGAGATGCTTGGATTATAGCAGGAAATTTTGAAGAAGATTTGATCTAAGCTTCTTTGATGTTTCACTTGATACCCTTTTTAATGTTATGTCATCGATTAACTGTGAGGAGTTGATTAAAGCCAAAGAGTCTATAAAGCTTATAATGCAGCAAGAGCTCTAATTCTTAACTGATATGTAGGGCAACTCCTTTCTAAATATGTACCAATATCATTATGTCATTGGAGGACATCTAAGTAAGTTAAATAGTATTTTACTCTTTTAAAAAATCTTTTTATAACCAAGTAGGCTATTATAAGAAACTAAGTCTTTCGTAAAAGTGTCTAGTTGGTTATAAAGCAGAAGAAGCTAAAAGTACAAACCTCTTAACATAAATTCAAAAGATAAACAATGAATTTGACTCCTTATAGGATCAAGTTATTGAACATGAGTGAGACATTAAGTTGATTAGGCAGAGGGGTCCCTAAAACAAGATAGTGAATAATTTAATGAAGAATTCAACAAGGTCAAGAAGATGGCTAAGGAGTTGGGAAAATCAATTATGCTTTAAAAGGAAAAAGTAGGCCTTTAGAAGTAACAAGTATAACAACCTAAAGAGGATCAAGTCTCTTGTATTAAACAATAGGGTGAGATATGGCCTTTTGACCCAGATCAACTTTGAATTCTTCATATCCTTTATGAAGAATTTAGTGGCCACAGGTTATAGATTATGATTTGATCTAGTTTCTTTAAGGATTACGAAATGTATCTTTAGGGATTATGATTATGATTATGATTATGATTATGATTTGATTACGATTATAATTGTAACTAACCTTATATAAATAAGATAACCTAGTATTAAAGGGAGTGAAAGCTATTGATTTGAGCAAGCTCTTCCCATCCTTTCTCTTAATTCACATCATAGTATTAGAGCAGGTTTTCTAATCTTGACTTTAATTCCTTTCTCATAAAAATAAAACTATCCTTAACAATCTAACCCCATAAACACCTCAAGTAGCCATCGGTGACTAAAACTGAGGCAACATCGATGAGTGTCCCACATGCCCTCACAAATCGTTAACAACCGCTATTCAACTAACACGTGTAGCCCATGTGCCACCTTCTAGTGACACTCCGTTGACCTTGCTTTCATGGATTAAGTCACACCAACTCCAGAAACATGTTGGTGATGTGTTTTTCTACTTTCAATTGCTGAAAATTAGGTTTGTGTATTTAACCATAGTAGATGATGTGATTTTTGCCTTTAATTGCTGGAAATTGGCTTTATATGTTGAATCATTGTTGTTGATTTTGTCATAGTTTCAATCCCTCTTTCATTATTACATAATTTGTTGATATGTGAAGTTTATTTCTTCATTTGGTTCTCGTTAATGTCTTTCTGTATCGGTTGTATTATGAGTGACTTCAAAACTGAAAGTATTGACAGACAGTCACCCATTATGGTCTAATAAATCATAAGTCAGAAATTAAATGGAGAGAATTATGTTATTTGGGAGAAGGTGGTAATTGTATATCTTAAGGGCCCAGGTAGCAATGAGCATCTCACATATCCAACTCCTGATATTAAGTTATCAAGGTATAAGAAGTGGGAACAACATTACAATCAAATAATGACAATCCTTTGGAACATCATGGAACCAAATATTAATGACATGGGTCAACATGCAAACTTAGTAAAGGAGTTATGGGAGTATGTAATACTTTACAATCAAATAATGACAGTCCTTTGGAACATCATGGAACCAAATATTAATGACATGGGTCAACGTGCAAACTCAGTAAAGGAGTTATGGGAGTATGTAATACTTTTATTTTCTAGTAACATTACTTGTATATATTATTTATTTGTGGAATTATTCAAGTGTGAGCAGGGAGAGAAGAACCACAATGAGTATTTTCAAAAATAAAGAATCTATTTGTAGAACATTTAGCAGCTTAGCTGATAATAACAAATAAGGATCATCTTTTAAAGGAAAGAGAAAACGTATTCATGCAAAGATAATTAGCTAGCTTAAGACCAAAATATGAACCAATTCAGGCAAGGGTACTCGGTAGCACTTAACTTCCATCACTTACTGAGGCATATGCATGAATATCTCGATCCTTGAAGGGTCTAACACAAGAAAGTGATGACAAGTCTGTTCTAGCTGTTCACAATAGTGAAAGAGGTAATAAAGGCTGAAGTAACTGAGGTGGTCATGGTGGTTATGGAGGAAGGGGTAGAGGAGGTGAAAGATGGGCATGCTCGGGATTATTTTTGGGACTTACACTTAGAGTTACACTCAAAGCCCTCTCAATCTACTAATATTTTGGAGGCTTGTAATTGTTATGCCTTAACAAGTAGAAAAAAGTTAGTTTCTAAAGAAGAATATGTAGTTTTTCTCTAGTATCAAGCGGCCAAATAAGCAATAAACCAATTGCATTATTTGCTTACTTAGGTAATCACCCAACTTGTATATAGTCCTTTATTAAACCTTGGGTTATAGATTTAGGAGTCACTGACCATATTGCAGGTAACGCAAAATTTTTTAATCAAATTACCACTATATCAAACTCTCACCAGCTTATTGTTGTTAATGGTTCCACTTCTAGTATAAGTAGGGTTGGTACTGCATTTCCCTCTCCTTCAATGATGTTACTAGAGACAGTATATATTCCAAAATTTTTGTTCAACTTAATGACTATTAGTAAACTAACCAAATCATTGAATTGTTGTCTCTTTTCTACCTCATTTTATTGTTATCTAGGATTTGAAAACAAAGAAGATGATTAGAGGAGGGTGTGAATATGGAGTTCTCTATTATTTTTTACAATCGTTCAATTTCTTACTCAGTTGTCTCTTCACCTCTCCAAATCCATAGTCATCTTAGTCAACCATCCATCCAAAAATATTTTAAAAAATTCATTCCTAATTTAAATTTAAAACTTCATATAGATTGTAAAGTCTTGTCAACTTGGGAAATATCATCATTTCCATCTAGAGTTAATAATAGAGTCGAAAGCTTTTTTGTGTTAGTTTATTATGATGTATGGGGTCCATCTTGTGTGACCTTAAACTTGGATTTTATTGCTTTGTTGTTTTTGTTAATGATTGGTCTAGAATGACTTAGTTATTATGTCTAATGAAAGAACGTTTGTATTGTTTTCTATTTTTAAATCCTTTTGTTTTGAAATCAATACTCAATTTGGTTGTCCTATTGGTATTCTCAGAAGTGATAATGCCAAAAAGTATTTTTCTGAATCCTTTCAGTCTTACTTAAAAATATGTGGAATGATTCACCATTCTTCTTATTCTCACACACCATAACAAAATGGTGTTGTTGAAAGAAAAATCAAGTATGTTATAGAAGTTGCTCGAACCTTACTAATTAAGATGAAGGTTTTCAAGGAGTTTTGGAGTGATGTCCTCACTATTTACTATCTTATTAATATTATTTCGTCCACTACTTTCAAAGGTCAAATCTCTCATATCCTTATGCTTCCTAATACCACTTTGTTTCCTCTTTAACCTTGTATCTTTAGATATGTCTGTTCTGTCCACCAACTCCAGCAGGAGTTGAAAAATTATCTCCACGGGCCATCAAATGTATCTTCCTCGATTGCACAAGGTAACAAAAAGGTTATTGTTGTTGTAGTCCGTCACTTAAAAGATTGTTTATGTGCATAAATATGACATTCTTTGAGAACATCACATAGTTTTCTGAGAGTCAAGATGCCAAAAGCTTCCATCATTATTTACCCTCATTTTTTGACAACTCATTAGATAATTTACCTACAAATTCTGATCTTTCTTATCTTTGTCAATTATCTTGAGCAAATTTGCAAGATTATTCTTAATGACCTCGTCAAATAGTAGATGACCATTTGGGTGAGCCCTCACCTCTAGTGCCTAATTTGTCGCCAGATCTAGAAAATAATGATGTAGATTGACATATTGCTTTATAGAAAGGTAAACGGTCTTATAGCAATCATTTGATTTCTAATTTAGTTTCTTATAACCATGTTTCCCACTCCTTTTTGTTTTTTTAATCAAACATAGATTTTGTGTCTATAACTAAAAGTATAATAGGGGTTATACAGAACCCTAGGTGGAAGCAAGCTATGTAAGAGGAAATAGATGCTTTATAGTTAAATGACAATTGGAAGCTTATTACTCCTCCTGATGCCTCAATTGTTGGTTGACACTAAGACACTTACTGATGGATCTATCGAACGACTTAAGGCTCGTCTTATTACTAAAGGATACACACAAGTCTATGGTGTTGATTATTCTAAAACCTTTTCTCCTGTGGCAAAAATGGCATTTATCTGTATGTTTTTCTCCCTAGTTGCAACTTATTCTTGGCCTCTATATCAACTTGACATAAGAATGCATTCCTCTATGGTGATCTAGAAGAAACAATCTATATGGGGAAACCTCCAGGGTTTGTTACTCAGGGGTAGTTTGAGAAAGTGTGCTTATTAAAGAAATTATTATATGGTTTAAAACAATCTCCTAAAGTATAGTTTAGTACAATTGTGAAGAATTTTGGTTTCATGCTGTGTGGAGTAGACCATTCGATGTTCTATCAACATATAAGATCTGATAAAATTCTATTGATCATATATATTGATGATATTATTATTACTGGTGATGATCAAAATGGAATTCATTGATTTAAGGAATTCATGCAACAAAATTTTTTAAAAAAATCTTGGTCTATTGAATTATTTTTTGGGAATCAAAATTACAAGATCTAAAGATGGTATTTGTCTTTCCCAATATAAGTATGTTTATGATCTCCTAGAAGAAACTGGCTTGTTGGGATGTAAATCGGTAGATTCTGCAATGGATCCTAACCTTAAACTTGACGCAGACTAAGGAGAACACTTGAAAGATCTAAGAAATTATAGGAGTCTAACTAGAAAATTAAACTATTTAATAATCACTAGGTCTGACATTTCATTTGGTAAAAGTGTGGTGAGTCAATTTATGCAATCCCCTTAAACCAGCTACTGGAATATGGCTATTCAAATCTTAAAATACCTCAACTGCAAACCTGGGAAAGGAATCTTAGATAAGAACCATAGGCATTGTTCAGTGCGAGCATATAGTGATGTTGATTAAGCTGGTTCTAAGACTAATCAACGATCTATTATAGGGTATTACATGTTTGTTGAAAGCTTGGAATTGGAGCATTAAATCTTTGCTTAAAATTTTAAGTGAACTCTATCTTATTATTTCATCCAGCAATTCCTACTTTCTACTAGATTATAAGAATTTTTTATTCTCATTCTTATAATTAGCACTCAAACTATAGTTAGTAATGAAACTGTCAAAACCTAAATTCGTGGATGCTGCCAAACGATCTTCTATAATCTTCAACTTCCTTTTGACATCCAACAATAGTCGTAAATCAAACTTAGTAGCATTACCAGTTGCAACTAGTGGAAATAAATATTTTTCTATCAAATGGTCTGGTTAGCTTTGACAAACAACATGACTTCTTTTTTATCTGATCTTGAATAACATTATTGAATCCCTAGCATGAATTTATAAGGTGACTCCATACAATATGATACTTACAGTGGTCCTTCTCTTGAATCTCTTCCTTTATGGGAATCTTGTGTTTTAGCGGTAAAGTAATAAACTTTTCCTACAATAAGAAATCAAAGATTTCTTCTATTTTGGTGGTATCAAAAGTGTATTGAATATGAATAGTTAGCGGTTATAATTCTCCCTTTTGGCTTTGAGTGACTTTTGTTTTAAAGTAGAATAAATACAAGTTCGAGGGATATTAACCTCAGCCACTACCAAGTCATATGAATTTGTTTCCATAAAATAAGTACCTACTGAACACCTTTTCCCATGTTCTTATTCCCTATGAATTTCTTCATATTTTGACACTTTTACTACTAATTCATAAAAATCATAGAATTTTATACCTTAAGATTTTTTTAAAGTTTAATATTGAGGCTCTTCAAAGCTAGCTTTATATACTCAAATCTTTGATATTGTAACTTCGACATCAAATCCTCATTTTCCTAAACTAAGTGATAAATATTTTTGCATTCTTACCACTTTTCTTAGTAACTCTAGACAATATGACTATAATAATTTCATGTTTAGTCTGAAAAAAAGAGTATAAAACAATATTTTCATTTCTGTCTAAGAAAGGAAAGAATTCTAGGACAATAAAGGAAGCCATAAAAAAGACATTCCTAACAACAAATTAGAAAAAAAAATAATCTTGAAATTGTTGAAAATTTCATAATTAGCCAATTCACAAAACTGAATAATGAATATGACAATATGTTTAATAGTTGACTAACCATCTTCACTAGAAAAACAAATTAAACTCAAGAATTGTGTAGCCTAAGGATAAGGATTCTCGTAGTTAACATGCTCCAAATATGGTTTATAGAATTTTAGGTGGACAATATATTTCAAACAAGCCCCATATAATTCTTGAATAGCTTCTTTATAGTTTCCATATCAACTTGAAACCTTTTTGGTAGAGGAGCAATGAAAAACACCATCTACTCTGTATGGAAGGAAATAAACAGGAGACTATATAAGGGAACTGAGGGGGGAAAATACTAGATTGCAGAAAACATTATCAACTGGATTAGGGTAATTTTGATAGCAAACAACAAGCAAAATTCACTCACTATTAATATGAAGAACACATGGATGTTTTAATGTAAAGTACCATTGTTGTAATCTTTTTGCAATTTCGATTTTTGCTAAACTGTAGAAAGATTAAGAAACTCATTGTAAAGTAAATTTAACTTTTGCTATTATTCATACAATTTCTTTTTATTTTCTAAAAAAGAGTATGGAATTATAGTTTATGGCTAAAACGTTACCCCTAAGTTGTATTTTGGTCTATTAGTTTCAGCTTCAAAACCAAATCCCTATCTTCTAGGAACTTGAGGCCTAACTCCCTGTTGAGCATTTAGAGGATTAATATGTAAAGGCGTTATAGGAATGACCTCTCTTCTATGAGGAGGGATATATCTTGAATGATGACACTCACCAACTTCTATCATATTTGGTGTAAGCTGCCCCAAGTCCTTTAGAAATATGTCTTGTCAGAGAGGGAAAATTCTACCTAAATACCTATACCAAAGTGACAGAAAGCTTTTCCATTTTCTATGTTAACATTTTGATTGCTTCAGATGTAGAGGCTGAATTGGACTTCAATTTTGAAATATCATTTGCGTAAAAAAAACATCAATTTTTGTAGACAACTGATGATTTTGAGTTCTCGCTTGTTGGAGACTTAGTTGAAAGCGATGCTGCCTTATCCAAAATCTCAATCATTTGTGATATGAAGTCTTTGTTTCCTACTATGGTAAGAACTTTTTCTCTAGCATAACAATTTCTTTTCATTCCTCATGTATGGTATCATGGTTACACCGAGCGTGCCAAATTGTCAAACCAAATTATTAATCATTATTATGAATAATCTTGAATTCAAGCATGCCAGGAAGGAATTTTCTTGAAATTATACCTGAATTCTAAATAGTGATATAGGTGGGCTTTGAAAACTTAGAGAGTAGATTTCTAAATAACCAAACTATTAAAGAATAGTGAAAATAAAATTTGAGTTGAAAAGATAATTTTTATTTAAGTAGATGATAAGTACAAATTGCAAGGAAAGTTGAAAAATAATCATAGGGTCTTTTGTTTGAGTTATGTATTGTTCTAATTGTGTATTAAATTTCCTCCATTTTTCCTCCTTATGTGCTTATACACTTCTCCCTACTTTAACCACCACAAGTAATTTTCTTGTAACCGCTCAACTTCCAACTAGAAGTAATTTTCTCATAACTGCTCAACTTCCAACTAACTTTTAGTTTTAGGCCATGTCTTGACTAACCGTCTTCCACACATTCATCACGTTTTTAACTATTCTGTCTCTTGCATCCTAGACTTCCTTCCTCTCTCATGTCTAAGAATTCTTTAAGTGATTTAATTGGCTTTTACAAACTCTACGAATTGGACTTTTTCTCTTTGGGCTAGATGAGCCAAATTCTGCTCAAACCATCAACAATTATATTTTAAAAAAATTATACTATTGGAAATATTAAAAAAGAAAATTTTATTGTTTTATTTGAGTTATTTTAAGAGAATTTGCTATTAAAATTATGTTAGAGCATTCAAAGGGACTTTATCACATGTTTAGTAACAAATCATATAACATTTTATATTAAAATAATTCGACAAAAACTTAATACCATATTTTATTATTTTAAATTTCAAAAAGTATTTTTAAATAAATTTAAATCATATAAGTACTTTTAATAAGTAAATTAATCACATAGGAAGTTTAAATCTTTTAGTTTAAATTTTAACTTCTAATTCTAACAAAATATTTTTTAGTTTTACACCAATATTTTATAAATAAGAAATTATTATTGTTTTATTAATTTAATAATTTATTTTTTGTAACAACAAATTTATCAATATCTTATCACTTTAAATGATATTTTTATCGCAAGTTATTTTTAAATGAAAATTTTATTTCTTAAGTTTGCATTATTATTATTTTCATAAAATAATGTCACTAATCTTATTCATAACATCAATAGTAAATAAGATTACATTTTTACAAAACTGTCATTGCAATTATTATATATTGCACAACTATAATTTATTGCATTTGATCATTTAATATTTGTAAGTTTACAAGACACCCCTTAAAGATTAATTCAAGTGGTGTAAAAGAACCATTTAAGGGCCGGAGAGCTCTATTTTAAAGAGTTTGCGTAGCATACGAAATTCCAATGACGAATTCCATTGAGCTCAACTTGTGTTCTTTCTTTAACAGTTTACCTAAAACAAACGGTTGATGACTTATTAGGTATTTAACTTGACTTGAATTCCTGAGTTTGCCTACTAATCTTATTTCCAACTTTTTAGTATTATAACTTTTTAACTGAGTGACTATCACTTTAAAACCTTAACAATTTATTTTAAAACGTTAATTTTATTAATAAATTGCTAATTAAACTAACGAAATGTTTTTGTCCATAGATACGTTGATGTCTTCCTAAAAAATTATCTCTACTTCGGTCAAACTATATAACCATTATTTTTTACGCGGACATCTACATATCATAAATAACAAAGGTTTTATTAGCCAAATTGTCAAATTATTAACGGAACTAACACTTTAAATTGAATTGTTAAGATTTTAAAAAGTTGGTTATTTAATTGAAAATTTTAAAAACTTGAGCACCAGTTTTAAAATATCTCAAAAAGTTGAACACTTAATATTAGTTATCTCTAAAAAGGACAGACTACTTTTTGCACTTTCTCATGCCTTATTTCACTGATTGAAGGTTTCATTTTTTTGTATGTTGCTATAACATAAGTTCTTTGCTTTGTTTTCATGAGGGTGTTTGTTTGTTTTGTTAATTAGTAAGTTTTTAATTTAAAACATTTGAAATTATTGGTGATTTCTTGAATTTTGTTTGGTTGTGTATAATTTGGATTTGTAGGTGGCTTGAATCCTAACCTATCACTTGTACAACACACAAGAAAGCTTATTTACCATGTTATTTTACTAAAATTAACAGGATAATGCTATGTAAGTAATTAAAAATTCAAAAATTTACATTTTGTGTATGAAAAATATCAATATTTTTAAATAATTATATTGAGATAAATTGGAAGTGAAGTTGCTTTAGGAGAAAAGAATATTATGATGTAGAAATTATGTTTTAAATTTTAAATAATTTAGATGTAACTTAAAAGTTTTGGTCAATTTACTTTTTCTCTAGAGAATCTATTATACGAATAAGAAAGAAAGAAATTATTTTAAAATGTTTTATTAGTTGAGAAGAGTATAACCTTTTTTTATAAACGAGAATTAATTTTAAATGAAACTTTCTAATTCCTAATCTTATTGAAACATTTTTCTTTGCATTAGTAAAATTTTCTATTGAAAATTGTGAATTCGTTTATTTTAGAATATATGCATGCATGCATTATTTTAGAAGCTGACCATTGTTTGTTACTTTAATTATAACCCAGTTTTGACAGTATAGGTTCTACAAGGTGCATTTGCTAATCAGGTGCATTTGCTAAATATAATTTACAATGATTCTATTAATTTTTTACTTAAATATTTGTATTCAAATGTTTTCACTACGACAAAAGGTGCTTTAGGCAACAGACAAAAGCGTAGCTATAAGTACAATTATCATTGCCCTTTTATTAAGACAATAGAATTCATATCGTTACAAGAAATGGCGCTGCAATAAGTATAAGACAACATAATTTTTTGATCAAGCAACAAAATAGAAAATGTTGCTTTAAGTTTTAACCAAAGCAACACATTAGTTTAAAACTATAGCAACAATGTTCAATAAATATTGCGACACTTTAAGTTTTTCTTGGCAACAATGTTAAATAGATAAGGCAACAATTTGTAACAAAAAAAATAATTTATTCTTGTGTTACCAATAATATTTAACGTAAAAACAAAATCTTATCATTATATATGTAAATCCATATATACATTAAAAGCAATATAACATTTAGTATGTTATAACATGAACAAACACAAAGACGTACAACATTTCCTAAACACACACAAAGATGTACAACATTTCCCAAGCACAAATTTCTCTCCCACATGGTAAATCCATATGATTGAATTTTTAAATTTTTATCTTCACAAAGACAATCGTGAAGATCAATACCCTAACTCTTAAAGTGTGCTATTTTCTTGTAACAATCATCAAAAGGTTAACTTATTCTAAAATATGCATTTTCCATATGTTTTCTATGTTTTATTATAGGCAATAGACATTTAAAAAAATTGATCAAACAAAGAATTATCTATATAAAGCATAGTGCATTTGTTGCATTTCACTCCACATGCTCAAAACTGATGGATTATAGTGTATGAAAAAAGTATTTTCAAAAGGAAATCTTTGTGCTGAAATCTTTGTGCTGACTAGTCTACCATTTTAAATCTCTCTCTTTATTACTCCCTATTAAGTATGTAGACCACTTAGGTATTTTATGATCTGAGTTTCCCAAGCCAATATACAAGGGAGAACTGCTAATTCGTGACTCTCAATTCTCTAGTCTCTATAAATGTATGATAAGATTTCTACAATTGAGAGGAAATTGAGTATGCAGTCTTAAACAGTGAAATCCACTTCCACTACTTCCTTTTTTCGGGTACTCCTTTCTCACAAATCACATTCCAAATTAATGAAAGCAACTACAGATTTACAACCCAAGTGTAGAAATGGATAGATCCATTATGTCCATATTCAACCATTTGCTTACTTTACTTGCAACCAAAATGTTAAAACTCATCTGTATCAAAAGAAAACTTGAAACTTCTTTTTCTTTGTCATTTTATAGCTTTTCATGCCCTTAAATTCATCAACTTATTGGCAGTCTAAACTTCTTCAACATTTCAAAGACAATAAACATACAAAATGAATCCCACTAAACAGTTATAGGTCCTTTGTGAAACTGACAGAGATCTTAAGATGAGGTTCATAACAATTCGTAGCAGATTTGTTTTAGTATTCCAGAGAAAGTCCAAACCCCACATCATGAAATTGGTTGCCTTTCTTCCTACACTAGTTTCCAAAAAAACATGCAAATGAGCAGCCCCAACTCAAACATGTTTACATGACACAAACATCGTTTAATTCATTGTTGATTACTTCTTTTCGAAGCCTCATAGAGTTTTTTTTCTTTTCCTTACTACCCTTTTCGTTTAGAACTAGAAATGTTACCTATGTTCCTCCGTGTAATAGACCAAAACCTTCTTTCCCATTCTTGGAACACTATAAACCTGAAAACAACTACAACACCTAATAACCACGATACCACAACTTGTTTGTGGTAAAGTTCCTACCTTTGACCCCTCTATAAATCCTCTTCTCATCAATTTCCATTTTCAGTAAATAACACTCTTACCTTGCAAATCACAGCTCCTTACCTCTATTGTTTTCTTTATTTAACCCCAAAAATTTCTAAAAAAGTAATAGGGACTGTGGAGCTTGGTCCTTGGCACATAGGTAACCAACCTTTGTTCTTACGGCAATGGACGACGGGGATGAGTCTCGATAGGGGGTCTGTGGAGGTTCTTCCGCTTTGGGTGCAATTTCACGGGTTGCCGATGGAGTATTGGACAGTGGAGGGCTTGAGCCATTTGGCCAGCAGTATTGGCAAGCCTCTCTCCCTTGACTCACAGACGGCGAAAATGGAGAGGATTGGGTTTGCGAAGGTCTGTGTTGAGGTGCCCAAGGACGCCATTCTGCCGGATTCGTTGAAAATTCGGAGCCTCGATGAGGTGGGGGAGTTGCGTCTTCTCACTATCTCTGTGACCTATCCGTGGAAGCCTTCTGCTGTGAAGAAGCAATGGGTATCTACTGGGCGGCGATTCCAGGCTGATGGGACTGCGGTTCGGCTCCCGCGCGAGGCTACAGGGCATGGCCAGCCCGCGTTGCCTGCTCAGGGGCCTTTGCCTCCTCAAGGTGCGGTCGTCGCCGCTGTTGGTGTGATTGAGGCTGCTGAGCCTCGTGACTCTCCGGGTGGCTCGGATGGTGCCGTTGTTGTCGAGCAGGCTCCTGCCTCGCCTTGTCTTGATCTTGTCCAGTTGGAACCTCAGGTTGATCAGGCCTGCCCAGCCCCTGCCCTTCCCCCATTTCCTGGCCCCTCCCAACCGGTTTTGGATGCTTCTGTTCCGAACGGTGGGGTTTGTGTGGATGGCCCTGCCCTTGTGGTTAGTCAAGAACATGCTTCCGGTGATGTCTCTGGTGACATTCTTGCAGATGGGGAGCTCTCTCAGAACTCAGCCCAGCCTTCGCGGGCGACTGCTAAGAAGACAGCGAAGAAGAAAAAGCGCAAAGGGATTATCTCCCCCGAGTGCCTTTTCTGACTATGTCTTTGTTAATTTGGAACACTCGGGGGCTTAACGACCCCCTTAAACAGCTGATGGTGAAACAGCTCGTAGCTTCTGTCAACCCTGTTTTGGTAGGATTATTAGAGACCAAAATAAAAGTTTCTGTGGTCCGGAAGGGTTTCTCTTTTTTGGGGCCTCATTGGAGGCTCATCTCCAACCATGCTCATCACTACAATGGACGTATCCTCTGTTGGTTTAACTCTGCAAAAATTAGTGTCCAGGCTTGCATGATGAGCGACCAGTATCTTCATCTTCGCTGTCAGGACCTTGGTCACGATAGTTATACGGTCACTCTTGTTTATGCTTCGAACTTTGCTTTCCAGCGGGCTGCTTTGTGGACTGATTTGTTGGCGCTTCACTCGGGGATTGGGGGTCCTTGGGTGGTTGCTGGCGATTTTAACTGTTGTGCTTCTGCTTCGGAAGTTGAGGGGGGAGTGCGCTTTCATGGTGGTGCTGGTGGGGAATTGCAATCCCTGTTTGGAGCCACTGATCTTACCGACCTTCGCGGTAACGGGCGGTGGTTCACGTGGGACAATAAGCAGCAAGGAAACATGTTTATTCGGAAGAAGCTTGACCGGGCTCTGGTGAACCAGCATTGGCTCCGCTCTTTTCCTTTCGATGCAGCGGAGTTCGGTGATCCGGTCTTCTCGGATCATACTCCTGTTATCATCCATCATCATGTCTCCCAAGTCAGACCTAGTGCCCCTTTTCGGTTCTTCAATGGTCTCCTGCATGCTGAGGGCTTTATGGCATTGATTGCTCAGGTTTGGAGGCCAGAGGTTCAGGGTTTCAAGAGTTTCCAGCTGATGCAGAAGCTCCGGTTTGCTAAATGTGCAATTAAGCAGTTCAGTAGGCAGCGCTCGCGTTCTCTTCAGGAGTTGAGTGCTCAGTTGGTGGACTTGCAACAACAGTGTTACCATGATCCTCACGACGCCCGCCTTCGGTTACTTGAGTCCAATGCCTTGCAAATCTATAAAGAAGCCTTAGTCTTGAATGACTCCATCCTTAGACAAAAGTCTCGGCAAACCTGGTTAAGGGAGGGGGATCGCAATACCAAATTCTTCCATGCTGCTATCATGGCCCGGCGGAATACCAATACCATTTCTGAACTTACGGACTTAGAGGGCAACATCCGTCGAGGTCAGGATGAGGTGTCGACTCATGTGCGGGATTTTTTTGTTCAGCTTACGCGTCGACAATCGGCCACGCGGCGGGCAGGCTTTGGTGTTCGGAATGTGCTGAATCACTCTCTTAGCCAAGATAGCTTGGATCTGCTCATGGCTCCTTTCTCGGCTCAGCAGGTCAAAGAGGTCTTGTTTCGCATGAACAGCTCCAAAGCCCCTGGGCCGGATGGGTTTTCGGCAGGTTTTTTCCAGCAGACGTGGGCTATCACGGGTCAGCTGCTTACGGAGGCGGTGCTTGAGTTCTTCTCCTCCGGGCGTCTCCTCCGTGAGATCAATCATACCTTTATTTCCTTAATCCCTAAGCAGGATCACCCTGGCAAAGTCACAGACTTTCGTCCGATTTCGTGCTGCACTACTGTTTATAAGGTCATTGCTTCCCTTCTGGCAGCGCGTTTGAAGGAGGTGTTGGGCGACGTCATTGGTAAGGCTCAGGGAGCTTTTCTCCCGTCCCGGAACATTGGCGATAACGTCTTGTTGCTTCAGGAGCTATTGGGGGACTATCATACGGGGAAGAAGATTCAGAGCTGTGCCTTACGTATTGATCTGTATAAAGCTTTTGACACCGTGGATTGGGACTACTTGCAGGACTGTATGTTGGGCATAGGGCTGCCCCAGCGGTTTTGCCACTGGATCTCTCAGTGTATCCACACGACTTCCTTGAGTGTCCTTGTTAACGGCCTGCCCACGATGCCTTTTCAGCCCCAGCGAGGGATAAGGCAAGGGGATCCTCTCTCCCCCTACTTATTTGCGCTAGCAATGGAAGGTCTGTCCAGTTTATTAACTAAGTTGGTACAATGCAACGGGCTGTTCCGGTATCATTATCAATGCCACGATTTGAAGCTGTCCCACCTCATGTATGCGGATGATGTGATTCTTCTCGGCAAAGCTGATCCTCATGTGCTATCCATGTTCATGAACTTGCTGGCCACTTTCTCTCATTGGTCTGGGCTACAAATGAACCCCCAAAAGAGTGCCTTGTTTACTTCCTCTGATGTCGACAATGGTGAGGCGTTAAGTCGCTTGGTCGGGCTGCCCCTCCATAGCATTCCGTTCAGGTATCTCGGTGTCCCCATCATCTCCGGTAAGCCCCGCTACTCTGACTTCTTGCCTTTGCTGGATAATTTGAAGCGTCGAATCAACGCTTGGCAGAATCGGTTTCTTTCCTACGCTGCCCGGGTTAGTCTTATAAAATCTGTCCTCAATAGCATGAGTGTGTACTGGGCTGCTCATGTTGTCTTTCCCAAGAGAGTGATTAAAGATATGGAGCGAATCTTCAAAGCCTTTTTATGGACTGGTACTCATGAGGACTGCAAAGGTGCTAAGGTCAAGTGGGCTGAGATTGTCCTTCCCTGTGAGTTGGGGGGTTTAGGCATTCTCTCTTTCACTCTTCTGCAACGTAGTTTGCTCATGAAACGCATCTGGCGTTTATTTGTGGATAAGGAGGCGCTGTGGGTTCGATGGTTGCATGTGTACCGGTTGCAGGGCCAGAGTTTCTGGGCTCTCCAGGTGCGGCCTTCCCACTCTTGGTTTTTCCGAAGTTTGCTGCGGTTGCGACCCTTGATCTACCCTGTCCTTCGTCATCGCACTGGCAATGGTGAGGACATTTTTTTCTGGTTTGATAATTGGCATGCGCGTAGTCCTTTGTGGGATCAAGCTGATCTTCTCAGGGTCCGGAATCGGGTCCCTCTTGCTGCTTCTCTTGCGTGGGTTGTCGGAGAAGGTGCCCACCTGCTTCGCCGTAGATTTGGTCACCTTCTTGACTCTCTTTTGGGCGGCATTACCCTGTCCACCTCTCCAGATTCGATGCGTTGGGCTGCGGCCCCGGACGACAACTTTTCCACCATCTCAGCTCGGGGCCTAGGGAGTGCGGTGGGGGAGAAGGTGCCTTGGGCGAATTTAGTTTGGCGATAGGTATTGTGCCCAAAATCTGCTTTTATCTTGTGGCTTGCTATTAAGAACCAATTGCGTACGAAGGATCAGTGGTTTGGTTCATTTGACCCTACTTGTGTGTTATGCAATCTTGTCAATGAAAGTCGGAACCACTTGTTTTTTGAGCGTGTTTATTCTAAGGCAGTGTGGAGTAGGATTGTACACATGCTAGGTACATTGAATGCTGTATATGATTGAGGTACTGTTTTGCTAGGGGTTCTCCGTCACTCTTCTCCAGGTAGGCCGGATGGATTCTTTATTAGGGCCTCCTTTCAGTTGGCCCTTTATCACCTTTGGCAAGAGCGGAACAAGCGCATTTATCAACAAGTTGAACGGAGTAAGTATAAACTTGCCGTCTGCATTGTCAACTCAATTCGGGAAGCCCTCCTTGTGTCCGGAAAACAAGATTCTCTAAATGTAGCTATGAGGATGCGTTGGTTTTTGTGATTGTGGTGGGTCTGTTGTTTTTTGGTGCTCATGGGCAGTAGGGGTTGCCCCTTTTTTTCCTCTCTAGGTTGTATTTTTTGAACATTGTTGTTTTTCCAGTTTGGTAATATGTTCTTTCTTTAAACTTCAAAAAAAAAAATCATGATACGACGTCGTTAATGCCGGTCTAACAAGGCAAGCTGTCTATTTCATTACTGGTTCAGAATGACTTTGATTTAGGTGAAAAGTTGACAGTTTCTACAATCCTAGTCCTTACTTACACAACAACTACACCACTCAACGTGATCTTCCAATTAGAAAAGCAAAGCCAAGTAGCCAACCATCTACCAACCAACCACTAAGTTTTCTTTGTTTCTTTTTTTCCTTTTAAAATTTTAACAAAACCTAAACTTATTATTATTATTAGAGTTGGCAATAGTCCAATTTGAGCTTGGGTTGTTATTTATTTTCTCGTAAGTTTTAATAAAATAATATTGTTTTAATAAATTAGCTCTCCGTGTATTAATTAAAATAACAATAATTTTTTTCAAATCGAGCTGGATTAAACACTTTATTTTTTAAATGGAGAAACTCGCAACTGCTACTCTTTGGATGCGTAACGAGTAAACCTTCGGATTGACGCAATATCCTGTAAATTACGTCAACCGAATACTCTGTACTAGGCAAATTCTGTATGACAGACTCGATCAAAAGAGCGTAAGTAGGAAGAATCGAACACAGGACCTTTTGACCTCATACTCCTCTACTTTACCAACTCTGAGGCCAAATTAAACACTCTAAACCTAATTCTAGTTTAAATTCTAACCAAATTAAACGTTATACATTGATTCTGAATCATGTCTAATTAAATTATAATTAAAATATCTAATAATTATTTAAATTAAATATTAATTATAAATTGTTGAATAGATTTAAATATTAATTAGCATAAAATTTTAATTAATTTCTCAATTCTTAATAGTTTTTCTCGATTAAAGGGTTTATTATTAAAAGACTCATAAATTTAACAAGACAATTCTTATTTTAATATCTATTATGCAGTGTTTGGAGTTCCGTACCGTACTGGTCGGATAACAGTACGATGAAACTTACTTCGGTACCGGCCAAAAATACTGGCTAGTATCGGTGTTTTCCGTTGGGTACCAGCTGGTACCCAAAATACTGGAAAATACCGACCGGTTCTGGAAACTTTTGAAACTTGGAGGACCCTTTTGCAAATTTAAAAAATTTCACCCTAAAGCGCCCCCCCCCCTCGACCCTGATTGCTCTCACCCTCTCACTCTCACTCTCTCGCAGTCTCCCTCGCTCTCGCCTCTCTCTTGCCGCCGTCTTGCTGCTTCTCACTGTCACGCTCTTCTCGTCACCGCCGCCGCTTCCTGTCTTCTCTGGTTGTCCCCTCCGGCCCTCTCCCAGTGTCTGTATCACTCTCCTCCTTCCCTCATCCTCGTCGGAGTCGCGATCTGGGTTTGTGTTTGGCGTCCACCGAAGATCCACCGCATCACCGCAACACGTCCTCGCCAGCACAGCTCCAGCACACCGGATCACCGCACCACCGACCCCCTGACGCGTCTGTGAAAGTGGACAACCCGAAACCCTGAACCCACAACCTAAAAGCTTGACGATTTCAAATATTGTTTTGGAATAAAATTGTTTACGGTATTAGATATTGAATTAGTGTATATGTGAAGTGAATTGGTTTGAATTTGATTTTGGAATGGAATTGTCGAAATTGAAATTGATGAATTGAATACCGCGAGCAGCGAGCTATTGATTTGGGTTTTGTTATTTTGTTCTGAATTTCCGATATGAAAATTAGAATTAGAATTGAAAATGGAATTATAAAATAAGGTTAATAAGTAATTATATTTTATGTACAACTAAATTAAATAAACTACAACTGTACAATATGACATTAACCGGTACCGATATCGGTATAGTACCGTACTAAAACTCAATCCGATACCGAGTCCAATACGGTATTCATAACATTGCTATTACGGAGTTTAACATGTCATAACAAATAAAATGATACATCAAGCAAGAAATTTAACATACTATGATTTACAAAAAAACTAATACATGTTAATATGCTACTCTAATGTCGTGTTATGTATTATAATTTTCAAAATTAATGAGTATTTATAAAAATCAAATCAGTATCGAAATTAAAATTTCTCAAAAAAATTTAGAAATAAAATTAGGGCGGAAAATGACTTTTCTCAAAAATATTAAAAAATGAAATCAATACAATAGTTGTTTTTAATGGATCGACCCATGAGTTAGGCCTATGTTCAGATTGACTTGAGACCTAATTATTCTAAGTAAAATAACATCGTTTTATTTTAAAAAGTTGGGCCTCAAGTAAACCTGAGTTTGAGTAATCCAAATTCAGATCTAATTAAAAAATAAGTTTTTTTTATATTTTTAATTTTAGAAGATTATTTTAAAAAATTTGGCAAAAAGTGACCTATTGCCATCTCTAATTTGATGGGACCTATATCTTGTATTTTCCCAAATTAAATTTGTTTTGAATCTTTTTTTTTTTTCCTGTCAATACTCAAAGCAAAGATGCCATTAGGTCCACATCTGCTTAGCTTTTAGGCCACAGGAGTTTTTAGTTCAACTAAACAAAAGATGGCCTAACTAAACCCAAGTTTTTTTTGGGTGATGGACCAATTCATGATGGTGGCTCTCAAAGGTATTTTTAGGAAGAACATGGTTGAAACAGGCTAATTGGGATAGAGGATCTGAACCCATTTCAAGAACATTTTCTTCTAAATTATTGATTTATTAAATAATTATATTTGAAATACAAGTTTTATAAATAAGATGGTAGTTTTTGTTAAGCTCAATCTAATTTAGAGTTAATGAGTATATTGGAGTTGATCTAGCAAACTTGATTTTGAAACCAACCTTAAACTCAAAATAATAAAGTAAAACAATGTTAACTTTGATGTAGATCAACCCAATTTCTTATTCCTGATCAAACTTAAATTCAATTTTAAGTTTGATTAAAGTCAAATATGTTAGGAAGAGTGTAACTTCAATCTAATCTTTCATTGTTGATAAAATTTAAAATAGCTATTAAACTTTAATCGAAATCTGAATTTGATTGAATTCTAACATCCTAATGCAAATTTAATCAAATAAGATTTAGGTCATTAATTTCAAATTAGGCTAAATTGGATCTGAACCTTATTCACCTTTTGCTTTGCTTTTACTGAAGGAAAAAAAATTATAGTAGAAAAAAATTACATCTCACGTTCACGATAACCAAACAAACAAAAACAAAAATGCATGACAATTGGGCTTGGGCTTGATTTTCTTGGCTAGACTGAGCCTCAAGTTGCGCTTGAGCCTGGGCTATCGAGGCCTGACCCAGGTCTAGGGCTTGATCAATAATAACAAAATGACTAGGCTATCGAGGCCTAACCCAGGTCTAGGGCTTGATCAATAATAACAAAATGACTGGGCTATCATTATCAAGGGCCGACCCAGGTTTAGGACTTGATCAATAATAAAAAAATGACGTCATTTTTGAACTTTTTAAAAATAATAAATTGGGTCAAGTCGATTCTCCTAGCCTTGGGCTCATTGAGCTCGGACTCGAGTCCAGGCCTCTCCTAAGGTTAGTCGAGCCGGACAACTTTAGACTAAGTTGGGCCTTAGGTTGAGCCCAGACTAGAGATATCTCAAACTCAACGAAGCTTATTACAAGGATGAAATTGGACCGGCTTGACCTGACCTTATATTTAAAAAATAAAAAATGGCATCATTTTTTTGACAAAATGACGTCGTTTTATATCTTTCTGTCTGACCACAGGCTGGGATAGTCTTAACCAGTGATTTAGTCCGGCTAAGCAGTTTTGACTCGAGTTGATTCTGCTAGCCTTGGGCTCATTGAGCTCAGACTCAGGTTTGGGGCTCTTCTAGGCTCAATCTAGCTAGACAACTTCATAGTAAGTTGGGCCTTAGGTTGAGCCCAGACTAAAGATATCTCAAACTCGACCAAGCCTATTACAGGGATGAAATTGGACTAGCGTGACCTAACCTTATATTTAAAAAATAAAAATTGACATCATTTTCTAACCAAATAATATCTTTTTTTTAATAAAATAATGTCGTTTTGTATCTTCCTCTCTAACCATAGACTAGAATAGCCCTAGCCCGTAACTTAGTCTGGCCAAGTAGTTTCGGCCCGTAGTCCTACTAGACCGAGCCAACTTTAACATTCCTAATTACCATCCTTAATTAATAACATACCAGTAAAGATTTGAGTGACAAGTATAATTTAAAAAGATCTACTTAGATTATCCACTAAAAGTATTTTTACTTACCACTTAAGAAAGCAGTTTTGTCTGATGTAGTGATGTCCTATCCATTTCACAATCAAAACCTCACCAAACACCACATATCTCTGTGGCTGTCCAATCCTATCCATCTCGCACTTACTTGTAATTAGTAATTACCAAAACTTTATGAAATACGATAAAAATAATTGAGAACAAAAAAAAGCAAGAGAGAGAAACTGAGATGACTGAGGAGATGCTGGGGAGAGAATCGGGTGGTTCCACCTTCGATCTTCCCGAGGAGGTACTGCAAGTGCTACCGTCCGATCCGTTCCAGCAGCTTGACGTGGCCCGCAAGATCACTTCCATTGCCCTCTCGACACGTGTCTCCTCCCTCGAATCTGAATCGTCCGACCTCCGCCTCAAACTCGCCGAGAAAGACGACCTCATCGCCGACCTTCGCTCTCAGGTCCAATCCCTCGACGCCTCCTTCTCCGACATCGTCGACAAGCTCGCCAAGGCCGACCTCGAAAAGGTTCGAACCCCTAATTCCCACCCATCCAAACGTAAAACGAACGAGGTCGTTTACGGCTCAATTCGTTTGTTCATTGTTTTTTATTTTGCAGGAGAATTTGGTAAAAGAGAACACGTCACTAGTTAACACTGTGAAGAAGCTTCAAAGAGATGTATCCAAGGTATGGTTTGAATTTTGCTTATTGGGCTTTAGCTGGATTTTGTTATACCTAAGTTTATTTGATGATTGGTGTTTTGGTCCTAAATATGATTTATTGATATGAAAATATAAAGTAGAGGGTTCAATCGGAGGTTTTTCTTTGAATTCTAGTAATGCCCACGTTGCATTTGTTGAGACTGAGCACTTACTTCATCAAAACTGTGTAGTTGGAGGGGTTCAGGAAGACACTCATGCAATCACTTCAAGAGGATGATGAAAATTCTGTAAGTTTTATCTCACATTTCTGTTGTTTATCCTGAGGTATTGGCTGAATAATTCTGAACTAAAAGATAATTGGGTTTTGTGGCAGGTAGGAGCTCCACATATCATTGCCAAGCCAACACCCAGAGGTATGTTCATATTCTTTCCTCAACTATGGATGGTTTCTTAACCAGTTAATGCTTCCTTTTCCTTGTTCTGTGTAAGTGGGGCTTGTTTGGGTCTCATGGTATAGAGAGCTTATGAGTATTTCCATAATGATTGAAATTTTGCCAGCTGTTGCATTTCGATTTTCTGTCAGTCATTACCGTTCGAAGTGATGAATTGGGTGATTTGTGTTTTGATGTTTTATTGGAAATAGAAGTATGCCTAATCAAACATTTAAAGGAATGCACAATATATGGTGATTAAGTGCCATTGACCATTGAAGGCACTCAGCTACATATGATGTATATGCCAGGAGGAAGTGAATTGTTTGCATAAGTTTTGTGTTTCGTCTGCCAAATGACTAGTTCTTTGTCATTTTTTTAAAATTTGTTTCAGAAGAAGATCCATTGCCACCTTCAAGAACATCTTCAATTCAGAGCCAGTTCCCTGAAATTGGAAGCTCGTTTGCTGAGGATCGTGAGACTGATAGTATGTGGCCAATTTGTTTTTGCATGTTTCTTCACTTCTTTTTTATCTGTTAGACAGCTGAGGGAGAGTTTGGTTTTTACTGCTGAAGTTCCCTGGAAAAAAGAAAGGACATTATAAAATTCTTGTGTCGAGTTAACGTCAAAGAGGGAGAAAGAGAATAAAGTGAAAAGTAGGGTAGAAATAGAAAATTTATACAACTAACTCACATTTACTGTCATCCCAGATTCACGATTCAACATATCACACAATTTCCTTCTAGCATCCCAGACCAGCACACCTAAATTTACTCCTCCTGGAACCCCTCCAAGTTTATCAGCTTCAGTGTCGCCAACAAAAACATCTAAACCAGTGTCCCCAAGACGACATTCAATGTCATTTTCTACCTCTAGAGGCTTGCTTGACGAAAGATCTTCTACGTTTTCTTCTCTGCCTCCAACCCATCACAGTTCAATTTCAAGCTCTGATGCAGGATCGCAAAGTGGTTAGTTTGATAATATTCATTTAATTCCTTTGGGTGCTTAAGTGTTTTTAGCTTTGGCTAAATGTATTAAATGCATTAGCTACATGTGTTTTTTTTGGCCATATTGAGTTGGTGTTTGATGGAAGGAAGTCTGATGATTGTGAAATTTTATTAGAGATTTTAATACCTATGGCTGATGATCAGTCTTTGAGCACTTATAGGTCTACATAGCCAGTAGTTTCTTGGTTAAAGTGGTTGAATGAAAATTGATAATGAAGGTCTCTTGGTTACTATACTTGTACCAGAATGAAGCAGATGGATTAAGATGGATAACCCTGATGTTGAAATGATTATCATTTCACCTATCATCCTAGTGCCTTGATTTGTGATGAGGGATAAACCATGTTGAAGTTTAGTTTGCTTTTTAGCTGTTACAATAACACTGCCTTTTGTTTCTTTCAGGACGAACTCGAGTTGACGGTAAAGAATTCTTTCGGCAAGTCAGGTAAAGAACCACGGTGGTTGAATATTTTCAACCTCGTGCAAAGTTCCATTAGTGAAATTCTAGTGCATTTATACTTGTGCCACATATACTTCATACTTGCCAAGACATGGTATTGATGTGTTAGCACTTGGCACCAAGTTGCTCAGTTATCACCACCTATTAATGTTTCTCTCTCAATTCCTGACTTATCAAAGGTTCTCTTCTGACTCTGTCTTTTGTTTCATCAGGAGCCGTTTGTCTTATGAGCAGTTTGGTGCATTTCTTGCGAATGTCAAGGAATTGAATGCCCACAAACAAACTAAAGAGGTGCAACCTTCTCACCCTCTTATTTGTTCGCTTGCTTGCTCTTCCTGTATTATATATGTGTGTATATATGAAGTGCACTTATTTCTTATTTACACCATTCTCATTGGTCTGTACTATCTCAGGAGACCCTGAAAAAGGCGGATGAGATATTCGGCCCTGAGAACAGGGATCTTTATGCAATATTTGAGGGTTTGATCACTCGTAGTCTTCACTGAAGGAATATTCTACTGACAATTTAGTGAGTACTTGCATTGATATGATCACTTTACACTGTATTTTTAGTTAAGTATCTTTGCTGTAAACCAATTGTAAGTAAACTCTCTCATACCGTGCATCATTTTTGTTTTACCACAAATTCCTTGGTTCAGAATCAGAATTTAATGCATCAGAAGAAAAATAAACCTCCAAATCAATTACCCCTCTCCTTCACTAGTCTTCCCTAAGAAATGGTCTTCTGCACTTTTTTCTTGCAGATGATCAATATAGATCCCATCATATATCTGGCAAGTTAGTGCTTAACATGCATCTTCATAAGCTTATGTTTGTGCCTGCAATTTTTTTATAATTCAGCCGGAAGCCGAAATCTGGCCTCTCAAACTGAGTAAAAGCTAATTTCTCCATATATGCAATCCTTTGGATGACATGGATTTCATGAAATTTTCATATCACTGAAGCAATTTAAAGACTAACAAAATCTGAAAACAAAGGCTGCCATTTTTGAGAGTTCTGCTGTACATCAAAGCCTTAAACCTTTGAGGTAGCATTAGAGGGATGACATTTTAATTCTAATTTCACTCAAGTTTAAAATTAATGAGTTAAATTAAACTTGACTGTCAAAACCTAGCTTTGAATAATTTACCGAGTTTTGATGAATTATATTAAAATAATATGATTTGACAGTTTACGTGGAATTGAATTTGATTACATCTAATCTAAATATTAGTTTGAATATTTTTATTAAAATGATATTATTTTAATTAATTGTATTAAAATAACATTTTTTATGACTGTCTAAATAAAATTAAAACAGAATGAAAGCAGCATATATCCATTTTATTAACTATATTTTTATCATTGGTTCCATGTAAGCTTGAGGGAACAGAGGCTAGGCTAGCTTAATAAGTGCCTATTTGGAAGTTAATAAGTTTTTTTTTAAACCACAAAAGTCTTTTTAAAGAACAACGAGTGTTTGACTGTAAATTAAAAAAACACTTCTTTAATAGATATGACTTTTTTGGCAGCTAAAAAACAGTTTTTAAAAAAACTCAAATTTGGAGTTTCTAAAAAAAGCCTTTTCATGTATATTTTTCATATTAATTAATGAGCCTATTTTTTAGTCATTTTTGTCCTTATGTTTTATACATAATTCCCATAATATTCATAAACTCATCTTTCCGTTTATTATGTATTTAACTATTCACTCAACTTTGATATTTATTTTGAGATTTATATAATATTATTTGGCTTTATATGTTTTAATATTTATTTTCGATATTAGTTTACTTATGTTATAATCTATATAAAAGATTTGGTTAGATATAT
>JAOSBP010000005.1:26345675-26358213 GCA_027563825.1 Erythroxylum mucronatum
TGGCCAAAGGAGACTGAGTTTTGTACCGTTCTACAAAATGTATTTTGTTTCGTTGTTTGGGCATGTACATATTCTTTAGATTTAGTTTCTGAAATTTATTATATGTATTATAAGTGTGTTTGAAATTCTAATAAACTAAGTATAATGTTTGGTTTTGTTTGACTAGTCTTGGGTGGCATCCATGTATCCTCCTAAGGGGTATTTGGGTGTTACACTTGAACTTGTGAAATAGGGAAAGGAGGGTTGGTTCTTGTTTAAAGGAGTGGAGAAGAAGATATATAAAATATGTAGATATAAGGGAAATATCCCTTAAACTACTCTTCTTCTAAATCCTAAGTGGGACAATGAAACCTTGATTGAATGAAAGCATTGCCATTTGTTAGTCCTCTTCTTCTTTTTTTCCAGTTTTTCATGAGGTATTCTAAGAGGGTTCCATCTATGGGAAGGTACCTTTAAGTCATCTACACCTAGACTAATCTCTGCTTAAGTTGGGTAGGTCCCTTGCGTGAGGCAAAGCTCTGGTCACAAGTTTTAATCGGCTACATACATAAGGGCAGTTTAATCCTGCTACGTTACTTAAGCTAGAAGAGCTTTTTATTAACTCACCTGCGCCCTGGGATTATTTATCAGTCCTCTTTAGTTGCTTAATAGAATAGACCGGCCTTTTGCTTAACATTTTTGCTTCTTATATATATATAGAGAGAGAGAGAGATTGTAATTTCTACTATTAATTTAAAATTTTAAATAAATTTTTTGATGGTTATACAATTATACTTTTATAATTAATTATAAGCGGATTTAAAATAAAACTTTATACATAAATTAAGCAAATAATTTTATTTTAATATTTTGTATAATTTTTATTGTTAAAAAATTAATTATAAAATAATAATTAATTTTATATTTTAAAGATATTTTAAACTTTAAGATATATATATATTGCATATTTAAGATTTATTTTTATTTTAAAAATTTAAAGCTAAAATTAATTATAATTTAATTGATAATAAAAAGTAAAAATAAATTTTTATAATTTATCGTATATAAGAATTAAAAATAAAAATTGATAAATTTTTTTACTAAATTTTAAAAATAAATATACTCGCCTTTAAACTTATCATTTTCATCATCATTATTATTGTTTTTTCTTAAATAAAGCTATATAAAAAGGAGTCCATGAGTATCGGATAAGAAACAGTTAAGCTTTTGTCAGAAAGAGAAAAAGAAAGCCATGAATGTAGAAGAGGAGGTCGAGCGACTCAAAGAGGAAATCCAAAGACTTGGCAATAGCCAACCTGATGGTTCCTACAAGGTAATTTCCTCTTTTTCTGGGCTGGTTCTGATCTGGTCTAATTGACTGCGCAATCTATTTGATGGTGGATGGATCTATGACATTGGTGCTTTTTAATTAATAAAGACGATACCTAAATGCTTCTCATCAAAAGTTAGTTCTTGATTCTCTTTTCCGGATATTTGCCAATGTTAATGATAGTTAATGGTGCTTGCTGAGTGTATTGTGTTCGTTAGTAATAATACTCAGGTAATCAACAATAATCACACGCGGGTAAAAGAGATTTATGAGAATATTCGCATGGAGACCCTGGAATCAGGTTTGACAAGTTTCTATCTGCTCTATGGATTGTATCTTGTATAAAGTTGCTTTGTGTTGGGTGGTTACGTCGTGGAGTGAACTTTGAGCACATACATGTATATTTATCAAAAAAGACCACGATTTCATCTAGATCTTAGGATCTAAAATTAAAGATTTGAAATAGGGATCAATTTTAGTTGTCAGAATTGTAATGACAGAGAGGCTTAGATAATCAACATCCTTGAATGTTACTCTTCGTATCAGTAGAGGTTCAGGAACACTGCATGGTCTCTGATTTTACGCATTATGACAGAGACGTAACTTGCAAATTTCTGCACATTCCCACTTAGTCGGCTGTTTGTTTTGCACAAAGTAAGCTAATGAAGAGTTTTGAGAAAGCCTGGGGAAAAATTGGACTGGATACAAATGAGCCTATATACAATTAGGATATCATATCTCAACTCAAAACTTTAACATACTGGTTTATGAGTCCTATCTTTGTGTATAACTCACTTTATCTATATGTTTGTTTCCGATGTGGGATGACTGTACTTGTGAATTTCCAACATCTTCCCCTCATAAGTGAATAACTCCCCCTCAACCCATAGCTCATGCGAAGCTATCTGAGTCCCTTTGACCTAAATTCATGAATCTTTATTCATCAGACTTCACCAACTTGGCTCTGATACCAATAAATGGTTTTGAGGAAGCCTAAAAAGAAATTTGACCAAATACAAATGAGCTGATATACAGCTAGGATATTATACCTCAACTCAAAATTTTAAAGCACTAGGTTATGGATCCTATTTTTGTATGTAACTCACTTTATCTATATGTCTCTTTCCGATGTAGGATAACTCCACTTGTGAATTTTCAACAGCTAATGCTTTTATACTAAAAGGAGTGATACCCAAATGACACAGTGAATTGCTCTGGTCCTAGAAAATAGGAAGAGAAGTTAGCAAGCCATAGCTGTTTCTTAAAGAAATGATACTGCCAAATCCTGTCATTATATCTCCAAATTGATGATCTATAGCTTCTTCATAACCCATCGTTACAATAATAACAGTTTCATGTTCACTTCTTCCCAGTTTTCATTGACAACACACATATTCGCAGTTGCTGAGTTCAACTATGAATGTGATAGACCACTAAAGACGTACTTTCGCAAGAAGACTAAGTCAAGAGCAAATAATGTAATTAGTTGGCAGTTATTCGAGGAAAAATAGGAAGAGTTGGTAGTTTTAGATTTTTAGTAGAATTGGGTTACTTGTTATCTACAATTAAGATTTATTATTATCTACAATTAGGTCTCTAGGAGTCCAAGTCTATAAAATAGGTCTTTAGTAATTGTCATTAGGTGTGCAATCTTTCTATTTTTAAATATATTCTTGGAGTTTAGGCAGCTCGAAGTCTTTTGTTACTGGTGTGGTTGTCTGTGAGATTCTCCAGTACTCTCTATATCAGTTTATTTGCAATAAACAATCGTATTTTTCCTTTCCAAAGCGTATTCTTTATTTCCTTCTAGTTCTACCAGAATGATACCATTTAAATGTCAAAACACTTTGGATATCTAGAATCTTAAAGTTCCCCGTAGGAAATAGGTTACTCCTATGTCACGAAAAACTTTGCATATTGGTGGCGAGTTAGGTTGCTTGATGTAGATCCTTTGTTTGGCGACTCCCATTCTCGGCTTCTCCCCATTTTACACAACTCATAAAGTGCATGAGAAAAGTTAAACCTATCAGTTTGAATAGGCATGTGGTTTCAATAGTCATAGCTCTAATATACAGAGACTCTTTAGCTTAATGAAGCTAATCATTTATTAAGTGCACTGGGCATATGCTTTAGGTCTTATTTTTACGTGTTCGGACTTTGGCTACCTGCAAAAGGCCTTTTTAATTCTCGATGATCTAAAGTTGATTCTGATGTATAGAACCAATATCACTGCAGAGGGAGAATTTATACCCCTGAAAAGGAGAAAAAAGGGAAGGGAAAGTAAGCTCCACATATTAGAGAAAGTTTATCTTTTTGTGTATATTCAACCTATTTCTGGAGTCTGGAGAAAAGGGGTAACTTATACCATAATTACGTAATCCTAAAACGTCCTGACGTGTAGAATAGAAATACTATACATGAACCATCAGTATTTCTTGGCTGTCAAAAACGTGTAGGGGAGCACTCTAATATTATAGTCACTTCTGTAAAACGAAGAAAAGAGAAGCTGTGTCTTGTTAGGACGGTACAAACAATCACTTCAACTAAACCAAGTCATTGGAGCAAGCTACTTCCTTAACCCTTATCCAAGAAAATGGTAATCCGGCTCGTGTAAATAACTTTCTGCACTCCACATCTACACCACTACAAATTGTTCTTAATTTAGTTCTTGAATTTCCTTCAGGTCATACATCTTTCATTGCCATTAGAAATCATCAAGTCACTTACTAGGAATTAATTGGCTAATGAGCAGTATACCATAACAAACAATGGAAATTATTCCTTAATGCCAGAAACTTGAATCAATACGCTGTAGATGAGAAAGACTGAAGATAGTGCATAGAAGTACTCATGGAATAAATATTGGCACTAAAGCTAAATGCAGGGTAGATTTGAGATCAACAGATGCGCCAGATTATGCATATCTAAAGTCAATGGATCAAGTTGGGCCAGGCCCAAACCCAAGCCCAAGCAGGTCGCTCAAAACAATGTCATTTTGTTGTTTTGAGCGAGCTACCAGGCCATACTGACTGGCTCCCAGGCCCAAATCTGTCCCGTGTCAAAGTGAGCCTGTCCTGTTAATTTCAGGTCAGGCCTGGGCCAACTATCATGCCTAGCTATGCAAAATAATTCATGTTGAAATCTAATTACTGCGTCATGTTTCTTTGTCACTTATTTGTGGTAAAGTTCTTTATCTTTTGGATGCAGTTCATTTCAGACCCAAATTTGATAGTACTTGAATCTTAGTTCGTTTTATCATTGTTAATTCATTGAAACTCCTGTTGAGATGGTCTTTTCGATCTAGCTCTAATATGAAGTTCAACTGTCTATGCCATAGGTTACCTTTGGCGTGCTGTTCAATGATGATAGGTGTGCGAACATATTTGAAGCATTGGTTGGAACATTAAGAGCAGCAAAGAAGCGTAAAGTTGTTGCATACGATGGTGAGCTCTTGCTACAAGGAGTCCATGATAACGTTGAGATCACTCTCAAGCCTGTTCCTCCTACAAGCACGAGTAGCTAAGTTGAGCAAGGTTTTAAGTACTAAAGGATTTGACATCTCTACAAGCAGCTATGGATCTGCCACCAATCGTGTTTGTATGATAATTTGTTTTGTTTAAGGAGCCATATATATACATCCTATTTTTGGCACCCGACGTGACTTTGTTCAATTTCTCCATCGAAATATGTGCTAAGCTTCTCTGTTTATACACTCTTTTATCCTTTTATTGAGTCGTTATTATCCAGCGACCTATATTTTGAAAGAATCTGGTTTGACTTTAAACATGTGAGGAAGTTTTTATGAAACTGTAGAAGTTTCTATCCAATCCAGTATTTATTGGTCGTGAATATCTTTACTTCGGAAGAAAACAATTCAAATTAGCCCGAGTTAACAATGTTTGTCAGACAACCTTTGCCTCTAACACGAGGAAAATGAAATGTCGGAATTTAGTCCTCAAAAGATGTGAGAAAACAACAATGCCTACTTCAATCGGATCTGGAAAAACAAACAGATCAAAATCAACGATATTTTCGTTTTGGTAACTTAACTTCTTGTGATAAGTATGGTACTTCAACTAAGAGAAGCAAACATTTGGGTACTTCGTTGTAAAGATATGTTATTTTAAATTAACACTATTTTAAGTAGAACAGATGATTATTAGTCACTGCATAAGTGAATAAGTGATGAGATCACAACATTACGAATTCTATTCCTTGCCTTTGTTGAATACTTGTACGTGCAGTTGATGTTTCATTTTTGTACGTATGTCAGAATCCATTGAATCCTCAATACTCAGTAACGTTCGTTCATAAAGCTTTGGTCAGAGTACATTAGCTAACTAACAGCTACTGTTTGTAAACGGGGGCTCTGAATTTGGGATCTGTTCTCCTGTTCTTAACTTATCTGATACAGAAACTTCAAAAAAATAAGGTTCTTGAAATCCCCTAATCTCATTGAATCAAAACTCTAATCTTTCTATTCTAAGAACATGCTGGATCAAACCTCAAATCATAAATTTGAGACTCAATTTCAAAAAAATCAGAAATCAATTTAGTACTTACTTATTGATGCAAATCAATTTCTTGAAGTAGCCATGAAAACATTAACACCTCTCTTGAAGAACTCACTTCTAAAATTTTATTAATCATACAAATCTTAGGTTACAAGGTTATAATAAGGTATAAATACCCTTGACCAAGTCCTAACCCTAATAAGAATGGATTTGCAAGCCCATTGAATGAAAACTAGGCTAATCCTAACAAATTTAGGAGTATCTAACCCATTGAACCTAATCTGATCCATGTCCTTCTAGGAATGGGCTAAACACATTAAAACAAATAATAAGTCCACAAATAAGTACTTGGGTCTAAAATAAGAGAAAATAAATAACAAGCCCAAATTATCAACAATGAGCCTAAATGGCTAAGTGCTAGCCTTTTCCAACGTTTCCTTTAATAAAGTCACAGGCTTGGGCGTGCCTTGGTGTTCCTCTATGGATGTTTTAGGCTCCTCATATACTTGACTTGTGATTTGGGCTTGAACAAAAGCTTGCATTGTTTGTTTAAGCCTTAACGCTTATTGCGTTGTAGTTGGACCACTTGGCAAAGTAAGCTTGTCATGGCATGTGGCACCTTGATCTCCATTGTCATGGCTTCTTGTATCATTCCCTCCCTCCTCAAAAGGATTCGTTCTCGAATCAGCCCCTGTATTATCAAATGGACAGAGATCAGCAACATTAAATGTAGCAGATGCTTGATACTCACCTGACAAATCAATCTGATGTTCAATCCCCCTCAATGATGGTAATCCTTTAGGCAACTCATCTGGAAAGACATTAGAGTATTCCTGCAAAACAAGTTTCATAACACTAGGCAAAGAAGGGTCAAGGTCAGTCTCATTATAAAACAACTCCTTATACATAAGCAAAACCAATAGTTTCTGCGTGTACATGACCTTCCTCAACTCTTTTTTCTTGCAAAGAAAGTACTCTTTTTTTTTCCACTTTTCTTTTTACTATTCTCTCATTTTTCAATTGCACTACTCTCTTTCTTTTGCTCACTAGCGCAATTACTCTTAGTTGGGCCTTTGTTCTTATTTTCTTGAATGGCCTCTTTTTCTTTTTTGCTTTTTAAACTCTCGGCCTCTCTAAGTTTTTGTTCTTCCATGACTTTTGCAAGCTTCAATTGATCCTTATGAACTTCTCTTGGTAAAAGGGGTGCCAATGTGAAGTGTTTCTCCCCCATCTTGAATGAATACCTATTTTTGAATCCATCATGCACTACACGCCTATCATATTGCCATGGTCTCCCCAATAGTAAATGACCAGCATGCATAGGAACTACATCACATAACACTTCAGCAGAATATCTCCCAATTGAGAACGCCACTAGCACTTGCTTGTTCACCTTAACCTCTCCACACTCATTAAGCCATTGCAACTTATAAGGAATAGAGTGCTTAATGAGAGGTAGCACCAATTTCTTAACCAAAATCGTGCTTGCAACATTGATGCAACTACCTGCATCTATTATTAAACTGCATATCTAACCCTTAATTAAACATCTGGTGTGGAATATGTTCTCCCTTTATTCATCAAGCTCTATCTTTTCTTGTACATTGAGAGCTCGCCTCACTACTAGTGCTTCGGCCTGGACTGGTTGCTCAACTTCTTCATTAGTGCAATCCTCCAACTCAGGCATATCACTTCCATCACTATCTTTTGATTCAATTATCCCATCTCACAAATACATGATCTTCCTATTGGGACATTGGTTTGCCTTATGACCTGAACCCAAACATTTGAAGCATTTGATGTAGCATCCCACTCCTGCAAGACCCGAACTCGACATCGTGGGTGATATCCGAGCCTGTGCCTCACGAGGGTGGTATGCTAGAGCAATCGGATACAGTCAAAAACTCAGTATAACTTTTTTGTTTCGAACATGATCATATGAGTGGAAATCAGTAAACAATTTGGGCCTGCTTTAATTGCATTTTCAATCATAATAAAACACTCAACAGTATTTAGCCATTTCATATACCACAATCCATAACCAAATTGGGCTCACCTTTATTCATAAACATTTTCAGTGAGTGCTTTACAATCCACAGAATGTCAATAGCCCATTGGGGCCCACTAAAATACAAAGCACTATTTTGCGGAAATGTAAATTCCTACCAGAATAGAATGCCACTAATGCAGACGTGAACTGATCCCGACCTCTATCTCCGACTGACATGCAGTAGGCATACTCCCGTTTATCTAACGGGGTACTATTCAGGGCCTGAAAAATAGTTGCAAATTTTGTCCATAAACCCCACGTTACTCACCCAAGATACACACACAGCAACAATTACATGGAACTTATACAAACCACATGACGAAGCCGTAAGATTTGAGATATAACAAAGACCTACCACTAAATATAAATATAACAACGCTTTAATTTGTTGCATATAAAAAATTTTAAAGCAACATTTTCTTGATTTTGTTGTCTATTTTAATATAAGACAATAGTATATTATTATCGTTGCATCTTAATAATATTAAAGGCAACATTTTTAAAATTATTGCATTATATTAATTTTAAGCAATACATTTTAAAACCGTTTCAAACATGTTGTTACCTAAAACTCTTTGTGTTGTAGTGTTTGTATAATATGAATGACATCATTTAGTTATTATCTTAAATTTTAATTTAGATGAAGGAGTTAAAAATTTTTATGTAAGTTATATATTAAAGTTAACAACAACAATATTTTATATCTAAAAATAAAATAAAAGTTTAAAATTTAATGTTAAATTGAAAGTTGATAGGTTCAAATTCTACCACACATAGGGTAGTCACTAAATATGTACTATAGTATAATCTTTTTGTTGTTTTATAATAATGTTGTGAAATTTTAAAAAAATGCACTTATATGTGTTATTGATTTTTTAAAAAATTTAGAATTTACCTAATACTATGAAAAAGTCGTTACATTTAATTATATAAAAATATTATGAAACTTAATTGTCTTACTAAAGGTTTTTGTTTTTAAAATTTATTTAACTATCGATAATTTTTATGAGACATAATTTTGTGTTATTAAATTTATTTTTAAAAATATAAATAAATAAATATATTTGATTCCACTTGAACCCCACGGATATTAAATTGTTTGTATACGACGTTCAAGTGCTGCCCCGTTGATTCTTTAAGACCTGTACGCTTTCTGTGCGGATGCAGAAGCTGATGGGGAGCACGTGCAGTCCCCACTTACCAGTTACCATTAAAGTAAAAAGATGTACGGAACTTGTACACCTCTTGGGTTTAATGAAAACTTACGGATAGTATTTTCTTAATTTTCTGATAGTCATATCATCAAGTACACAAAAGTGCATGCAGACATAATTAGTGGAATCTTCATGTTCTGTTTAAGATTTCACAGGCAAGTACATGTAAAAGAATATGGTAAGGAAGAGCAAATCACGGAAGCCATCGAAAGAAGTCATATGGGGTCCATCGCCAGGCAAAGAAAGAGTGTCCTGGAAATTTGCGACCGCTACTTGGATGTTTGAAAAGACACACTAACGCGTCTTTCGGCTGGTTTTCTGCTACTTTAACATGGTTTTGCTCTCACACTTTAGCTTTAAATTCTCCTTTGGCGATGAATGACATTCATAATTAGTTCCACTTCCAATATTCCTTCATTTTGGAGCTTTGCTTCTTCATTCACAAGCAATAGTACAGGCAATGGCTGCATTTCTCTTTATAGTTTTTGCATGCATTCTCTGCCGTGCCTCAGTTTTATCTGCTGCTACTGTTCCTCGTCCTCGGCATCTTGATGGTATACAAACTAATTACCTCTTCTCTTCACTTGTTCGTGTATACTACACAAAATGTGAATTCCCAGGTACTATAGTTGCGGAATGTTGTATGTGTATGTGAGGTTTATGATATGTTACAATTGTCAGGACTTCTTCCAAATGGAGGCTTCGAGGAAGCACCGGCTAAATCTAACCTTAACAAGACGGTAATCATAGGTAGATATTCCCTTCCGAAGTGGGAAATCACTGGCTTGGTAGAGTTCGTCTCAGGTGGTCCACAGCCTGGTGGCTTCTATCTTCCAATTCCTCGAGGATCCCATGCAGTGAGATTGGGCAACGAAGCTTCCATCTCTCAAAGAGTAGTTGTCAATCCTAACTCAACCTATTCGCTCACGTTTGGTGCCACCAGAACCTGTGCTCAGGACGAGAAGATTAGGATCTCAGTCGTCCCTGGACAGGCATCAACTGACCTTTCTATCCAAACTTTGTACAGCGTTGACGGAGGTGACACGTACGCTTATGCTTTTGTTGCAACTTCTAATGTTGTCAAGATCGCATTTCATAACCCTGGTATTCAGGAGGACCCTACTTGTGGCCCTCTCTTGGATGCTATTGCCATCAAGGAAATGCAACCGCTCACGCATTCTAAAGGTAATAATACATATACCATTGATAATAACTAATTAAGCATTTGAACTAGCAACTTTTACTTAGTTATATCAACTTCCAGGCAACCTAGTGAAGAACGGTGATTTCGAAACTGGCCCACATGTGTTCAAAAACTTCTCGACAGGAGTACTCCTACCTCCACAGCAAAATGACCGGATTTCGCCGCTTCCCGGGTGGATCGTGGAGTCCCTGAAACCTGTAAAGTACATCGACAGGAAACACTTCTTTGTTCCATCAGGACTGGCAGCAGTGGAATTGGTGGCAGGGAGAGAGAGCGGCATTGCACAAGTGATTAGGACGGTTCCTAACAAGTTGTACACTCTCTTGTTTACAGTGGGAGACGCAAAGAATGGTTGCCACGGTTCCATGATGGTGGAGGCATTTGCCGCCAAGCAAACGATCAAAGTTGCATTCCAGTCACAAGGGAAGGGTTTGTCCAAGACAGCAAACTTCAAGTTCCGAGCAGTTTCCAACAGAACTAGAATAACATTTTATAGCGCCTACTACCACACCAAATTACATGACTATGCTCATTTGTGTGGCCCTGTGTTGGATAATGTCATCTTATTTCCTACCTCGGCATAAAATTTAACAGTTTTCGCTGCTGATGAGATCAAATAAATGTTACCATTTTGTATTTTTCGCTAAGATTTTATTTGAAGATGTTGCAGTTAAATTTTCCGATTTCCTAGTTAATTATTTTAAAACCATATTTCTTTCCCTAAAAAAATGAATTCCTATTCAAGGTACTTTCTAAGTATCATCTTATCCTTCTGGAAGATATGTTAGGAGATTTATTTTTCTCAGCTCGGATTGTAATATTGGCTTGTATTTTTCTTTATTATTCAAAATAAAAGTCCAGGGATAAAAGAATATAAAGTTCGGCAAAAGATTTACTTTTTTGTCTATATAAAAAAAGTTTACTATAACATTCTAACTTTAAAATGATCACGTTTTGCTAAAGTGCTTAACAGTGGCTACTAATAAGTATGTTATGGTAAAAAGTGAAGTAATTTTTTGCTTTAACCTTACTGTAACTCAAATAATAAACAAACTTTGATAAAACAAATAACTTTAACACAATTAATGTAGAATAAAACATAATTTCAATCTTGAAATTGATGACTGTATTGCAAAAATTGCGCATTAAATTCGTAGGTGAAATTATTTTGAATGTAAATAGTACAAGCTTTTAATATTATACTGTAACTAAAATGATAAATAGGTAGAAACAGCAACATCTTACATCAACGTAATCATTTACTGTAATTTCGAGTCAAAATCATAATTCACGTTCTATAAAACTCTTTAAAATAATTATTAACTTGCAGCTATATATAAAACAAATGCTTTTACTTCTCAACTCATTTATCTAATAAGAAAATGCAACATTGATATTTGAGTCCTTCTTCACAATTGAAATATAAAATATTTTCTTAAGGATCGCAATACGCAGCGGAAATAAAATTGCAATCACATATTTATCTATTACATTTAAGAATCATACTTGTAATTAGAACAAGTAGAAATAAATATTTAAAATTCGTGAGAATTAACCGATATTGAACTTCGAAACTACGAAGTCTTTATCAGCGTCGGCCCTGAGCAGGGGCCAGCAGGGCACCTGCCCAGGGCCCACTATAAGAGGGGGCCTCATTTCAATAGCCCCTCTAGACTTTAAGAAGTGATGTACAGTGCATTCTAAGAAATGATGCACAGTGCTTATAACGTTAATGACTTTAACGTTAACGAATTATTTGCAAATAAATTTAATTTAGATTTAGAAGTTAACATAATAAATTAGTATTAAGACCAATTAAAAGTAACGCACATAGATATATCTCTTACCATAAAACAACAACAACAACAAATGACTTTAACGTTAATGTATACTTATAATGTTAAAGTCATTTAATGAATTTAACGTTATAAGCTAAAGTTATAACAATTTTTTTTAAAGTAAAGGTAATTTTGTGGTCTTCATGCTTATAAATGGCCTTGAAATATTTAAGTATACTTTTACTTTCTAATTTCTTTATTTTTATCAGTATATGTATTTAAAGTACTCCAACTCAAAAATTAGCAGTAAAAATTTTTATGATTTTATTTTCTGAGTTCTGAGTATAATTTAAAGGTAAAGTTTATGATTTTTAATATATTTTTACTCTTTATTTTTATTTTTAATATTAGATATTAAATTTTGCTATTTATTTTTTTCCTGTATCACAGATATAATATCATTTATATA
>JAOSBP010000005.1:26368386-26400305 GCA_027563825.1 Erythroxylum mucronatum
AAAGGGTTAGTAAAAGAGAAATTTTGATGTTTTCCTTCAAAGATTTCCTTCTATGTTAACATTGACGATCAAAGGATGAGGAAACTTTAGTAAACTTTGAGGTGACTCTAAATATCTAAGATAAAAATCCAATAAGATGGTGAGAATAATTTTTCTAGTTAATGAAGAATATTAAATGAAGTTGTAACTCTTAACATTTGAGTCACAGTTCTGGAGTTAAAGAATGCAAATCTTTATGGATGGTTGGAGGAAAGTATGAGGCCATGACATAATCTCATAGGTAACCTTTAAAAAAAATTATATATTACACATCTAGATGAAAAGAACATCATTGACATATTAGGATGAAGAACTACTTCAAGGTTTTGTGTTTAGATTATGGATTAAAATTGTTAATGGAAAAGGATTGGTGACGAAATAAAGTGGATATAGGATGCTTTTTTTATGGGTTAAAAGTTATACATTGTAGGGAAGGGAAACACTTTAATGACTTATTTTCAAATGAGGGAAATAAATAAATTTTTATTAAGTTACTAATTTAAAAGGAATTCTACTTTTCATAGATAGACTTGACATGTAAGCTAGGGCTTGCTTGACCTAGCTCGATTTCACCAGTTTTTTGGTTAAGTTCTAGTTTTTTTTATATAGTTTCAAGCTTTAGCTTAGCTCCAGCTTAAGCTGTCCAAGCCTATCCTAACTTGAAGCCCAAACTTTGTTTATTCACTATAAGAAGTGACGTGTAAAACAATATCATTTTATTCTAGGTATTGGAGTCTCTTCTTTACTTCTTCCTTCACACTACAATGTCAGTCCTCCTCTTTAGCTCCTAAGACCCCGATTGAGTCGCTTCTGACCTAGCTTAACACTATGTTTAGTTAGGTGGTTATTAATGGAATGAAATGGAATTTAATATGATTCCATCATGTGGAAGGGGGTTTATAATGGAATGGAATGCAATAGGATAGAAGGGGAGGGTTTCACATTATATCACATTCCATCCTAAACAGTAAAAATAAGTTATTGCCGATTTTGGGAGGTTTAGGTTGGAATGTAAAATGATAAATAACATTTCACTATATTACATTATGAACCCTTCTTCTAAACAACATTTTACTATATTACATTATGAACCCTTCTATCCATCCCAAACAACAATTTTTTAATATCACACCCATTTACATTTCATTCCATTATAAATTATTCTATCATATTAAAAACCTTATATCTAACCAAACATAGCCTTACTCGTCACTATCTTCATCTCTTCCCATGACTAAATAGGTCTCTCACCATTCCTACACATATTAATCATAAACTGAACCCCCAAATACTAGCACAATTTGTAAACTCAACTGTTGCTAGTTTAACCTTCCTTTCATCAAAGTAATTATGACAATTAAACACATGTTCTACCATCCTCTCCCACTTCAAATATAGTTGAGGATCATTCTTCCCTTGATAGGTAGGGATTTTGTTAAAAACCCAACTAAGGACATGCAAAGGATGGTGCAATCTGGTTCAACACATTTCGATGATCCATTACACATTGGTGAACGTTCAATAACTCTGGCTAAAGCTAAAAGGATGAAGGAAGCTCTTCATGGACTGATTGAAGATGTTTGGGCTAAACAAGCAACAATAGAAAAACCCACGAACAAGTTGTTGAAAGGAATTTAAACTACTACACTTAAGGCTCCTAACTTTGAGGCATTTAATCAGGCTTTATGGAAATATACTGATTTAGTGGGAAGAATAATACTAATATTTGCATGATACATGTCTATTGCTTAAATTGTGGGAAAATGATCTTTAAAGAGATAGGTGGGTGCTTATTAAATGTGCATTTCATATCAACACTATCCAGGTACATTTGCACATATTTTTTATTGTAGTATCTTTAATTGAGTTACATTATGGTTGGGTGGTATACGAGGGCCAATTGGCTTTCCAGTCTAAAGAATAAGAAAATTATTTTCTTTAAACTACTTTTTTTTCAGCAATAGTTTTTGTGATGTTATTGAAGTGATTTTAAATGTGGTTTGGCTAATTAATGTGTAGGATAGCATATACTTTGAAGAAATATATTCAAGTTTGATAATTTCATCTTTTACGACCTTGTGTTTATGAAATTACTCTTTGGGATATATTTTCTTTGATAAAATATTTAACGATGAAAGTATATTTAATTGTTAATTATCATGTGTTAAATATTTTTTTAATACAATTGATCGTATAGTCATGTACAATTTACATAATATTGTTTTCACATATAGATGAAGTAATACAAAATATTGATGACCCTAATTATAACAACCCATTTTTCTACTTCGAGTTTGTTAATTGATATTGTTTTGAATTTTTATAAATTGTATCATTAAACAATTTAGATAATATTAATACTCTGATACTCATTTGGTTTATGAAATTTCAAATTCTAGAATTTGAAACAAGAAGCCAAAATATGCTGTTTTTATGATATTATCACAAGGCGTACGAAGAATTTGGGGATTGAGGCTGTGTTCCATCCGAAAGGGAAAAATATCATTTGCCGTTTTCTATTGTAGAATGTAGGCTTTTTTTTTTAGGTATTGAAAGCTAAATATTAATGACTACATCTGGAAAAAAATAAAACAAAAATTGCCAGCTGGAAATCATCATACATCAATTTATGGTAAAATGGATGCTGCCTGACAAAGAACTTTTTAAGATGTTCAGAAAATTTTGGAAAGCACTCCAGTGATTCAGATGTAGCTCAGAATTCAGATAGAAACAAACAATGCAAATGAACAAATTTGGCAAGACTAAATTCACAAGGACTGAAGGTGATCGTGGGAGTGGAGCTTAACTGTTGAACTTTGTATACAATGGAACTGCATTTCTTCAATAAGAGCTTCTTTACTTCACTGCGGAGTACATACAAAATGTAGTTCAAAGCTGTCTGAAATGAAATAACTATTTTCCAGTAGCCAGGGAAGCATTGCAAAACCTAGACTAAGTATAATTCTCACCAAAAGTCTCCTTTCAGAGCAGCAACAACCAATCAACATAAGGATATATCCTCCACTACCAAACACACACACACATAATGTATACTCCACTTTATGAAAACAGTAATCAGGTCCCATCATGTTATGCTACCTGTTATGATTTGAGCAGGTAAAGGGCAAGAGCCTCAGAACTGATTTTTAGGCACCCACGATTACAAAAATCTCAACTGCAGAAGTGTAATCCACTAGCATGATTCCTTCAGCAGCAATTAGGTCTCTTTCGTAAGAACATTGTAAGAATCTATTAAGTACTACTAACTCGAGCTTTTGATAAAGAACCACTTCTTTGGTATGATTTAAACCTCATACCTTATTCTCATAAGCTGGAGGACTATTGCAGTGCAATCATTATTTTGGTCATTATCAGTAGACCAGAGCAATCTCTGACATGTTGCTAAGATACAAACTATCTGCTTCATGACGATCATACCTTAGTTAAAGAACTGGAGCACTGAAATAATGTTTTTTGCACTGATTAAGGGGCCAGGGTAATCTGTTCATATCATCAAAGCAGAGACCTATCTGCTTCCATCAGGATCAGTATCACCTTTTTATGCAGAGAGCAATAAACTAAAAATTAACTAAATTGAGCCTTAAACTTATTACTAACCACAGGCAAGTGTAGCTGTCTTTTGCTGCTAGGCCTTGCCGCCAAAACACAAAAGGCATCTTAACATATTTCTCAGTCTCAGCAAGAAGATATGCATTTGCTTGTCAACAAATATTTTGCAACTGCAACAGCTTCCGTAATCTTATCTACAAGCAACTATTCCGTGGCTCCCATTAATCAGGTTTCTGATTTCCATTATAACCCAGTCAACTCAAGGTGAAAGTTATAATTATTTCAAAATACCCTGAACAAGGCCATTGCCACGTTTTAACAGTTCCAGGTATTTCTTTATCTGACATAAAGATGATAGATGCCCCCAAAGGTTCATCGTCTATATTGCCTTTTTGAGTCCTAAACTATGATCCCAAGGCCTTATGAAGAAGAACTTATGCTTCATTCAACTTATCAAATTTTGTCCCAGAAAATAAATCATCAGCCTGATACACATTCAAAGGTCATTATTGATCAACTTCAAAAATAACTATATTATCCTAGTTCCAATAACTATAATCAGATCACCAAATACCCCAACCAAATCTCTCTCTGATTTAAACTTTTTTGCTAGACATGAACTTATAATCTTTGAATGTGAACTTATTACCGTCGATGATCCAAGAAATCAAAGTGGAATTCCTTAGATTCTAGAACATTATGAATTTGCATGTTTGTTTCATAAATGACATCCATTTGACTATGTGATCCATCTTCAGCGAAGAACTCATGAACAAGACCATTTATTTCAACGAATGAGCAACCCGGTTGCTTTTCTATTTTGTGACGAGTTGTAGACTTCCTTACCCTGCTCACATCACCCCATCTCGAAGCTGAAGCATATATGTTGGACAATAAAACGTGAGCCTCATACCTCCTTGGTTCTAGTTCCTCAATCTTGCGGGTTGCATGCTCTGCTAATTTTACATCTCCATGACTCCTGCAAGCAAAAAGCATTGATCTCCATATAACCACATCAGGTTGAATGGGCATTGCCCTAATAAACCTTTCAGCATCATCCAGTAAGTTTGCACGGCCAAGAAGATCAACCATACACCCATAGTGTTCAATACGTGGGACAACATGATATATTTGACTCATGGCTCTGAAATTTTTAATCCCTTTATCCACAAAACCACCGTGACTACAAGCAGACAGGACGCCAAGGAAAGTGACCTCATTTGGCATCAGTTCACTCAACTCTTCCATCTGTGCAAACAGTTTCAGTGCTTCTCCAGAGTTTCCATTCATAGCAAGCCCCAGAATCATAGCAGTCCATGAAAAGACATCTCTTTTATCCAATCCATTGAAAATTTGGAGGGCCTTCTCAACATCTCCACATTTAGAATACATATCAATCAGAGCATTATTCACAGAAAGGTTCATGTCAATGCCATTCCTTTCAAAGTAAGTATGCAACCACTTTCCTTGATCAAGCGCACCCATATGGCCACAAACAGATATGATACAGGCAACTAGTGGTGCATCTGCTCTCACTCCGACATGCTGCATCTCTCTGAACAACTCAATTGCCTCCTTAAACAGATCCATCCTTGCATAACCAACTATCATAGAAGTCCAACAAACTATATTGGTACCATGAATTTCATCAAAAACTTTCCTAGCATCGCCTATTTGCGCACATTTTGAGTACATGTCAACCAAAGAAGAGCCTATAAACGCATATAAAACAAACCCATATACCGTAATCAAGCCATGAAATACTTTCCCTAAATGAAGAAGCGACATTCTCCCACAAGCTGTGAGTGCCCCAATTACGCTAACCTCATCGGGCCTCACACAACCGTTCCCCAACAATTCCAAAAACACCTTCAGAGCATCCTCATTACAATCGCACCGTAAATACCCAGAAATCAAACTATTCCAAGAAATCGCATCTCTGACAAAAAGCGGAAGCAAATCAAAAACTCTACGTCCAATATGAACCGCTCCGCATGAAAAATACATGGAAATTAATGCATTGTTTACAAAAGCATCAAATTCAAACCCCAGTTTCAGGGTCAGAGAATGCACTTCTTGACCTTTCTGAAGAAGCAAGAGGCGGCTGCAGGCTTTAAAAACAAAAGGGAAAGTGTAGTTATCAGGAAAGACGCCAGTACGCAGCATGGAATTGTACAAAGTGATGGAATTAACAGGGTCAGAGCTCTGAGAGTAGGCTTTGAACAGGAGATTGTAGGAGAGAAGATTAGGGTTTTGGATAAGAAAGAAGACGGAGCAAGGGAAACAGAGACGAGAAGAGTGATGTGACAGAGAGTAGAAAAGGAGATTGGTAGAGACAAAGGGGAGGTTGAAGAGACCAGAAGCAACAGCATGGGACAGAATTTGGGTGAAGTGGGTTGGGTGTTTGATGGTCTTCAAAAGGAATTTATAAGGATTGGAGCGAAAGCTGCGTAAGGAGAGAAGTGAAGAAAAAGAATTCAACGGAAGGATGGGCATTCCCTTTGCTTTCACCGGTGGCGCCGGAAGTATTATTTAAATTTTGTATCTTTTTTAGTTAGCTCAAGGTCAAGTTGGGTCTAAAGCAGCTCTAGCCCATTGAAATTTTAAACCCTGCTCTTCTCAACCCTTCCTTCCTTCCTTAAACCCCTCCGCTAAAAATAACTCTAAAACCTCCATGAAGCTCATATCTCAACGCCGCCCAACGGTTCCGGCGGTTCCTCCGTTCAAAGATGACTCAGACATTTGCGAACAGCTCATGTCCCGCTACTCCACCTCAACCGCCCCACAGCATCGTCATCTTCTCGCCACCGCCGCCGCCATCCGCTCAATCCTCACCGCGGAGTCTCTCCCCCTAACCCCGCCTGCTTACTTCGCCGCAGCAATTGATAATCTCTCCAACTCCACGTCGCTGGACTCCACGGCAGTTGCGGCGCTCTTGTCACTTTTCTCGATCGTGTTGCCTCTGATTCAGGAGGAAAGTATTAATGAAGAGAAGGCGTCGGAGGCTGTGGGAGTGCTCGTCGGAATGTTGGAGGCGAGAGAAGGTTTGGCTGTGGGGACACTTAGCGGTGCTGTCAAGTGCCTGGGGGTTTTGCTGGTGAGGTTCTGTGATTTGGAGGTTTGGGATTCTGTGAAGCTAGGTTTTGAGACTTTGCTTAAATTCTCCGTTGATAAACGGCCCAAGGTGATTTTTTTGGTGTGGTGCTTTGTGCTTCTGTTAGTTTAATTTCACTAGATCAACTTGATATCAATGGGTACTTTCTTTTTTTTTTCAATTTTCAGGTACGTAAGAGTGCTCAGGATTGCATGGAGAAGCTTTTTAGGTCATTCCAGTCTGCTGCTGTTATAAATGAGGCAGGTAAATTGGTTCTATCATTACTTAGAAGTTACATGCCTGTGGCTGTTAAAGTCTGTGCTTCAAGGATTATTAATACCTTCTCGTGCTGTTATAAATGAGGCAGGTAAATTGGTTCTGTCATTACTTAGAAGTTACATGCCTGTGGCTGTTGAAGTCTGTGCTTCAAGCATTATTCATACCTCTGAAAGCGAGATATCATTGAACCATGAGCATCTAGAGGTCCTCCATTTGCTAAATCTGTTGAGGCTTGTTGGTGGCAATCTTTCGGACGAAGTCAGTTTGAAGGTTCTGTTGGAACTGTGTAAACTTATGTGCCAGAACTTTTCAGCACTTACAAGGCATGTACTTACTGGTATTGAAGCAATTTTTGAAGCTGGAAGAGATGAAATTAGTGGTCCACAATTGGAGAACATCATAAACTGTCTTTCTTTGTATATTTCTGTTGGTGAGAATAATCCGACTGACACGCTTGTGTTGGCAACGAAGTTGTTGAAAATAGCTTTTGATAAGCTTTCTGCTGGAGGGTACTGCTCATCTTTGAGGAATGTTCGACGAATTGTAGGTTCTCTTGCAGGTATACTCCTTGATATGATTTTGCATATGGACTCAGTCGCTTTTTCTTGTTTTTCTTTACTAAGTTTATAATTGGGATTTTCCTTTTTGGCCCATTGCATCATTATGCAACTAGTAATCGGAAAAACACATTGCTTCACATCTATTATGCAAAATATTTGAGATAACTACAATTAACGTTGGCTACAGTTTGTTTGAATATAGATCAACTGTCAGCAACCTAGGCCATAATTTTCACTTAAATGCTCAATAGTTTTTTACTGGATGAACCTTGTTAATCATGCACTTTGAACTTTTCTGACCCTTGTTTATACGGATATAGGTCTTTTGACTTGTGAGTCTACTGCTGCATCACAGGCTTCAGAGGTCCTGAAGGAAGTGATCAAACAATATATAGATCGAGACACATTTTTGTCTGAAGATAACCAATCATTTGGAAGCTTAAATCAAGAAAGTGAGGAAACAGTATCCATAAGGGAAACGTGTTCTATCCTTGAGAATAATATGAGCTCGTGTAATGCGATTCTGAACGAGCATCTATTGGGTGTCATATCTGTCCTCCTGCAGAAACTTGGTATTGGGAATTTCTAAATTTAGGCTATTTAATGTGGTGAACTTTTTGCCGGATGTAGTCAACTGATATGTATTTAACCTGTTTGATGATCTGTATCATCTGCATTGCAATACTTTTATTCATACGTTCAACTTGGTTGAGAAATTTCATTCCATTGTTTCATATTTTTGGCTGTAGGGGATGTCTCTTTTATCTTTATGAAGAGTGTTGTAGTTAAGCTTGCTGACTTGATGAACTATGCTGTTCAGAACGTGCTTGAAACAAATCATGTAAGATTCTGTGAATTTCACTGCTCCGATTGGTTGGGAATTAATTTGAGAATCGTCTTCCAAATTTTGGAACATCATATTTACTTGTCAAATTTTATTTCAGTAATCAAAATTTATCCTCTGGCACCATCCAATAATAAGCTGTATCATGTAATATTTTTATCTGTTCTAACTTGTCTGACATGTGTACCTCTGTGAAACTGTTAGTAATCTTTTCCTGGTTTATTGGCTTCTGAGTTGACTAGTGCACTCTTGTATATTATTTGCAGCTTCGGAGTTGCATTGGATCTGCAATAGTTGCGATGGGCCCAGAGAGGATACTTATGCTCATACCCATATCTATTAATGGTGAAGATTTTACTTGTTCAAATAGCTGGCTGATACCAATATTGAATGACTACATTGTTGGAGCATCACTTGGGTATTATATGGACCATATTGTGCCTCTTGCAAAATCATTTCAGAGAGCAAGTCGTAAAGGTATGTGTTCAAAGGGAATATACAGAAACTGGAACTCCAATGTGATTAATTGGCATGCATAAGAGCAAAGATTTGTTCTAAGAGAACAAAAACCTTTCAGATTTTAGTCCATTTAATCAATCATGATGAGTTGGACATGGGCATTCTTGTATGTGTTTGAATGCACATGTGCATGCTTGTGTATTAGTTTTCATTATTTAACATACTGCACAATTATCTGAAACAACAATCCATTTGCTAGTATATATGTAGATATTGTGTTGGACAATAACTTCTATCATGATTCAATGCACGGTAGTTAGAGAAGTGAGTGATACTAGATCCTTAACAATCCTTATTGCAATATGTTGTTGGTTTTGCTGATAAAGACATTGATCGCCGGAAACTGGTGCTTACTGTATGAAATTTAGTGGTGGAACGCTATAATGTAGATTGCTTAAGCCAAAACGTATGGGTGTTGGGACATTAAAATGTCTAAAGTCAAACATGTTAGGCAGATTCAGCCATAGATAATAAAAAACAGCTACCTATTTTTATTCTATGCATTTGATTAGTTCTGTATGAAGCTTGATTGCCTTAAATCTTCGCTTTCCCCATCAATAGGAAGTTGGAAGACATGCAGTTCTTTGATGTACTTGCATCAAACACGTGAAAATGTTTCTAGCTTCCTCTCCCTGTTTCCTTCCCTAGCCTCCATCTTTGGCATTGGTGATACTCGTGTAAAGTGTACTTGATATTGAACTCCCTAATTTTATCTCAAAAATCTAATGCTTCTAGGTTTACTTTTTATTATTTTGTTATGTTGGGAATTTCTGCTGGGAATATGCCTTTCTTGTAATTTCTTTGCAGTAATTAAAATGAGAAATTTACTGTTGGTAGTATCTTTTTTAATAGTGGAGTGCTGGATTATTGACATCAATTTATTGAATGGGATCCTAATTCTTCCCCTTTTTTCTAATGTCTTGTACATTTGGTGAACTTTACTGATTTACTGAACTTGTGCTGTTTGTTTATTTTGTTTTTGCTTCTTCTCACTTGCATTCCAGTTAGAAATTCAGCGATTGGTGAAGATCTGCAGGCTCATGCTCATGACCTATGGAGCCTGCTTCCAGCCTTTTGTCGCTATCCTGTAGATGGTCATGAAAAGTTTAGATCTTTGGCCAAGCTTTTGATTAAATTGTTGAATAAGGATTCTTCCATGCATCAACATATTGCTTTTGCCTTACAGGTGATGTCTACTTGTGTATGGTAACGAGAAACTATATTTCGTGTTTCTTTTGATACTTAAGTAACTTTTATATTTCTATGGTCCATGTATATTCATTTTTACAGCATGCTCATTTAGTTGAATTAAATTTTTATTCAGGTTCTTGTGAATCAAAATCGAGATATCCTTGTTTCTGAGGAAAATTCTTGTGATTCAGATATCATAGCACTAAAGGATTCTTGTTTAGAATTGGGAGTCTGCCCTATTTATTCAAAGAAAATGGCAAAGAAGAATATTAAGGCTATGGCATCAGGTTCAATTGAGTTGCTTCCAGCTCTTGCAGACTTATTTGTTCATTCACTTCCTGAGAAGCGTCTCAAGATGAAGGTTCTATTCCAAACCCTCTTTTATTTTACCAATACTCGAATGAATCTTGAGGATATATATCTTAAACATCCTTTCTTTTTCCTCTACCTGCTCCTTGCACCTCCATATGTAGTTCATCTTGTTCTTATGACTTAAAAAAAATTTATAAGTATATTGTTTGTCGAGTAAGGACTGATCTTTTCTCTGTTTATTTTGGTTGTGTTGTCATTTCTTTGACAACACAAGGCTTCAACTCACTTCAAAATGACACAAAGGATTACTACTTTCATTTAGGTTTAGGTTGGGTTTGTTTCTAGGATATTATTTTAGCAGACAAGGACTCCCTGTTTTCAATTTTGTCTGGAGGGAGGCAGTTGGTTCTGTGACCATACATGGTCATTACTGTTTCTGGTTAACTCTTACATTTCTTATTTTTAATATAAAAAGTTGGATGTGTAGCTACTATTTTTGTGGAACTGGATTACAATATGCAGCTTTTATTGCTATGTGCATTGATATTATCAAGTTATTCATGAGCTGGCCCATTACCACTACTGCTTTTTTACTTGTTCTTTAAGATTGGATTTTCATAATATATGGTGGTCTGTATCTTCTTAATTTATTTCTTAATCCTTATTAGACTTCACAAGAAATTTTGTTTTCCTATATAAGCTGAGAACTGAGTTGTCATGGTGCATTTTGTCTGTATGATTCTTGAATTGATTTCTATTTTCCATTTATTTTCTCAGGATGCCGTAGAATACCTGGTTTCCATTGTTGATCCCTCTATTACGAAAAATATTTTCATGTTACTGCTTCGGAGGTTTAACTTTGCAAATGATGGAGGTGAATTTGAAAACAAGAATTCTAGTGATATATTGAGCGATCAAGAAGGCAATCCAGCCGAAGAAAAAGGCAATCCAAGTGCCAGAGAAAAAGATGTACAGAGGTTAATAAAAAAATTCTATTCTGAATCATAATGAAGCAACAACCACCACTCTCAGTACTTGCAAAACTTTATTAAAGGAAATAATTAATGAGTCCTTTCTCTTTTTACTTTGATATTCTGTCTACTGGAGTAATGATCCAATAGTTGTTACTTCATTCCTGATGATTAATTAGTTTATACTTCATACTTTGGCCTGCTACGTTTTTTTATTTCTGATATGTTTTGCAAACTATCTGATTTTTTATATTCTGTGGTCCAAATACAATACATAGGCAATTTGCTATTCTTTTTGAACTCGATTAGAAGAAATATAATCAAGATGCCAGCCTAGCCTGTCCTATGCAACCTAGGTACTATAAAGGGCAAGCAATGTTGCAGTAAATACATGATTTAGCCATTTCTCTACTTCCTAGCCAATTCTTTAATTTGGATGTGTTTTGGCTGCTTTTTCATTAGCCTTTGTATGAGATGTTAATTATTAAATCATTGAGTTGCATTACAGTTTTCATAAGCTAAAAGCATTTGTTGTTGGGAGCAGCGCAAAAAAATATTTTCATCTTGGTACGAATTGAAACTGCTGAGATGGTCAAATAGCGCTCAACTACAAACCTGCATTTCCTTCCACTTCCTGTAGAATTTCTGGATAGCTAATTTGAGTTACTCTTCAGGTGTGTGATGCTTGAGCTGGCATCTGCTTTCATTCATGGAGCACAGGAGGATCTTGTTGTTCTGATATACAGCTTCATCTCATTCAGTTTCAGTGTACACTTTTCATCTTAGAAAACCATATAACCGGACTTGGTTGATTCCTTTTTCATTTTTACTTTTCTGCTTGTGTAGAGAATTGATTTTGGCTTGAAATTGTGCATGGACATATGTAGGGAACTAATGAAGTGGGTCACTGTGAAGCCTACAAAACTTTGAGCAGGATTTTAGAGGTTGTTGTTAGCATTTGGATTATTAAATTATTGTTCACTATTTTGTACAGGGCCCTATAACTTGGTAAATTTGCAGGAACATGTTTGGTTTTGTTCTTCTCGCAATGTCGAGCTGATTGACTTGTTACTTGGCTTGAAACCTTCTGCTGATCCTTTGTCTGTCAAGTATCGATTTACTTGTTTCCAAATTCTCATGGTTCAGGCCTTAGAGGTTGAATCTTTTTCCTTCTCTTCTATTTTTCCTACATTTCCTCTTTTGTTATTTTCCTCTTCAAATCATGAGCAATGGGGTTTGAAATGATAAAAATCCCTCCACTGAGAAAAATCATTAACATACCATGTGTGATTCACAGGCCTGTTTTTTTAAAATTTTACTCCTACTGTGAATGCAAACCAAGAAGAATTCAACTGAGTCAATAATTTTCTTTGTATGACATTACTTAGAATACGAGGTCATCCAATAAATAATGAGATATAAGTGTTCATCACTGAAGAGCATCCATCTGTAAATTCATTGAACAACAGTACTTAATATCAAATTGTTAGTCATCGCCACTGAGAGAATGAGGCTACGTTGATTACCTTGTCTCAAAGCCTTACTCCAATGAAATAAATCTAGTTGGTGAGAATTTACTTTGTGATTTTCAAAATGATTAATTAATGAAGCACAGTGTTTGTTTCTTATTCTTTCTTTCTTTTTTTTTTTGAGAATTCATCTATTTCTTTGTTATGAATGAATACTGCCTCAATATTCAGTTTTTCACAAAAACTGTTTCACTGTTTGTTAACATTGCGCCTGTCTGTACTTATGCACACAACTACATAACTAATTAGTCAAAATTTCTTAATTTCCGTAGTTTTACACTTTCTCTGTATAAAACAGAATTGAAACTAGGAAAACAGATCCATTTGCTAGATGAAAGACAATCCTTAGTACACGTAATTATTTGGAGGAAAGCCCATAGTATACCATCATAGCTGCTGGTAAATGCTGCTTCAACTATTCCATCGTCATCGAATTTTCTTCAAATTAGTCTGCAGAATGCTCTTACCATCAAAGAACAAATTTGTACAGCCTCCAATATTATGGATTCATATTGTTACTAACATTTCTTTGTTAAGGTGACCTTATTATATGCTTCCCTTTTCTAGTTTCCTTTTCGATTTATTTCTATATCAAATGTCTTAGTATTCATTATCTTAGGGGAAAAAAATTGTATGCATTCAACTGATATCTTTTGCTTCCTTTCGATCTTGCACTGTTGATGAATTTCAAATCTTTTATGTGCTTTGATCAGATGAATTTGGAGGAGGAAAATACAAAAACTTTTGTTATGCTCAACGAGATCATAGTCACTTTAAAAGATGTAAGTTCCACAAAAGTTACTGATGGTGTTACTTTCTTTCCTTTTATTAAGCATGAGATTTTTTAAAAAAAAGATGCATATACATTTGCTTGCATGTTCTTTGTGCAATTAGTTCTTTGACATAATTTAAACAAAAGCATCGGCTGATAGAGAAAGACTAGAAATGAATGAATGAATTAATATCTTCTCGTTCTTTCTTTTTTTCCCCTCTAAATATATATTTCAAATATTTAATGGTTCTTGTTTGTATTGTTCAAGTAAATGTAAATATATGTAAGTACGGAATGAGATGGTTCTTAGCTGACAGTTTGCTTACTTTATAGCTCATTCCTCTCAGCCATTCCCTTTTAAGTGTGTGAACTAAAGGAGAATGGATCTGAGGGGGCAGGGAGAGATCAGAAGAGTTTTGTAGTGGTCATGGATGTGTAACTGCAATGTGGTTATGTATGCTGATTATTGGATGTTCAACTTTTAGTTGTCAACTCAGAGCATTCTGATTAATCAGCCAATAACATGCATGATCTATTTATGCAGGCAAAGGATGAAGCAAGAAAAGTGGCTTACGATACACTCCTTGCAATAAGTTCTTCCTTGAGGAGCTCATTTTGTACAAACTCTGGTGAATCCTATTACAAACTGATTAACATGGTTAGTGTAACTACATTCTGCTCTATCAGGATGCTTTCTACTTGAATTTTATGATCTGAGGGCCTCATTGGCTCATTATTTTGGTCTTACTGCATTTTAATTCTACAATTTTCAAATTCCTTTTCATGACAGTTATTTAAATTCTGGCATTAGAAAGGTGGTTTGGGTTAGGTATTGGAGTACTGTATGTGGAAGACTCTAATTAGCCTATGTTCTTACTTACTGAGCACAAAGATTGAGTTTTCCATGTTAAGAATGAATAGGATGGAAACTTTCTATAAAGACTAAGACAACAAATGGTAGTTTGAATTACAAGTTACTGTCATAAATGCAGTCTGAAACCTTTTAACTACCTCAAGTGAATATAGTATAGTTTGGGTTATATGCTGTTAACCTTCAAATTACCTTAATTAGCAAATGAATCCTGCTCAATGTAACGATATTCACTTCGTTAAGCATCAAATGGAATTTTAGCAGCCTAATAATCACACACCTTTATTGCTATACAACAAATTGAATGTTCTGAAACTGATAGGATATGAGATGTACTACCAGAATGAAGCAACTATGTTAAGACGTTGAGCAATGGATTTAGGGGGGACTACTTACCTGATATAACAGTTATGCTTAGTACATCATGTTGGTTCAATGCATCTGTTTCCATGATCATAATTCAAATTTTTTGGTTGCTCTTGTTAATATAAAGGATACAATACTATCCATTATATTTTTAAAATGAGCAAACATATATTAGATTTTCTGAAATTGGAATAGTTAAATTGATGGGTAAACCTTGAGATTGTATTATTTACGTATTAGTTATAAGTACAGCAGTAGTTTCCTCCTGGAAAAATATTCTCCAGGCCTATACAGTGTATCAAAGATGATAAATGAATGAATGAATGCCCTCTCCCCTCTGTTTCAGCTATATCCCTCTGCTGTTTACAATCTCTCCATAGCTAACTCTCGATAGTATGCCTAACCACCTGCCTAAGTGGCAGCAGTGGTCCCTTTCCCCATCTTGCCCCTACGGGTGTAGGTTTGGATGGGCTTGGGCTGAACTATGTGTTGAGGCTGAATGCTAACATAAATCTAACAGGTTCTTAAATGAAAAAAATGACAAATAATTGTCCCAATTTAGATCTCAGTCAATAATTTTTAGTGCAATAGATTTCAACGTCTTTCCTTATTAAATTTTCTCTGGTAGAGTTTTTCCAATTTAATCTTTTTAGTAGTACTTTTGGCTTGTATAGAACCAACTAATGAATGTGGGGTGCAGAACAGACCCCTCCCTTATGCCCATACCCAGAAATCTGAATCCACTGTAGTTTCTATCATTGGCAAATGACTTTCCTGATATAAAATGGCCAACATTTTTTCAGTGCAAGAGAATTCAACATTTTTCCTTGTATAATTTTCTCTGATGGAGTATCTTCAATTTTAGTCTTTTTAGTAGTCCTTTTGGTTCGTAGGAACTAGGAACCCAAGTAACACGTGTGGGATGCAGAGCAGTTGACTCCCCCATAATCAGAAATCTGAATCATCTCGAATTTTATTATTTATGAGTCTTACTAGCATTGGTTGTTTAAATTATTAAAATAAGGGCTTCTTTGCTCATTTCTAAGCATAAGAGTCGCAATTTTCAAGAGTGAAGCATCAAGGTTTATTTGGTAATTTACCATATCATAAGCAACTAATTCAAAGGTTATTTTTTGATGGTGTGTCTACATTATTCAGATAATGGGTTATCTTTCTGGTTCATCTCCTCATATGAAGAGTGGAGCAGTATCTGCACTGTCTGTTGTTGTATACAATGATGCAGATACTTGTTGTAGGATGCCCAATCTTGTTCCTTCTCTCATGTCTTTGCTGCAAGACAAAGCTGTGGAAGTCATAAAAGTAAGTTGTTACGCCACCTTTTATTGAGATTGTTACTTTTCTTTTAAACTTTCTATGCTAACGAACAGAATGGGCTGTACAACCAGGCTGTTTTGGGTTTTGCAAAAGTGTTAGTATCTTGTTTGCAAGATAAAGACCTGCAGACTTTTATACCGGACATCATCAGTGGAGTTCTCCCATGGTCATCGGTTTCCAGACATCATTTCAGAGAAAAGGTACTTTGTAATTTCTGTGTTTTATATGCATGTTTGCGTCAATTAAATTATGGGTTAACGAAGTCTTATCTTTTTGTTTCTGTATTCTGTAGTAAAGTTCTTAAATCGATACCTGCTTACTTTCCTATAGGTGACAATTATTCTAGAGATTATCATACGAAAGTGTGGTTTTCCAGAATTGGAAATTGTTACACCAGAGAAGTACAGGAGTTTTGTCAAGACTGTCTTCCAGGTGATTATCCAACTTTTTTTCTCAGGAACTGTGGTTTAGTTATTTAGGCTTGGTTTTATGAAATGTCTTCTAGAGCCAGTTGTAATAACCTCATGGAACAACTTGCCATCATTAGACTGGAAGTTCATGGGATCTTCTAACCTGAATTAGACTCCTGTGAGTCATGAAACCTGTTCCCATACTGTGCAGGCTTTTGAATTTAATTTTTCTTTGAGCATGTTCTGAAGACAAAGTTGCCTGATATTTCTCATACTATGGGAACACTGTAGGCAACTAGGAATGTTGATGAAATAGTCTGGAACTGCTAATGAAGTACCTGAAAATGTCAAATTGCTATTTCAGATCTTCAGATGTTTTCTTAGAAATTGAGGCCATCTAAGGTTTCTACATTTATCTGGAATTGAAAAGGAACTGTAAATGTATTACAAGACCCCAATTCTGGTGTTGCATTACAATTTTCAAAGTTCTCTTGAAACAGTAATCTTAGTTGCCTTTCATAATGTCATTATAGCTGTTCTCAATGTGGATGTAATTTGCAGAATCGACGTCATAAGTCAGCTTCCAAAGATATGGAGCCATCGCCTGAAGATTCTTCTGATAAAAGGTCTGAAGAGTTTCTTGATTTTCATTTCATTCTTGTTCTATGCACTGCCAGAAAATGAGTAGGTGGAAATGCTCTCCAATAACGGTTAAACCTGCATCGTCTTAGGGCTGAGAAGCAGAAGCGCAAGAGATCTAGTTATGTACCAGATAAAAGTGGTTCATTGCATCATATAAAGAGAGATGGGGCTGGTAGAGAGGCGGATGTCCCTTCAAATTCAAAGGAATCTCGTGGATCAATTGGTGATGGCGGTGGACCTAAACGGGTTAAAAGGGCTAGAAACTTGGAGAAAGATAGATCACAATGGAAAGTTGGTAATAAGTCCAACAAAGGCACGAGGGTTCAGAAGAGAAAGCTGGAACATGAAGGGACAAGTGGGGAGGGTAAGTTGGCATTTAAAAGACGTGACTCTGCTTTGAAATTGCAGAGACCCAGAAAACATGGCAAGACGAAGATAAGTGGCTAGGATGGCTATATTTGTACTCGAGAAGTTGGGGAGAGATACAAAATCAGGGACTAGACAGGCACAGTTGGGATTGCCCTTACTTCTACAGCTCATGATATCGAGTTTTGCGAGCCATTTTGCTGGAACAGCCACTAAACTGGAGTCCATCTTAATTGGAATCTGGACATGGATAAAATTTCGTGGCCATATTTCTTAATACAAATTAAAGAAAACTGCTTCCATTTGAGTCCTTGGAGAATTGTTTCAGCAGCGTGGGAAGGTAAGGTGCTGTGAACCCTAGACATGCAATAGTTTTTCAATTTTCTATTCCCCATAAAAGTTGATTATATAGAAGGCGAGCCTAAGACTGCAAATTGTGTTCAACACTTGATTACTACTAGGTGTATGTGTTTTAGGAAAATTGAGGTGGGACTTGATCATGTATACAGAAACTATTTTTGTTTGATTTTTTGAGATTCAAAATTATTTTAAATTTTATAAAATGATTAATGTACAAATATATTGAATATTAAATGTAAAATGTATGTTACTATATGATTTGGTTCTTTCTTGTATTTTTTTTGGAATTATTTAAATTTAGTTCATAACATTTATTGTGGTTGTATACGTGCTTGACTTTTAACCATGAATGTGTTGGAGAGAATTTTATAAGTAGTCTAGAGAAGATTGGATAAGAAGTGCTATTTTCTTAGAGCATTAGTTTATTTAAAATAACAATTGAACTGACATAAAATTTTAAATTTAATCAGAATTATAATTAATTTTAAATAAATACTAATTAAAGTTAAACATACTATTTCATATTTCTTTTCTTTTATTATTTATTCCATGTCATTTTGTTTTTCTATTATCAAAAATTTTTCCTATAATTTAAATTGACTAATTATTGGGATGATATTAACTTTTTGTATTTGAAAAATGTTTCAGACGGAATCTTTGAAGTAGACAGTGGTTGATAAAGTAATCCTTAATCATAATTTTTAGTACGAGTAGTGCATCCAATATGAAACTTGTGATTGGTAGTAAAACAATGGTTAACATTAGGAATCTCAAAATGATTTGGATTAATTTGTACATCATGTTATATATGATTTAATCAATTCTTCACACAATGTTCCAGTTAGATATAATATATGTAATTAATTTCTATTGTATATGAGTCAAATCATGTTAGTTCTTCAATATTAGTAATTAATCAATTAATGACAATTTAAAATTGTGTTTAAAGTGTCTTTCAGCTTTGGCCAAGAATTTTCTGAATTAGTACTAATTAAGAATAACAAAATATTTTTCCTTTTTATTTTAAGATGATGAATCATATATCGATCACTTAACTACCTTTATATAGTTTATACTACATCTAATGACTATCAATTATGCCATCTTGAACAAAAATAGGTCATAAGTAGTATTATTCAAAATATAACAATTCCTGTATAAGATACTTTAAAAATCTTAAGTCAAATGATCATTTATGCAATCATCACAAATTCACAATAGAGATTGTCATAGAAATACAAGTAATGTTCCAAATTTAATGAACTTTTTATCTAACAAGTAATTACATATTTATTTAAATATCTCCATACTTTAGGCTATGTGTAACCTCATTACCTGCGGGGAAGTTAAAATAGTATATATGAAAGAGTAAATTAATGTATGAAAAATAGAGATAGGAAACCAAATAATATTGGAGAATTGTAAAAAAATGACTTTGAAAATTTTGGGGATGACTTAGAATTTGAGTGAAGATGATATTGGAACTTTTAGAGACATATGGAGTAAAGTTGAATTGTGCTAAATCATCTAAGATACGAACCTTTAAAATCTTCTAGAGTATGTTATTAGTTGAGTCCTATAACCAACTCCAACTAACAGACGTTCTAGTACATTCTTCAATTACATCGTCTACTTCGTCTGCGTCTTGCTTAGATGCATGTACTTTGTCCGCGTCTTGCTTAGATACGTTTACTTCGTCTGATCCATGTGAGACTTGATCTGTCTAATCCGTCTGAGACTTGATTCGTCTGATCCATCTGAGACTTGATCCGTCTGATCCGTCTGAGACTATCCGTCTGAGACTTGATCCATCTGATCCGTTTGAGACTTGACCCTTTTGATCCGTCTGAGACTTAATCACTTCGTCTGATCATCTCAGACTCAATCATTTCTTCTGATTCACTTTTGACGCTTCATCTTATTCAGCTTTTACTTAAGTATCGTCTTGATTTGATGAATTGTGCCACATATAATTGTCTGCGCACGTAACAAATTCATCAAAACAGTTCGCACACTTCTATTATTATTATTATTATTATTTGACTTTCATGAAAATCAATAGAAGAAGTGAAGTCTTCTCGACTTAACAGACCCATTTCACGTTTCTTTATATACTATCTTCTGCAAGCGTTTTTCCTTCATGGACTTTTGATTCACCAAAATCTTCCCTAGAGTTATATCTTGCTTTCATCTACTATTTGCTACTCCAACTTCGTTATCTATTCCTTTTTGCCTCAAGAAAACCTAACCTAAACCACCTTTAAGATGATATACATAGGTGCATGAGAGTTAGGGCTTCTTGGAGTTTTTGAAGATTTTGGAGTTTTATCAAATAAGTATTGTATAAATCCTTTAGAGTTGTAGTTTTATGAAATAAAAATGGTGGTTAATTGTCCTGTCATGAATAAGAGAAAAATAGACATTTTTCATATTTATTGTGAATAAAAGATGAAAATGTGGATTTGGAAATTTTAGTTTTGATGATAAAAATGTTATAAGATAGCGTAGAAATGATTTTGAGTTGAAAAGAACCATAAAAATATGCATGAAAGAGTACAGAGATATGGAAAGTTGATAGAGAAATATATGCTCTGTTTTTCTTTTCACAGTGTATGTATGTATATACGTAGGTTTTGAGATTTTTAGAGATGAACAAAAGAATGACATTAGAGTTGAGGAATAGTTGTAAGACGATGGTATGAGATTAGAAAGATTGTTTAGAGGATAGTTAGAGCAAGAAATTTAAAAGAGTATTACCAAATTACTTCATTTTCATTGTCTAAATGATCACGAACAATAGACCCGAAATTCAGTTTTTGGGGAAAAATCTGAAGGTGATTCAATGAGTTATAAATTATCATTTTAATTATTTTATTGAGGTATAAACCTAAATATAAATTATACATAAGTGAGTCTTGATGTGGGATTGATTCTGTGATGAAACTAATGGATAAATATCCGAGATTGTCATGAACATGTATTGTGCATATTTAATATACATACATGTGCATTTTTAAAACACTTACAATTGTGCCAAATTGTGATATGTGTATATTGCTTGTTATAAAGGAGCAACTGGAACTTCAACCTCCAAACGTTTTTGGAACTTCCAAACACTAGCTTCGCGAGTGACTAGTGAGTAACCTAGACGGTCTCACTCAATTAATTGTTTGATTTTATTATGTTTGAATTATCGAATGAATATGATTTGATTATGTTGATTCCGGGCAATGAAGGTCTGATGATTATGATAGATGAATGAGATATTGAAGTGCTACTTGAATGTGAATGCGAAGAACTAAATGTTTTATGACATGATTGATTATGAGAGATGCATTCCATACATGAATGCATGATCAGATAATGAGAGTTGTGACTTGAGTAGCTACTAAAAACCAGTTTAAAGCTCCAAATGTGATTAAGAGCCAAAGGCTCACTATGTAAAATGAGCCCTGTATTCCCAACGGATAAGGGACAATATGAATGAGCCCGATATCCACAATAGATATAGGACAGTTTAGGCACTCGGTCACAACAACAAAAAATTGAAAAGAGTCACATGAGCATTTCATATGCATTTTAATAAGTATGTTTGGTTGATTGAAATGCAAAATTTTCCTATTCTTAAGTGAGAATGTGATATGTGATCATTTATGCAAAGTTGTGAACTATATGTTATATGTATGACGTGTTGTATGAATTAAGTGAACCATCGATGATGGTTACCTCATTGAGTTTGTAGAACTCACCAAAATTGCAACGTTGACTTTTCACAACTGAGAGACGATATTAGCTACTGAGGGACGCTACAAGCAGTGTAGACTTGTACATTTGGGAAAGAGAAGAAATGGCTCAAAGGTCGGTCAACTGGGTTTGGACATATTAGATAGATTTTTGTGTATTTCCTCTTTCATGTATCACTTTTTTGTATTAGGCAATGATTTTGTATAAGTATGAATGTTGAAAGATACATTGTAGACATTCGGTTTTTATGAAATGAAATGAGAAAATTTGGTCTTTAAAATATTGTGACTTTCCTTATGATGTTTTATAAGAGAATAAAGATAAATGATGCCATATTAAGTGAATGTAGTGATTGAACGTAGCGCACCATTATTGTAGGATATGTACTGGAATGTCCTACGGGCGTCTTGGTATGTACCCTACGGTAATGGGGCACTACACATCGCCCTCTGCTTTCGCAATTTGTCATAACTCCTTTCCCTTCTCTCAGGAATTCTTGGAGGCATTCCCTCATTTCGAGACACAGATGACTCTTTACTGGCTCTTTCTAATCCTAGGTCAGTTGAGTGTTCCATTTGATAGCCTATATCGAATAACCTATAATGCACAATAACTTCAATTACCATCCAAAATTTTCACAACATTTCATACCTAACATTTTTACATATCCTTATAGATGCCAACCATGCTCTGATACCACCAACTGTAACACCCCACTCCCGCCCGACGCATGCACATGCACCATACGATCACACGTGCACATGCCCAACAGAATTGGCGTGATAACTATATCACCTTTACTTTATCGCATGGCATCACAAGCAAAATCATAAATAGCACAAGATCTAAAATCCAAAAGTTTCCTTATTTCATTTCATAAACCATTATTTACAATGTAGCATTATCCATCATTCAAAATTATACAACATCATCCTATGAGCGTGTATAGCTCAGTCGATAAAGTATACTACATACTTGAGGAATTAACAAAAGTTAAAAACAAAGACTAGTTCTTCAGTCCCAGCTGACCAACCTTTGAGCCTTGCCTTTACTTCAAAAGTTGTACAAAAATGATTCTAATGCAGTCTTAGAAGCTAAGTCGTCGCTCTCTCAAACCTGAAATTGTCAACGTTGCAATTTTGATGAGTTTTGCGCACTCACTAAAGTAACCATCTTCGATGGTTCACTCTTGTCAAACCACAAAACAATTGATAATCATGTTACCACATAATTCACATCAACCTGACTATCATCAAGTAATATCATAAAACACTTTGTATGCAATGGTTATATTTTAATCACATAGTCCAAACAATTCATCATTTCACTACAACTTAGTATAACATAATCATCAATAATTTATCACAGATTCATTCAAGAAAAGTTCTCACAACAGTGCAATCATTCAATTTATTCATTTCATATATGAAAGCAATGTTTATGAGACACATTTATTTGTTACGTTGTTATGACCGTGTGCCTTTTTCACTATCCTGTATCCGTTGTGAATATCGGGCTCTTTCATACCATCCCTTATCTATTGGAAATACAAGGCTCATTGTACACGTTGAGCCTTAGGCTCTTTCTATAGGTGTCTGAACTTTAAGCTCTTTTTTTTAACTGGCAACATCAGTCACAATTGCCTTTATATTTCATGCATTGGAAATGAAATGCATTTACAAAATCAATCATCATATTCATTCAGTCACATCCACATTATTTCTCATTCACATTTGTCATCAGACTTTTAGTCCGGCCTTCAACATTCATGTTGAGAATCAAAAAGTCAATCTCGTTCACATACAAGTAGCACTTCCAATGCTTTAATCATGCACCAAAACTCCTAGGACATTTCATGTTTGGAATTCAGTACACATTCATCAATATCAAATTCAATTCAGTAATAAACAAAACAAGTTAAGGTGAGACCATCTTAGGTTACTCACAATTGCTCTCTTTTTACTTATTGCCTTGAAATTCTGGCAATATCTAGAAGCAGTCGCTCTACGTGCGCTTCTATATACAATCAAATACAATTTCATATTACCGCACTGTTCATGTATCTGAATATGCTATTTTATAATTGTATCATGTAATATGCATGTTCAATGACATATGCTCGGGTATACTTCTGTAATAAACCGATGCAAAGATCAATTGTATTCCAAATGTGTCAAAATTCATACACTCATCAACTATTCCAGCTTTCTTTTCAACACAAACTTTTGGGTATACTTTATATGATCATTGTGACAAAGAAATTGGTGTATTTCTATAAAACTTTCTTCTATACAATTGTTCCCCTGTGCCTCAAGTTTCAAATGACACTAAGATCATACAATTTGGTTCATTATTCTATGAGTTATGCTCAAAATACTACAGATTGAGTACATTTGAAATTTGAGCTAGGGCATGATCGTGCATTCAAAGTTGTACAACCTATATCTCTCAATTACCTTGTCCATAAAATTACAAACTTTATACCAATTGGAAGTTAAGAGAATAAGCTACAACTTTTGTGAAGACACCTTTGTCTGATTCAGCCTACATCAATACAGTTTATTCAATAATATCAGGACATGATTTCTGTCACTAGTAGTGCTACAACCTAAGCCAAGACTCAATTTCATGCCATATTTTTAAATTCTTAAAGATAGAATTAAAATTAGACTTCTTCAAAAACGTTGTAGACATATGTCTCTAATATAATTTAAATTAAGAATCAACTCATTTGGAAATCTACAGATCATGATATAATCAAAATACTGAAGCATGTTCAATGAAAATATTCCAAGTCATAATATTCCAGCAGACTTCCTCACTTTCATCCAATCAATCTTTTTCAAATCAATTCAGATGGCTCTAACTTTTATGGAGAGAAAAAAATATCTTAGGAGTGTATTGGTTCAATTTCCAAGTCATTTGGAGGTCGGGAGACAAAGTTATAGCAAAAAGAGTCAGAACTGTTCAGTATCAGATAGCTTGATTATATACTCCCACCTTCTATAGTAGAGTCACGGTTATGCACTTTAATTCTCCAAATTATTGCAGAATTTTCTCCTTCTTCTTCCTCTCTGCCACTTACTTTATCATTTCCAATGTATACTCTCTGCATTTCTACCCCAATTCCAATTCAACTTACTCAAAAACAACACAAGATTCAAGTTTAAATATAAACATGAAAACAACATTCATACACGACTAACACCAGTTTCTGCATTCTCTATCTAATGTATTTTTTTTATGATCAATAACAATCCAAAACATAATCTATTTATGTTTTTCTACAATTGTCTCCTCCATAAATTTTCAGTTAAACTAAAAAAAAAGAAATCACAATCATATAAAACAGAATATCCATATGGACATCACCACTTTTTGCACAAATGCTACTGCACAAATTGTTTTCATCTAATCTTCATTTATCACTCTACTTATCCGAAGCTACTCCTCCTGCACAACTTAGATATACATCCATTTATAACATCATAAAATTCATGTATAATAGCCAGAAAATTCAAACCATCACTTACTTGTTTCCAGCAAAAACTCCAATAGTAAGAGTGGGTAAAGCTTTCAGTGGATGAAGCAAACAGAAATAATTAGTGATAAAACAATATATATAGACTTGTTTCGGTGATGTATAAGCAAAAAAGAGAATTTTTGTTTGGTATTGGTGCATGCGGTGAAGAACATCTGGCAATGAGATGCAAAAAAATTTTCCTTACAAAACAAGGTGACTAGTGGGTTGAGGAGATCTTGCCACATGTTACCCATTCATGTAGGCCATTTTTCACACTCCCATTTATCTTATATTTCTATATTTTTCCTAGTCCAAAATATCCTAAATTTTCGGAAATTTCCTAAAATTCACCAAAAATTTCGAAATAATCATAATACTTTCCAAATAAATTTTCAACACAAATAATCCACAATTCACATTTTAATAGCATTTATAAATCAATTATACCCAAAAATGTCAATAAATGCATGTACAATTCTTTTAATGAATATCGACACAATTCACATATTTAAATATACCATATGATGCATGAAATTATGATGTATGAAATGCACTTATATTCTCTCAATATACACTATTCTGGGGTCCTAACCCCTCACATGGGATATTGGGACGTTACATTTAATCTCATGATATTGTCCTAGAATGTTAAAGGTATGAATTGTCTCCAAAAAGTTAGATAGTCAAAGATTATCTTGTCACTAAAAAGTGTGCCTTAATAAGACCTTTACAAACAAAGGTTACAAATTTATGGAGGAGTTTTTGATAAAAATTGGGAGCTATTATCAAACAACTAGTGTCATTACTTAGGCATAATTGTTATGGGGTTTGACACTCACTAAGTCAATATCATTCAACAGATAATCTCAAAATGGATTCTGAATGTCTGGAAGTCACCTTTATTTATGCTTCCAATTTTGAGTTTCAAAGGAGATCTCTTTATAATGATTTGAAGGTGATAGGGGGGGGGGGGGGTTCAATTAAAAGGCTAGTTGTTAGAGATTTTAACTTTAACATCTTCTCATATGAATATGAAAGGGAAACCTAAGTTGTAGGAAAAGCAATAACAATTTGTTAGATTGCCTAAACTCTTCTTCTCTCTTAGTCCTGTAAAGGAGCATTCTATAAATAGAATAACAGGTAGGGAATAAGTACCTTAATCAAGAGGAAAATATAACGCGCTTTAGTAAATCCAAAGTAGCTGGCACAATTCAGAACCAGCGCAACTTTTTTCAACCAGCACTTTTACTTTGATCATGCTCCTATAGAAACTTCTATGGGAGTTAACCTTGGCCCAATGAGGTATCCATTTCAATTCAACAACTTTCTTATCAAAATGAATGGATTCGAGGAAGCTATGGAAAAAGATTTGTGCCTAAAGGTAATGATTCTTTCATCTTTGCAAGGATGCTTCCAAATATCAAATTGGAATTGAAGAAACTAAATTCCTCCAAAGTGGAGAACATTATTATGGCTATCTCTAAAGCTAGGTAAGCTCTTATGACTCTCCAATAAAAAGCTTGTCAAAACCCTACTTACACATCTCTTAGAGTCAAGGAGAAGCAAGCTTTGGATAAGTACATAAAGGCTATTAATAATCACCACTCTTTAAGCAAAGAGCAAGAATAAAGTAGTCAATGAATGGTGAAAAAAATAACAAATGCTTTCATAATTCTATTCTCTGCACGAGGAATGCCAACAAAATCCAATCCTTAAGGATTGACAAAGGCTCCATTATTGGCAAGCAATATGAGATCAAATCTATTGTGTTTAACCACTTTAAGGAGTTATTAGGACCTCCCACCCAAATGCATCCACCTTGCAAAAATATAATGGATTTGTCCACAATTCCATCTCCAATTAGCAAAAGGAACCTCTATTGAAACCTTTCAATGAATTGGATATCAAATAGAAAAGGCCTCTAGACGAAACGATTTTAACACCTTCTTCTTCCTACAAACTTGGCACTTAACAGGTAACATAATTACTAGAGCAATCTTATTTTTTTTCTTCACGTTGCATACTTAGAGAGCTGAACAAGACCCTTGTGAATCTCATTCCCAAGAAGTACAATCATGAACATTTGAATGACTAAAGGCCTATATCATGTTGTAATGTAGTTTACAAAATTATTACAAAATTGTTAGCAAACAAGCTTTAACCTATTTTGGAATGCATAATCAGTAAGAGCCAGAGAGCTTTTGTTAAGGGTAGGAATATTGGAGATATACTTCTATTTCAAGAGCTACTTAAAGGGTATAAGCAAGAAGCAGATAAAGAACTGCACCTTGAAGATTGATTTTAAATGTTCCTTTGACTTTGTGAACTTAAAGTTTATCTTAGACTCACTAGCAGCATTTGAATTTCCTATTAAATTCATATCTTAGATTTTAAGTTGCATTTACACTACATTATTCTTAATTATAGTGAATGGGGAACCCGTATGTCTCCCAAGGCTCTAAGGGGTTCTTCTCTCACCATATTTATTTTATGGTGAGAGAAGAACTGGTACTGTTGAGGTTGATCTCAAGTAATATAAAATAGGAAAATAGCTTCAAGTATCACTGATAAATTGAGGTTGTTTAACTTAACATTTGTGGATGATTTTCTGGTGTTCAGTGGAGTAAAATCTAGTTATATTACTCTACTTATGAAATCCCCGCATGACTTTGGTGTACTATCAGGACTTACTATTAACCTACAGAAAAATTCCTTATATACTTTAGTAAATGCATCATGTATTGCTTCACAACTCTCTATAATCTCAAGACTACCTCTTTATAATATGCCATTTAAGTACTTATCCATCTGTATCTCTAACAAAAGAATTTCTTACTCTAAGTGTCAGCCTCTTTTTAATGCTATCATAAAAATGATCAACCACTGGAACAACCGTTTCCTCTCTCATGCCAATAGGTTACAACTAATTTTATTAGTCTTGAATAACCTTCATATCCATTGAAGCTCACACTTGTTGCTTCCTCAAAGCTTGTTAAATATATAGAAAAAATTTGAAGAATTTTTTTATGGATGAAGATGGCTAAAAATATCAAGGTACAAAGGTGAAATTCTCTTATATTTGTGCTCTAATTATTGAGGGAGGTTTGGAAATGTCCTCAATAACGGATACTAACAAAATGATATTGGATAAAAGAATTTGGAACATGTTCATTAATACTCAATCAATATGGTCAAATCAGTTCATACTTATATAATAAAAGAACAGAATTTCTAGATCATCACGGTAAACCGATCCTTTTTTTTAGTCCTTTAATCAGATTTTGAAGTTAAGAAAGGAAATGAATTCGACAATTAAAATCAAGGTAGGAAACATATTGAAAACTTGGTTTTAGTATGACTTTTGGAAAACACTAGGCCTGTTACATAATATCACACATTTTGATCACCTGAAGCTAATTATTCCTCTCTGTATAAAAGTAAATAAAGTGATATTAGAAGGATAATGGAATCATATAATTAGGGCTCTTCCCCTGTTATTAATCATACTCCACCTTTTCCACTTCGCTCCAATGAGGATGACATACCTGAATGGATTCACCACAATTCTATAATGTTTACTATCAAGTCTTGCCTTCAAATTCAGAAGCAGAAAGTTAGTGGTGTCTTGGTGGAAATTACTCTAGGTTCCTATGAGATCCTCTAAGGCATCCTTTATACTCTGACTACCAGTCCGAAATAGACTAGTAACCAAAGACAGGATTGGAAGGAATTATCTTAACATGCTTCGTCAATTATGCAATCAGGATTTGAAAAATATTGATCACGTTCTCTGTTCCTGTACTTATTACATAGAATTTTTTTGAGTAAATCTCTGATTCATTATAAACTTAATTTCTTGCCATCCACCTAAAACTCATTTATAGAATGGGCAATACAAATGAAATTCACTCATCAAGGAGATTCCACCATCTTTAAATTATTAGTAAGTTTTGGAACTTATGATTTATAGAAGGAAAGGAATTCTAGAGTTTTTGAAGGATCAAATCAAAGTATACGCAACCTTATAAGTGGCACCTTGCTCAGAATTAGAGAACATATTATTTTTCATAAAATCTACCTATATATGAGTAAAGAGGTGACTCGATTATGGGAAGTACCTAATGAATTCCTACAATCTAGATGCTGGACCAATTTCTTCATTGTAATTCTAGTAGTGCCCCCCCCCCCCAAGTTATTGTCCTTTTTGGGCATTGTCACTTGACAAACACAATATATATATCTTCATAATTAATTTTAAAAAATTCACTAAAGTCACATTAATGTTCACATGGGCATCATGACATAATTAACGTACCATGTGTCTCTTCATAATAAGACCTTCATGTCATTTTAATAGAAATATGTCAAAAATACATTTAAGGATGTAAATTATATTATTTTGATAACATTAAAAGATGAATTAGTATCAAAGATAATAATAAAGACTATCTTAAATATTTAATGAACATTAAAATTTAAATCACACCATTTACTCAAATTTGTTATACTTTTTTCTATAATACTCCAACTGTTACAATCATAAAAGCTATAAAGAATATAACTGTCTCCATATTATACTGACAACAGAGTTAAAGGGGGTCAAAAATTGCTAATTCATATAAAGCCATTGAATTCGCCCAAACAATAACCAATTCGATGGGTTTGCACTTGACCCACCTCCTTTCTGGCTTGTAACAAGATACTCGACACAAGAGAAGGAGATGTTGGTAATGGTACATTACCTTTGACGCTTGACGGATGTACTTATTGGGAACCAGGTTTGTTTTTCATACGAATAATGTAGCTATTACCTTTTTTGAGACTCAAAAGAAATTATCTGCACTGCAAGTCGATGAAAAGAGTTTCTTGCCAAATATGACTTTTTATGGGAGTAGATACTGGGCAGATACAATAATGTGATAGATGTATTAAGTTGGAAAGAAGTCTTTATAACCTTGTATGTTATCACTCGAGCTAAATCAGATCAATTGGAGCAAATCAAACTAGCATCTCCCCTTGAAAACACCTATAGCTAAATCATGAAGCAAGTGAAGGATAGTGTTGTGCAACAAATTTGTCCTAATGATGATAGGTTGCTATTGACAAAGAAAAACTAGTTATATCTACTAAGTTTTGGCACCTTGTGAAAATATTTGATGGAGGAGATGTATGATTCATAATGGTCTGGTCACCTCGGCATACAACGAATGTTTTTGCTTCTTTTTTAAATTTATTATTAGTCAAAGATGGAAAACGAAATTCAGATATATATTAAACTTGCCTTGTTTGTCAGTTGGATAAATCTGAAAGGAATAAGGAGCCAAGTTTGTTGTAACCCTTACCTATCCTTGATAAATATATATGTCAATTTTGATGGACTTTATTGGCGGGTTTCCAAAGGTGGATGACATGACTTCAATCATGGTGGTGGTTGATAGGTTCTCCAACTATGTAGCCTTTGTGCCAACTTCATCTTTGTGTCTTTAAAATTTTGTTATAGAATTTTTCTAAAAAAATGTAGTGAAGTACTTTGGAGTTCTAGTAGACATTGTAAGTGACCAAGATGCTTAATTTACTAGTTAATTTTAGATGTCTCTCTTTAATATGATGGGAAGTTAATTAAAGTTCTTAGCTACAAATAACCAACAAATAGATGACAAAATGAAAAGGACAAATAGTTTGTTAGAGGACTACTTATGACATTATGTAAGTGTAGGTTAACAAAATTGGATAAGTTTGGTTGATACTGCACAATTTTATTATAACTTGCACAGTTCCTTAGCAACGAACAAAATTCCTTCTAAAATTATTTTATGACAACAATCTCTAATCCCTCTCAAGATAGCTAAAAAAATGTCAAGAGGAAAGTGTCTGGTTACTTATAGATTTGCAAAGGAAAAATATGAATTGATGGATGAATCAAATGATAGTCTTCACACAACTTCCAAGCTAATGAAGAAGTATGCAGATCAAAGACGAAGAACTCTTAACTTTGATATTGGGGATAAGGTATTTTTAAAACTTACTCTGCAAATTTGGAAGAAATTTGTAGTAAGTAGGTGAAACGAGGGTTAGTGCCAAAGTATGATGGGTCATTCGAGATCTTTTGAAAGGTAGGAAATGTAATTTATCTTCTCAAGTTACCCAAGCATTTAAAGATAGATCTTACTCTTCATGTAAGTTTCCTTAAATTATTGTTAGTGTTATGATCTAGAAGCCAACCATTGGATGGTTGTATTCTAACAATTATGTTCATGAATTAGATGGTTCATATCATTTTGTTCCATGAGTTTTCATTATTTATGGATTATTCTAGTTGAGAAATCAGATTATAGAACTCTGTAATGGAAAATAATGATTACTCTGAAATGTCACTAATCTTGTTAATTAACGTGGAATATTAATTGACCGCTAAAAGATTAGTTTGTGATTAAACGATGGTGATGTTCTGTAAACCATTTGATAAGAGGTTATCAATTTTATCATACATATACATAATGAAGATTATGGTATTCGACAGTTCGACAAAACTTAAATAAAACATTATTAGGATTGTGTTTATGTCATTAATGTTTCATACGTGTCTTGAATTCTATGGTATGAGATGTTCATTTTCTTACAC
>JAOSBP010000005.1:26400405-26414164 GCA_027563825.1 Erythroxylum mucronatum
TTTGAATCAATTTCGTTATCCCTAAACACTCTTAAGTTTTGAATTAAACTAAAGTATTAAAGAAATTTATGTCAAGCATGAATATGATCTAGCATTCCTACCATTAACTATAACCAATTTACATAAACTTGTTTCTAATTTCTTAGCTTGCTTAACATAAGTGCAACTTTAGTTTCTTTAAGTTTAAAGACAGGGTTAGTTATAAATTTTTTTTCAAACTTTACTCAAATTTACAATTATAGCCTGAACTTTAAATATTGATAATTAAATACCCAAACTTTCAATTGTTTAAAATCTAACTTAACGTTAGTATCTCTGTTAATGTTGCTAACGTGGAATGCCACATAAGACATAAATCTGAACACGTATGATTACAGTTGTATTTAATTTTATATGTTAGACTTAATTAAACTTATTAAGTTAAAATAAGGAAAATTAAAAGAAAATGGTAAAAACTCCAAATTAATTTAAGATTAAGCTTTTCTTACCCATTTACCCATACACCATTCTCTATCGTACCTTTTCTTCTTTATCGGACACCTTTTCTTCACTCCTCTTTGCATTATAGAGTGTTTTTGGACCAAATACAAACTTTTTTGGCTCCTTTTTACACCAACTATAAACTATCACTCACCATTCTTTGTTGTCATATGTATTTGCACTAGCTAAACCAGTAGCTACAATAAACATTCCACACCGACTAAACTAGTAGCTACAATAAGCATTTCACACCATTTTTTATTGTCTCTTTTATTGATTTTAATTTCTCGATTCTTCTTTTGGTTGTGCACTGAACATAGTAGATAGTGAGAGAATGGTGGGTGACTAATAATGTTCACGTGTGTAATTTAGATGGGTTTGAACATGATATATTTGTTGTCCGCACCACTCACTACAAGAAAATTGTCATTTAGCGACGGATGTTATCAACGGAAAGCTTAAATATTCCGTCGGCAAGTCAGGTTAGCGATGAAATTTACTGACGGACTAGTGCATCGTAGAAACGGACGTAGGTAATAATTTCCGACAAATAACAAAATGTCCGTCAGTAAATGTACCGATGGACAATTTATATAACCGTTGGTGAATATACCAACGATTGTTTGTGCAGTTGATCTTCGGTAAATTTTCAACAATCATGATAGTGACAGTATATTAAAAGGCCAATAAGATAGTACTGTTAATGGTTTAGTTCACTTTTCTCCTGCGAGTATAATAGTGTCTTTTCCCAGATGACTAGACCATTGCATTAAAGTCTTTCAAGAAAATAAAATTTTCATTCTAGAAAATTAGGGGTTTTATATTTCAATATCTCACTCTAACCCTAATACTATTTTAATTTAAAAAGAGAATGGATAAATAGAATTCAAGCAAATCATTTATTTAGTCATTTTATATATAAATGTTAATAGATTTAATAAGATGGAATATTCATATACTCACATAAATTGGTAAGTTTTTTATGGCACTCATGATATTTAAAATTATCTAGAGATAAATGAATGTTATGTCAATGTCTATGATCAATTCAATGTAACCAATCACTAGCATTTACAATTTCCTAAATACTAATTAAAGAGATTATAAAGGGGGTATTAATAATTTATAGTATTTCAGCTAACAAACTTAATGTAAATCCACTCTCCAATTGTCTCCCTTTAATAAACTAAGAGGAGACATTTTATGACTATCTTCAGTTAGGGTGAAGAGCAATCGTATTTCTTATTTAAGTGAATAGCAACACAATAATTAGAAAATACCTAGAAATGAAATACAATCAATGTGGCATTTAAAAGTTTACAATTAACGATTCTTTGACATTTAAATTATGAAATATTTACAAACGAAAAGTAACTTTATAGTTTTTTTTAGAAATTAAAAAATTTCATTGCTGAAAAGAGATACACAGAGGACAAAACAGCACAAGTCTTCGTCGTTTGAGTCCTCACATTTTAACACCAAACGAAGCAATTAGGGCAAAACTATCCATTACTTTCTCAACCGACCATGAAAATTTTCCAAATTGGTAGAGAAATCGCAAGCCGACTAACTATGAGGAGACATCGTGAAGATGGAGAGGACGATGATATTAGTTGAAAGTGGGCATCACCGCATCACCGCCAGGACTATGAAAACTAGGTGCCCAGATTTACACATAGCGTAAATAGCACAGGGGGATTTAAAACTGAAAACTTCCATGTTAATTGTAGGCAACCGACGACGAGCCTCCTGCATCCCGTCTAATCCCATTTGAATCGGAGGTTAACAAGCCAGAAGGGAAGCGCAGAGGGCGATAACAACAGCTTCCATCGAAAGGCGGGGATGAGCAGACCCACCAGGTAATACTAAAAAACCGAAATGTGTTTCAATACTGATCTCTTCTAGTGCTATAGATCTGAGTTTATACACTAGTTTCTGCATAGATATGTAGGGGGGGTAACATGGGATCTTCCAGGGATTAGAGCCTCCATATATAGGCCATTCTTCTACTGCAAGATAGGTGTAACTGGTTAAGGATCAGTTGCTCTCGGATGCTTGTAGTGATGATCTCTATAAGAGAGTTCATTGAGTTGGTTTGATTCTTGAACCTTCGACAATTCCTCTCCTGCCATAGAGCCTGAACACAGGTAGCTGTTGAGAGAAGGGTTATAAGCTTATCATTGTTCGACAAAAGTAGGTTAGGAATCTCCTTCATTATGTCCATAAGTGATGTGAGCAGGACTAAGAATCTTGAGAAGATGGCAAACTTCGAGCCTATTAGAGGAGAGTTTAATGGAACTGAGCCCAAACTAATCTATTTAACTCAAATCCTTGGACCGGATACACTTGGAGCTTGAAGACACGAAGATTTGGGCTATTTTAATGCTTCATCACTTAAGCCCAAGAGTATATCAGACCTATTTATTTAATTTTTGGACTTCGTTTTATTTTGGGCTTCTATGTATTTTAGCCCAACCTTTTATTATTTGACCTAGGTATAAATAGTTATGTTCTAGGATTTCTGGACAATTTTTAGATCAGAATTACTTGAGTGCCGTCGACTTCAATAGGGAGAAATGTTATTCTCTTGTTTTTGTTACTTTTCGAACCATCTTTCATTTATCAATTGCTTTTCCAATTGTGGCGTGTCGATTGTTCGTTTCTCTTTATTTTATTTTGATCATTGGGATTGCTTGCAACAAGTTTTCAAGAGGTTTCGTAGAAATCTAACCTTGCGTATCCTTATTTTCTTGATTTTTGAATTCAAATTTGTCATCCTTCTTAATCCCTCTAGGTCGAAAACACACCCGATAAAAACACTCATCGAAAATATCATCAAATCGACGTCAATCCTTTTGTGGTGTGCATTACTAGTCAACCAAGGTTCCTCCTGCCACTGCTACCGTGTTTTCTTCCTCCCACTGCTGGTGAACACACTCGACTCTAATCACAAGTTTTCTACTGGGTCTCACTGTCGTTGCTGCCCAATACATGTGTTACTGCCATCGCATGCCTCCCGACAACACATCACTATCCGTCCCTTGATAAGGGCGGAAATGATGGATGAGGAAGACGAATGAAACAACGTAGAAGAGGAGAAGGCTTATAATTGGGACGATTTCGTAACAAGAGCAGAGAAATAAGTGAAGAGGAAGACGACGTAGGAAGGTATATAGTTGTATGAATAAAACGAGTCATGTAAGGGAGTGACAAATGTATTGATATGATTGGGTGCGTAGTAACGGGTGTATTAGTCGTTATTATAGCCACTGATGCCAGGGACGAATATCAACTAACAATTGTAACTGTTTTTATCTTTCTTGAGATTAGACTCTCTCACTCTTCTGTTCGGTTTCTTCTTCTTCCTCTCCAGTCTCTTTTGCTTTATCGAATAGAACCCCACATCCCTAATTTGATTACAAATAAATACTTGTAACGAATTGGTATCATCAAAACCTGATTTGGGAGCTTACGTTGCAAAATGGCGGAAGGAACGCGAGGTGAAGAGTGGAGACATGTGGAGGAGGGACTGCGCAGTCAGATGCAAGAGTTAGAAAGCAGGAATGAAAGAAGCATACAGGAGCTGAAGGAATGGATTACTCAACTGTTTCAAAATGATAACAGTCAGAATGGGGTGCAAGGAAACGGTAGATCAAAGGGTGCCGGAAAATGAAAGTGGATACAGTTATTACGGAGGTCGTTACACCATTTCTACCAAGTGTAGCAAGATTGAGCTATCGGTGTTCAAAGAAGAGAACTTAAGAGCGTGGGTGTTCAAATGCGAACAATTTTTCACACATGATCATACGCTTGTATAATTGAAGATTGGATTAGCGACGATGTATTTGGAGGGTGAGGCTCTCGCCTAGCATGAATTGTATGTGAGGAATCGAATGACCCAAGGACCACCAAGCTGGGGTGAGTATCTGTTAAATTTGTAGCAAAGGTTTGGGGAGACAGTCTTTGAAGATCCTATTGGAGAATTCAAAGAACTGAAACAAATTAAGGGGCTCGGTGAAAGAGGATTGCGCGGAATTTGATATATTGTCGCAAACATTGGTGATGTCGGAGCCCTACTTGATGAGTACCTTCTTAAAATGGATGAAGGTGGAGATCTAGGATATCCAGTTAAAATGTGGAAGCCCCGAACCCTTGAGAAAACATGAGATGGTGGTGATGCATTGCATGCGAAGCTACCAAAAGAGTTCATCCAACAAATATAACGAAACCTTCTGACATTTTCCTATGCCAATACAAGGAAATCCGAAGTCAAGTGGAGTAAAATGACTTGAAGCAAAGAATTGGATGAGCATCGAACAAAAGGATTGTGTTTTTGGTGTAAAGAGAAAAACACTTACAGTTGTTTGTTGATACCTGTCCGATCCTACACAGTCAATCATATCGATACATTTTTCACTCCCACACACAACTTGTTTTATTTATAACGATTATATACCATATTACAGTACGTCATCTTCCTGATTACTTCCTGGAGAGTTTATTGCTAGCCTTAAACCCACCTTAAAACCCTTTGTTTGCAGCTATTGAATATGCAAGGTTGCAAGAAGACTCAATTTCAGCCCTCAATAATCTACCAAATCTAGTTCATTCACCCCCAAAACGTGCATTCAAAATCCATATCCTCCAAACCACTTTTAATTGTTAAGCACTAAAATGTTGCTAATTAAGGTTCAGTACCTAATTCGGTGTCAGGGCTGATATTGGGGAGAAGAGATTTTCGGTGCTCTCCTCCTCTGAGAATTGAGAACAAGTCTCTTTAATTGGGAGAGCTATGACTATGATGCAGCATTTTCGAACTCCCTTTCTCCACCAAGTTGATGAGCTCCTACTTGCTGTAACATTTTGATTGGTTAAGGCAGTTGATTGAAAATTACTCTCTTATGGTTGTCAGCGAGCATTTTATGAGTGAACTTATCTGACCACTATGCCATTCCAATCGAATTGGGTCCCAACCCAAACATTTACTTACTATTTTTCCTTGGTATAGAACCTCCAAAGAAAAACTCAACCTTGTATACCAGGCCGCAAAACTGTTCACCTAACATCCACCAAAGATAACCAGTCCACTCCAGCACAAACCAACAACTTTTTAGAGCAACAGAGGTGAAAACACCCGCCATGGCCATGCAGGATTATGGCAGCTAACCAAAAAAGAAAAAGATCATAATAGCAAGCGCACCAACCTTGAATCCAAAAGTTTATTATTTGTAGCAATTTTTTCTTTCCAGTCATTTCCAAATTTGACCTTTAACATAAATGATGCTCCATATCTACTTATGGCATTTGCATTTACCATCACCAAAAGAAATTCTTAACATAAATAGTGAAATGTATCTCTTATTTGAATATCAAAGACATTGTCCCAGCGGAAGCTATTGTACACAAAACCAAATGTTTTAGTTAAGCCTACAAAGGCAGATGTAAAAGAATGATATTGTGAGAAACAAGATTTTCTTTTGTTCCCCTATCAGCAAGTCCAAGAAGAAGATCGCTTAATCACGGGTTTCATTTGCTTGTCCTCTTCTAAGGATATCATTCCCAGATGTGAAGGATCCTCCAACATCATCTTTGCCACCAAATATCCAGCAATTGACCAAATTTGATATTTCCTTGCCTGTTTACCAATGTATCTTCCATGTTTTCCATCATAATATTCTGGCCAGCTATCTTTAAGTAAACGGGTCTCTGCAAGATCAATTGCTTTCCTTGCAATTTGAGGCCGTCCCGTTTTGATGCATGCAGCAGTTAGCAGCCATAAGAGCACTGAATTCATACAAAAGAAAAGGGGGCAAATGTTGCAAAGGAAAGGATAAGCAAAATTAAAAAATTTTATCACAAAGTGTGCTATAAATCTTACTTCGAAGAAAAATGTCCAAACAATACAAGGTGATGAAAAAGATGCATTCATGAAATGCATGATGCAATAATATGTTATCCCCAAAACAAGGAAAAAGAAGGACAATAGCAACTGGACAGGAAGCAAAAGGTGATCCTTCACAACATGACTCGGTGAAACATGAGTATGTTAACACCTACGAAAATTTTATTTCATCAACTTTCAGATCAGACTGGCATACTTTTACTGCTGCCAAAATTATTTGCCAGCAAACTAAAGCCCAGTGTTGTAGAATATCCAAGTGTCATCACAATATGTTAATCAGAAAATAAAATAAAATAATTGGATGCATAAATACATTCTCCCTCATTTCAACATATTTTATTGTTTAGAAGGAACTAAGATCCCTTGTTTTTAGGTTTGCAATGACTTCTTATAAGCTATGCTCTCAGAGTAGCATCAGTTAATTTTCCAATTGTGGAGAGTGAGTCCAGACTCAACAACACAAATGCATATAAGTGTAGATTTTGCATTATTCAGAGAAGTTGCAACTGATTGTTGATTGATATAAAGAGCCATTGCACTGATGATATAAAGAACTATTGCATTGAGGATATTCCCTACGAATTAGATGCAAGCCAGGTATGTTTTACGTATAATTTAAATCAATAACCAATTACAAGAACTCTACTTATTCTTACCCAGATTTTCAAGAATTAACCAGGTCCCTAGACAAAAAGAGGAAAAAGCAAGTATTCAATACATAATATGTCCATTGACTGGATCCAAATAAAGACAATATATCGGAAAATCAATACATTCACTAATGAGGATGATTAGGACTGTAAGAACTTATTGACTACCATCAATCACGTCTCCCATTAGTTTCCACCACTGTTCTCTCCAACAGATTTTTTATGAGCAATGCCACTAAGGATAACCAAAGGAAAACAATTTGATCTCAGATGGAAAAATGTAGAGCCAGACAAAAGTAGTGTGCATAATCTTGGCGTCCCAACCTACAAGCTTTAATATCTTGGGTATGATTTCATTGGATCAGATTCAAGTTTTTAACAATTGACACCAGAAAACCATGACAGTAAGATAATCATCCTGAGGTTCTATATGGAAACATTAATATCAAATCTTCAGTTTCAGAAATGAAGAGGCACATACCTGGCCAAGATCCTCCATTGTGGTAACTCCATCTTGTATTCTTGGGATCACAACCAGTCACAATTCGCCATTCATGACTTTCTATTGCAGGATAACAAATTTTCAGAGGCATTTCTCCAACCAGCTCCTCCCACCGAGATTCAATAAGGTCCATAATAGCCATTGATTGCTCAGGAGTTGCAAGAGAAGAGAGAATAGCTACACAGTTACCTAAAGCAAACCAACGAAAATCCATCCTTGCAGGACTAACATTTCCAATGAAATAGCCACCACGTGTTGGCATAAAATCAAATACCCAGTAAGGGATTGAATCAGGAATAACATTGAACTTATTTACTGCAGTGTGAGAGTACTCCTCAGTTTTATATCTATATATATCATTTAGTTGTTGAAAGTCAAGCCAGAAGTAGCTTCGCATGTGATAACTCAATGCATGCAAACGTTTCACTATTCTCTCTATACATTCTTTTCCTTCAGCATCGTGTTTTAACATTGACAATGCACAACGCAAAGCCATAAAGAAAAGTGCTTGGATCTCGATAGGATAACCATAAATTCCCTGTAACAGGAACCAAACATATTAAGGCATTGTCAAGCATTTAAAAGACATAAAACTTCATCACAGAAAATTTAAAACTCTTAAGACAATCACCGGCAATAACATACAAAGTAAAATTTACTTCTCGCAATTTCAAACAGAAGAACAAGCAAATTGGGCAGTTGAATTGACCTTCCAGTTTTATTTCATTTATCTTTTTGTTTTTGACGTGCATGCAAATTTTTAAGTGAGTGGAAGATTAGCATAAGGTAAGTTAACTATCCTTCCAAAAGGGGAAAAGACATTAAATTAACATTTTTAAAAAATGACAGAATATCAATGCACAAACAAAAGTTTAATAAGTCCACCAAAATAGTATCACAAAATTGGCACTGTTTATAGGCAAAACTTAAAGAAAAGATCTAAATAATAGCAAAAAATAGTATTACTATTGACAAACCAAAAGATCTAGAAGTTTAATGAATAAAGAGAAAACATAGAAGCTCAAAAACATTAGTAGAGCAGCATGAATAAAACAAAATGTGGTTCCTGAATTCCCTACTAGACACACAGTAATCCACTTCAGTAGAATTTTAAAAGCTAAAAACGAAAATGATAAAATTAACACAAAATCGATTTATCAACTCCCAAGAATTGCTCTCGTACAAAACCAAACAAGAACCAATAACAGCATCCAGTGTTCATGCATCAAACCATTTAGTGAAAGAAAAAACAATACAATACAAAGAGAAAAGATAACATAAACAGTAATTGAAGTTCTAAGATTAGCAGTTCCAAGGTAAGAAATTAAATCAAACAGCAAATGCCTTCAGCTGGATGTCTACCAGATTTTAGACTCCAAAAAGCAATTATTTCATGGAGCCTGTCAATAGTTAGTTCATTGATTACCATGTTTATGATTACCAGAATCACCCCCATAATTCAAGTAGGCTACACAAAATATTTAAGAAACCATATTAAGCAAAAGCTTAAGAATGAGATTTTTAGCATGGAATATTCCTGATGATGCTATTGCAGATAACAAGTTATAACTGTTAGATAATGCTTGTCCATCTCTTAAGCAATAGATGCATTGAGCTCCATGAAAGTATTAAATCATTGTTAGGAATGGCTAGGAAGCAATAGCCAAACTAATCAAAACACATATATAATGTGAGTACATGAGAAATAGAGAGAGAGAGAGATTGTAAAACCATGGTTGCTCACCATTCTGCGATCAATCATTGAGCATCCATCAGCACAAAGAAGAGTAGGAAATGTATCAAACCCCTCTGACAAGCAGAGAGTCAATATAAGTCTCATTCCCTTTTGACATTCTGAGGTCTCGGCCAAAGACAAATCCCCAGTTGACTTTGTATAAGCACGAAGCAGAATGATCCACCAAAAACCAGAGTCGACTGGGGCAACTCTTCCAATTGCACTCTCACCAAAATCTGCAATAAGCGTATCTGTTTTTCGAACAGGATCATGTAGAACTTTAAAGCTAGCTGGCATTGCCCCTTCCCCAAGTTTGAACCGATCTATTCTTTTCTCCCACCCTTGAAGATGAAGTGTCTTCAGCAGGAAGTTCTTAACTATCTCGGGTTCACCATTCATCAGAAAAGCCAGGGCACTGGGCACAAAATCACGTACAAAAACCTACAGGAAGTGGGGGAAAAGCAAAGAATAGATGACTAACAACACAAACACAAAGAATCTTGTCTAAGCTTTACCTGAAAAAAACTAAAAACTATCCTTTGACTTGCTCCAATTTGTACCCAAAACTAGGTGCAGTTTCGTGGATACCATTTCCCAGAAGTCCTATCATGAGTTTCTAAAAGACATTTAACAGCAAACTCTAAAGTGGCACCATTAGAAGCAGTTAGCAGATAACGTTTGCAGAATGATCCACATTGCACTCCAGCTCTATTACTTGTTTGGTTCTGAATTTTCAATAGGAATACAAGGCACAGGTTTACAAATAGAAACAAGCAAATAAAGGCTTTTAAGTAACATCCTTACAGTAAAACTGAAACTAAACCATCAAAGAGATGTTCTAAGCTTAAAGCTACCATCACCGTGCAGACGATTAATAAAACCATGACAAGGGTGAGGAATTAGTTTGGAAGGGATTACCTGATCATAGTTTAAGACCTCCTCAGAGGCATGATCAATGGCTGCAATGGTGCCAACTGGTTGAGTTCTAAAGTACACCATAGACTTTCGCAGCGCCTCCCAGGCTTCAGCCACCATTGGGTGAGGCTCAAAAGAGTTGCGAGCAGATGATGCTGGTGTATCCAGCCCTGACCTGTACCCAGGTGAATATGAGCTCTCATAGTTGTCGATTCCTACTCTCGAGAGCCCAATTGAGAGTTCACTAAGAGATCTTTCGTCAAATGACCTCTTCCTCTCTATATTCAGCCTTGGCTTGTCAAGCAGACGAAAGAGATCAGAATCATCCATTTCTGAGATAGAGCATGTTGAGCTCACATTCCTAAGTCCGGCCTCTTTAAGTCCATCCATTTGTATTGTCTCCTCTTTCAAATTTGCTTTCAAATATACTCACGATAGCTTGTTTTTCTAGCCAATGAAAGGATATAAGGCGTTAGGATTGTATGATGAAACAAATATTAACTACAAACATAATAAGCCCACCGAAGATGGTCATTTAGCACGCACACAAACGCGCGTACACAATTCTCAATTAGACGCATTCTACACTTGCCCAGTTTCTCTGGCATATGTCCAACTTTTCACGGATGGACAACGTAAAAGGACATAAACCTCATATTTGTAGTTTATTTAGAAAGAAAAAGGACAAAATAAAACCAAAGTAGGAAGTTGTTAAACCAATGAATCACTATTCACAGCTTGGAAAGGAAAAAGGTAATCCAGGCAATTATTAACGGTGAACAATAACACGTCAAAAATAAACAAAATGAAACATCATCAGATCAAGATCCAGTACCATTTCCAAATACACAAACAAAATGATAAAAGGACGACGCATAACACAAACAAAATTGTCATTTTGAACAAGAAACTGAATGAAATTTAGCTAAAGAATGAGAAAATGCCCAGATCTAAGGCTTAAAAGAAACAACTTTGAAAACAACTACACAGAGCGCGCGATAGAGGGAGTCAGAGAAGAGTTAACCTTACCAAGTACTGAATTAGAGAGAGAGGGTGAGGGAAGAGTTGAGTCAGATTCGCCGGCGGGAAGCGAACGGACGAGGTCGCCGGCAAACAGAGAAAAAAGAGAGAAGGGAGGAAAAAGAGGCTGGATCTGAAAAGCGGGTATTTATAGTGGGAGAGAATACGGACACTCATGAGATGTTTGGGTAAGGACGGGGAGTAGCCGGTGAGAGAAGAAAAGTATAATGTGTATGGATTTGATGGTCCGACGTGGACAATAGATCGTCAGTTTCTCTTGTCTGGGCTTCTGACCGGTTATGAGATTTGCCACCGGTAACTTGTTTTATCGGTTGGAAATAAAAAAAAAATATATATATATAGAGAGAGAGAGAGAGAGGAAGAAAAAAGCATGAGTTGTGGCGTGGGCGGGGTTGAATTGGGAACTGAAGACGAGTCGTACAAAAAACTTAGTTGTATTACATTACATTAACCTCCTGTTTCATTTATAAGTATCAGTTAGCTCACACATCAGGTAAATAATTCCTTTACATGTACATATTTGACATCACCTTGGCTTTCCGTTTGAATAATAATATCTAAATATAAAAATATGTTTTTCGATTGTTTTTAAAAGGTGCCTTCCTTTTTGTTAAAAGTGAACTCCAAAACTTTAGGAAGAATCTGAAAATACAAAGATACGCTTCTCCCAAAAGGTTAAAATAGATTCTTTTGGAACGTGGGAGATGCCTAAAAGACAGTCACGTGGTCTGTCCAGCTACTGGAATTGCAATGCGTACCGTACCCTAAACCTAAGAAACAAAATGCTTTTGTTTATTTGCAAGTGCAAATCTCAAGTCGGGTCCATTCCGGTCCTCATATGATGATTTGTCTTCTAATTCAATTAAATTAACGTACTCCAATCGTATCTAACATTCGTATTGAAAAGGAGTGGAGGAATTATAATTACTAGGAAATGGAAATATATTTGGAACTTCATATCTTAGGAAGTAGATGACTTGGATTAATTCCGATTGAAACTTAAAGAAAGATAGGTGGGGGTAGGTGAGTGGTCAACCTTGTATGAACAAGGCAACATTAAGTTAACCTTTTGAATTTCATTGTACCTAATAACGTGTTTTTTTTTATTGGGCGTAATAAATAAAAAGGACTGCTAGCTAGGTTGTTAGTAGATGATGAACAGCTGAGCTGGGTGTGACTAAGATGTTAGTTGACCACCAACTCATGATCATCCATATTCTTCGTATTTATAATACCATCAGTTACGTAACAACTCTAAGTTTAACCCCACACATATAATAAGCAATTGAAATAATACAAAATAAATGTAGGAAAAAATAAATAACACGTTGTGATTAAATTATTCCCATTTGGCACGCGTTCCATTCCATCTTCTGTGATGGTACGTACAATCTACTAATATTTATAAAACCAAAGCTTGGGATTATTTTATCCAATTCAATACATTCTCTCTAACCTTCAAGTATATGAATATCACCTTAAAATATTAATTAAGTTGATAAGATATAATTAGGAGTCCAAACGTACTATAGTTTTATGATATTTTGTAATTTATCTTGTTATTCACTTTTAGTTGTCATTTAAACATCGTCTTACTCCACTCCAGTCAATAACTGTTAAATTTTTATATGATTGGACCTAAATAAACTGAGCACATATAAGTCTAAATGAGATTTCATCCTAAAACCAATTGGTATTAGGAGGAGTAACTTATTAAGCTTATATGCATGCTCAAGGTCATATATTATTTTGATGTGGGACAAAGTCTCACTTATATTTCAACACGCCCCCTTACGTGTGGGCTAATTTACGACCTAACACGTGCCTCAGTTTATCGTGACAAGATAGTGACGAGTAACTCAAGAGCAACCTGCTCTGATACCATATTAAATTTTTATATGATTTGACCTCAATAAACTAAACACATATAAGCCTAAATGAGGTTTAATCCTAAAACCAATTGGCATTAGGAGAAGTAACTTATTAGGCTTATATGCATGCTCAAGGTCATATATTCTTTCGATGTGGAACAAAGTCTCACTTATATTTCAACAACAACTCTAAGCCGGCTGGAGTTGAAAATATTACTGCAAATATGAAAAAGGAACCGAATAAAATGAAGTGAAGGTGAGAATTCCGTAGATGACTGGGTCAAATCAGGGAATATTGGGGAGAGCGAGGCCTCTAAAATGCATCAACTTAAATAATCAATAGGAAAAAAAAAAGTAAGCAGCTCTTAGGTCAGGTGAAGCAAAAGCAAGAGATAAATAATACAAGATGGCACTAACTTAGTGTGGCATTGGATTAATTAATAAAGTTATTTTTTTGTGACTTTAAATAGTTTTTTTTATAAAAATATAAAAGAAAGGTTGCGTATATTATAATCCTCCTCAAATTTTACAAAGCGAGAAGTTTTGTATATTGAGGGTGCGTTTACTTCCAGAAAACAGTTTTTTATTTTCTATCTTGATTTTTTGCATATATTTTCAATTTTTATTTTCAGTGAAAAATTGTCGAAAACATGTTTACTAATT
>JAOSBP010000005.1:26414264-26437172 GCA_027563825.1 Erythroxylum mucronatum
ACATGCTAATTTAATGTTATCTTATCTAATTAATGTCAACTTAATTAGTGCTAACTCAATTTACTTAATTTAATCTAATCATGCTTAATTTATCATAAAAAAAAAATTTCAGGGCTAACACTACTTGTATGTGAATGTGACGAACTAAATGTTTCATGACATGATTGGTTATGAGAGATGCATTCCATACACGAATGCATGATCAGATAATGAGAGTTGTGACTTGAGTAGCCACCAAAAACGAGCTTAAAGCTTCAAATGTGATTAAGAGCTAAAGGTTCACCATGTAAAATGAGTCCTGTATCTTTAACGGATAAAGGACAGTATGAATGAGCCCAGTATCCACAATAGATACGGGACAATTTAGGCACTTGGTCACAACAACGTAATAATTGGAAAAGAGTCACATGAGCATTTCATATGCATGTTAATAAATATGTTTGATTGATTGAAATGCAAAATTGTCTATGCTTAAGTGAGAATGTGATATGTGATCAATTATGCAAAGATGTGAATAAATTGTTAAATGTATTGATGTGATGCATGAATTGGGTGAATCATCGATGATGGTTACCTCATTAAGTTCACAAAACTAACCACAATTGTAGCGTTGACTTTTCAGGACCGAGAGCCGACTCTAGCTACTGAGAGACTCTGCAAGCAGTGTAGACTTGTGATTTGGGAAGAGAAGTCATGGCTCAAAGGTCGGTCAGCTGGGTTTGGACAGATTAAATAGATTTTGTGTATTTCCTCTTTCATGGAGCACTTTTGTATTAGGCTATGATGATGTACATGGAGGGAATGTTGAAAGAAATATTGTAGATCTTCGGTTTTTATGAAATGAAATGAGGAAATTTTGGGTTTTAAAATATTGTGACTTTCTTAATGACATTCATAAGAGAACAAAGATATATGATGTCATGTTAAGTGAATCTAGTGATTGAACGTAGCGTACCATTATCATAAGATATGTACTGGAATGTCATACGAGCGTCTCGGTATATACTTTACGGTAAGAGGGCGCTACGCTATAAGATTAACTATTTCCTTAATAAAGAAAAAAACATAAGTTAGTTTTTTTACACTTTATTAATGTTCACTATCAATAGAACAATGACTATAAACAATTTAGGGATAATATATAAATGCAATATGAATCATATAATTATAATCTAATTACAAGTTAATTCGCAATCTACATTTATCCTATAGATTTTTTTTATATCATTCGAGTAAACAAATATGTATGATATAGATAATGTTTTTAAACAACTATATTACTAAAACTACAACCAACTTATTGTCTTTAGGATATAAACCAATAATACGCTTAGTCGCAACGATAACCATATTTAACGTGAAGTGCCATTTGCAAGCTTGCAAAACTACATCTTTATTTATTTGTGGTCAACGAGTTGGAATATTTATTTTTGTGAAATAAGCCAAAACTTTTCTTCTATTATAAAATATCACAAATTATTTTTGTCAATGATGTTTTTATGGATGGCGATGGGCGAGTTAAGAGTCTAGTCTAATTACGCTCGTGTAACTCAAAATTCAATTAGGTCAATGTCAAAATAATGTTGTTTATGTTCCATTTAGATTGAGTTGATGTTCAAGCTTAAGTCTGATCCAAATTTAGATCAATTCAAATTAATATGTTGATTTTAGACGAGGTGAATCAGTTTGAATCAATTTCGTTATCCCTAAACACTCTTAAGTTTTGAATTAAACTAAAGTATTAAAGAAATTTATGTCAAGCCTGAATATGATCTAAGCATTCCTACCATTAACTATAACCAATTTACATAAACTTGTTTCTAATTTCTTAGCTTGCTTAACATAGGTGCAACTTTAGTTTCTTTAAGTTTAAAGATAGGGTTAGTTATAAAAAAAAATTTAAAACTTTACTCAAATTTAAAAAGTGATAATTAAATACCCAAACTTTCAATTGTTTAAAATCTAACTTAACGTTAGTATCTCTGTTAACGTTGCTAACGTGGAATGCCACATAAGACATAAATCTGAACACATATGATTACAGCCGTATTTAAGTGTACATGTTAGACTTAATTAAACTTATTAAGTTAAATTAAGGAAAATTAAAAGAAAATGGTAAAAACTCTAAATTAATTTAAGATTAAGCTTTTCTTACCCATTTACCCATACACCATTCTCTGTCGTACCTTTTCTTCTTTATCGGACACCTTTTCTTCACTCCTCTTTGCATTATAGAGTGTTTTTGGACCAAACACACTTTTTTGGCTCCTTTTTACACCAACTATAAACTATCACTCACCATTCTTTGTTGTCATATGTGTTTGCACTAGCTAAACTGGTAGCTACAGTAAACATTCCACACCACCTAAACTAGTAGCTACAATAAGCATTTCATACTATTCTTCTTTGTCTTTTTTATTGATTTTAATTTCTCAATTCTTCATTTGGTTGTGCACTGAACATAGTGGATAGTGAGAGAATGGTAGGTGATTGATGACGTTCATGTGTGTAACGTAGATGGGTTTGGACATGATATATTTGTTGTCTGCATCCATTCACTACAAAAAAATTGTCATTTAAGGATGGATATTACTAACAGAAAGCCTAAACATTCCGTCGGCAAGTTAGGTTAGCGATGAAATTTACCGACGGAGCAAGGTGTCGTAAAAATAGACGTAGGTAATAATTTCCGACGAATAACAAAATGTTCGTCGATAAATGTACCAATGAATAATTTATGTAACTGTCAGTGAATATACCTACGATTGTTTGTGCGGTCAATTGTCGGTAAATTTTTGTCGGTCATGATAATGACAAGATATTAAAAGGCCAATAAGATAGTGTTGTTAATGGTTTAGTTCACCTTTTTCCGGCAAGTATAATAGTGACTTTTCCCAGATGACTAGACCATTGCATTAAAGTATTTCTCACAAATTTTCAAGAAAATAAAATTTTCATTCTAGAAAATTAGGGGTTTTATATTTCAATATCTCACTCTAACCCTAATACTATGTTAATTTAAAGAGAGAATGGATAACTGGAATTCAAGCAAATCATTTGTTTAGTCCTTTTGGTATTGGAGTTTACTTCCTCTACATCTTTCCTGTTTTTTAGTAGCAGAGTCCATATAAAAAAGTTTTAAAGCAACACTTAATTTCATCAACGAATTCAGGAATCATTCATGCGTACTGTACTTATTCCGCTTGTGATGGTTGCATGGTTCTTAGAATTGTATTGGGCCATCAAATATTTGCCAAATCACCTACATTTAGAACGGATAACGGTAAGTTTCGTTTGTGCTTATTTCTGATGACGTATAGGATCTTTACCAATTTTGCAAAAGCAATTCAAGCACAACATTTTGCTCACCAGTTTAAACTTGATATGATATACATAAGGTACTATAGTTCTTTAAGTTATCGATTCTCATTTACATCACTATTCCTGTCACCTATCATCCTCTATGACAATTAAATGAAGGAAACTAGAAAAGAAAAACTAATAAAAGCCTCCTCTCATAAGGAAAAGTTGATCTATCTACTCCCTGCATTTCCCACGTAGTCTGCCATTTCGCTTTTCTTCACTTGTCAGGGGAAGAAAATGCAATTGTCATTCCTCTTCTGGCCGAAAGTAAGTATAAGTTGAACTAGCCTCTGTCTTCGTAACCTGCCAATATTACATCTATTGTGTTTAATCCTGAAGAGTTATGGAAGAAGTTTGTAGCAATTGAAGTGAAATAATGCCGTGATTCAGAAGTTGTTTTTCTCTAGATGATCGGCGATGTCATTCCCTTATATGTACTATAGATTCCCAACTACAGTAGGTCACCGGTATTTGATTTTGCAGCTATTAAACTAAATAAACACAGAAGCTAAAATTATCCACTAAAAAGTACTTTGCAGCAAGACTTCCAAGAAAAGCCATGGAATCTAGAATCTAGAACAAAAGTAACTTCGTACTAAAATAGAAGCAATGAAATGGACCAACCTCGGAATTACGAGAAAGACCTGATGGAAGAACAGGAACAAGAGATGTCCATAGAATGGGGTCCAACGGATCAATTGCGTTGTAGTTGGTAATATGTGGAGTCGACAAAAAAGAAGTGAAGGGATACAAATTTCTCTGAAGGGACAGTCCACTAACTCCTAATGGAGCTCCAAGTTTTTCAGTGTTACCGCCATGACTAGCTGGCTTATCGACTCCTTTACCATACTCCAGCTTGTTAACATTTTTATTTTCATTTTCATCATTCTCATTGCTGCTTGCTTGTCTTTTTGATGCTTTCTCCTCCAAGCTCTTGTAAGCAGCTGATCGAGACAAAATGCTTAAGCAAGAAACCGTTGAGCCTTGCTGCCTCTTTGCTTCAAGAGAAATTCCCAAACGTGGCATCTGGTATGGTTCAGTGTGATGAATTGCCCATTCCATTGTCTTAAGTTCACTGCCAATATCTTCAGGAATACCATGTTTTATTTCTTCAGATGATCTTGGGATAGATTCTAATTGACGAGATTTACTTGATCCCCACCACTTAATATAACTGGTGAGATCAATCTTTCTCTCGACACCAAAACTGCCAACATACTCACTTTCCGCTGCTGGGTCATCGCCTGCACCATGAAATATTGTTATCATCAATGAATAGTAGGCACCAACTTTGGAGGTAAGCAAGGTGAAAAAACATTACTCCTAGGATATGCTTTCCGTTAAATGATGGCGTAATCTGTTGTCTACAATACTACAATTTCTATAGATGAATTTTATTGCTCTAGTTAATGCCAGGATTGCTTGAACTAAGTATGGACCTTACTATTGTAATTCATGCTACTGAAGTATTCAGATCCCGCCACACGGCCGAATGATGCGTCCCATCGACTGTGTCATTAAAGCCAGAAATATAGAAATTAGCCTAAACCAAACATTGATCACTATTAGCAACATAAATTTTCTTTCACAACATTACGGACCCAACCAGCAAAATGCAAATGGTTTGGCTAGAGAAAGTGTTAGTTCTCATATAAATTTTCCACAACTAAATTTTGAGTCAGATTGCAGATAAAGTTATGAGGAGTGTTAATCAATAAGCTGATATTGGTTATGATGACCTCAATTTCTACCCTGAAACTTTTAAAAGCAACATTCAATATCAGGGTACAGTTTAAAACATCAATTTGTTAAGCCTCTCAATTGAGGCTTTGCAAGTACCAATTCCAAGAAGCAAAATGATCTACCATAGTGTCAAGACCGATCAACAAATCCTGAATCCAAATAAGTAGCCAATAGTCAAAACAATACCTTGAAAGCCCACGGTACTTAGAGATTCCTCTTGAAAAACCACTACTCTTTCTGCAAAAAATAACCAACATAAAAGAGCAGGAAACAAAAAGTTCAAAATAATCCTTTTTGGGGAATGATCCAGACCTACGAAGTGACGCCAGGTATTCTTCTCTTGAGACATTCTGCATTTCATCAAGATCTCTAGTATAATCTGTCACCTGAAGGTACATAGTTACAGCGTTTAAGACAAACCAATTCATGGTGAATCAGAATCAAACAGAATGTGATACACAAAATTAGTTCTTGTTGCCACAAAATTAGTTCTTGTTGCCAACAAATTACAGAACAACTTGGTTTTAAAACCGCAGATAATAATAAAAAGTAAAACACAAGTCTCCCTAAACCATCAAAGAAACAGAATATAGGACAATTTCAATAGGTAAAAGAAAAATCTTAAAAGAAAAGAAAATGATGTTCATGATTCTCTGAAGCAAGTGAGAAAGCACAAAACTAGTTTAGTTGCGTCACCGGAAAATTGATGAGTGTTCCAGGACCCCAGTACTTCAGGGCAGCAAGATCATAAGCTCTAGCTGCAGCCTCCTCATCATCATACGCCCCTGTATATGCATACATATTACTTGCTAAATACAACAAATTCCAACACAACATTATCTTTTAAAGAGAATCAGAGTTTTAAGAAACTTACCTAAGTATACTGATCAACCCACCAACCATACCATGCATATTTAGAAAGCAAAACCAATGTCAGCCTGGGATTATATTTGTATTCTTTTATATCAGAGAGAAAGTGCGAAAAAAGAGAGACCTTGCTTTCCCTTCTTATTCTGGTTCTGGTTCCACGTAGTTTTATCCCAAAGGTGAGCCTCATAACGCCCAGTCCATCTATGCCTAAAATTGATTCATTCACCATAAAATTTAGAAGTTAAGCCTTCAATGGTATGATCGAGATAGAGAGAACTAAAGACCTGGTAACACCACGGTAAATAGAGCTGCGCTTGCCGGCGGTGCAAGGAGGCATCTTGCTGATGCGTTCTTTTGCAGTGCAACCTCTCTCTTTCTTCGCTTTCTTCAATCCTCTGTGCAGTAACAGTTGGTCGTTTGCTAGCACCGCCTCCGAACTCTCTCCAGCAACCTCTGGCTTCGGCGCTGGCTCCGATGATGAAGCGGATGCCATGGTTCAAGAAGAAGGGAGCTTAACCCTAGAGGATGGATCAAAGGTAGCTGGACAGTTTATTTCTGCCTTTTCACTGTGGCAGCTGAGAGAAGTAGAAGAAGAAGATCGAGAGTTGTTGGCTAAATGACTGAAAAACACTCTGTTTGCTCTCGAAATGACGGTGCGGGTCTATGGAAAGGGCTGTAACGGCTAGGACGGGGTCGGGGGTATGATTGTAATCTCAATTTTATGTTTTGAAACATTTGGTCGTGTCGGGAGCACATCGTACCAACTATGCACTTCGATGAGAAATTATCTTGTCTTGTCCCTATCCAAAAATAAAAACATTAAATATAAATAATTGAGAATAATACCACATTTCATGTGTGATATGATTTAATTGACATTATTCTTTACTTGATTCTGGTTGTGTCTTTATCGATTGTCAGTCTTTATATTTCGCTATTAATTCCTTGTGTGAGGCTAATTCTGCTTTTGGTTTGCTAGTGTCTGATTATAAGGCTATTCTTATTTCTAGGTCGGATATTCAGGTTTATTGGATTAGGCGTCAAGAGATTAGGTGTGCCCACCTGCTAGCGCGTAACTCTATTCGTCATGGCAGGTTTCGTCTATGGGTTGATATGCTCAATGTATTGTTTGAGATTTATTCTCGTCGCTTTTAATCATCTAACCTTTTTTTTCAAAAAAATAAATGATAAGAATAATTTATCACTGTTCAAAAAACTAAAATGACTTTGAAGTATGATTGATGAAATCATCACTCGTTTTAACTTTTTATCCTAAATGACACCAAAGTCAAAAGTAGTTTAGAATTAATGGAAGCAATTTTAAATTGAAAATAACTAAAAAGTATTCATATTGGTTTTAATAAGAGTAACGGTTTTGTAGTGCCCAAACTTCATTTTTTTTTAAATAAAGAAGTCATTGAAATAATGTTTTATCTTTCGAAATTTCAACAATTCAATGCAATGTTATAAATATTGTATAGATTTTGATTTTGATTTTGATATAATATAGTATTAGTATCGGTTAATACAAAGTAACAAATAAAATTATATAAAATTATAAAATAGTCTCTTAATATATTGTACTATATAATTTTTATCTTTACTTCAATCATATCTCAAAAATTCATAATAATATAGATTTGATATAACAACTTTCTCTCTCTTTTTTCACATTTTCTCATATGGGTCTTTCGGAAATAATCTTTCTACTAATTAAGAATAAGGGTGCTTATTACTGGACCTCTCTAAACTTCGTGTATTAGTTATTATTGTTATTATTTCTCATATAAACAATCGCCAATAAAAAAGATTATTTAATGTAATAGTTATTGTAATACTTTCATTATGAGTTAAAGACATATTGCAGCATCTTATGTGAAATATTGATTGTAATAGTTAATAGCATGCCCATATTTACTTTAGCTTTCTCTATAAAACCTAGTCTAAACTAAATATTAGGATTCAGAAATGTCCAGGTAGGAAACAACAAAGAGTAAAGTTTTCTTTCTCATTTTTCATTAGTGACTGCAAGATAAGGTGTATACAAGGAAGGCATATTATTAATTCTTTTAGGGAAAAAAATTCATGATCTTTAAGTATAATTATGGAAATCTCTATTTCAGCTTTGAACTTGGCATGCTGAGATGCATCAGACTTATTACTTATAAACATTTGTCTCAACTTCTTTTTTAATCTGAATAAAGCACTAATGTGGTATGAAATTAGTTGCAAATCTTATAATAGTAGAATAAGACAAATTCTTACCATTGGTAAAATACTTTCTCGTCGAATTTAGAATCCTTACATGATTATAGATGAGCTTAGTCACTTTACTTACTCTCTATATAGTTTCATCAATGATATGAATGTATCTAGCATTTCTTATTTTTTCAGCATCAGGTTAATGTAACGTACAGTTAAAGGAGTTGAATAAAAACAATTATAATTATTTTGCAATATTTTTCTAGTTGCTTTATAAGCAACTTCATTGTTAGTAATGAACTATACAATATTTTTAAGCTCAACTTTATTTACAACTTCATCAAATATCTCAAAACAAAGTATCAACATTTTTTACAAGGCCACATGCATCAGTAGACTTCAAAACATTGTCCCCTCAGTAGAATAAACCAGATAATTTATAATAGGTTTATGCTTTCTAGTTTCCAACTATCATAAATGAATTAACATCTATAAGTTATCTAAGTTTGTCTTCTTTCATTCAAATACCTTTTTATTTCAAAAGCATGGTTGCTTAAAAGATTACCTTTATAGTCATAATTGAAGCTTATACCCTGGACTGTAAGAGGCAATAACATCTACTAAAAGTTAATAAAAGTAAATAATATTGAATGTCAAACTTGCATTATACCAACATCCAACCGTTGCTATGTCCATATTTTGAGTTGCTTTTTTATATTGTAATGTGCTATAAATTGAAGGTTAAGTTTCAAAAGTTGTTTGTTGAACAAAAAATTTACACACCTGTCTTCTTCTCTTTCTCATATAGTTGTAGCAATATCTTCTTATTGAGTAAGAATATCACCTTCAACATTACCAGTATCATCCTGCTACTTTAAAAAGAACTCTCACTACTAATTTTGTAGTTCAATAGTTGCCTTCTTTCTTTCTCATTTTGATATTCTTCAAGAAAAGTTCATGTTTTTCATTTTACATCCTGGCTAACTTCCTTACAAGGCTATTCATTACCTTTAGTCCTAGCTAAATGTTTCTTTAATCTAGTGACCCCCCTCCTTTCAAATGTTTATGTTAATACAAACAAAAAATATGGTTTTTTATAATATGAACCAATCTCGCATGAGCCTAATCTAGATCGAAACTTTTTAAAGATGTTGAATTATCATGAGTATTTGAACTTTTCTCCATTTATCTATAAAAGTAAATAAAGAAGTGTCAAAATTAAATTAATAATTTAATATAAAATTCAAATGTTCTTCGAACTTAGTTTCATTATCAACTGCAATGTGCCAATATAAGTACATTTACTGCTTACAAATATGAAATGATCATAAAGTTAGAATTAAATGTGTAATTAAGCACAAGCAATTTCATTTCTCACTTCTTTTATTATGTCAATGTTGAAATAAAGGTTTTTAGAATCATGATGCTTACCAATAGCTAACTTGATGATCATGCTATTATATAAATAAGACATATTACTATTATGATAAGATTACACACTTTACAACATACTTATTGTTTTCTTATGATAAGATTACACACTTTATCATGTACCAATTCTTAAGTCTATTGGAGCTCATAAGAATTATAAACTAATATTATTACACAAACTCTTTGATAATTTTTACTAAAAAGAATATTGGGTTTGAGTTGTAAAGTTAAACCATAATTTTGCCATACTATTCAAAGTTCAACTAACCTCGACACCAATCTGCTAACTTTGACAAATACACTTATAAATATCCCGTATATATAAAGAAAGAAAAGTGTTTGCCTTTATGCACTGATCAACTAAGAATTAGTACATAACCAGCTAAAACAATACACAAATATGCAGCAAAGCAACTAAAAAAAGTCAAACGAGCAATAACTTAAAAGTTGGCAAGTCATGTGGAGCTGTTAGGTGATAGGTATATATTATAATATGTCTTATAAGTGTTTGAGTGTGTTTTTAAGTGTTTTCTTAGGTGATAATCATATGTTTACATCCTAGAATTGTGCTCTTGTTAAGTGGTTTTACATGTTTTAATTGTTTGACTGGTTTAGAAATTTGATCTTAATTTTATGTTTTAAGGGGTGTTTGATTTGTTTGTTAGTGAGTGGAAATAGGAAATTAAAGAAAAAAGAAAGAATTTAGAGAAAAGCAGAAGCCATGATCGTTAGGCTAGAGGATGAAGTCTCTGCCATGATCGTGGCTCTATGGACAATCATGATACAGAAGATGGATAAACAAGAGTCACGATCATGGCACCATGCACGATTGTGACTGGTGTTTTCCAACACATAAAATTTTTGTATTCTTGACATTCCAAAGCTATTTTTGGAACCAAAATAAGTAGGAAAACCTTAGAAACAATCCTATAAGGCTCAATAAGTATTTACGAATAAGAAAAACACCAAAAAGAGGCTACACATTAGATTCAAAGAAATCAAAGAGGAGACATCAAGAGTAACTCCTTTCCAAATTTCCAAATCAATACTCCAAACTATTTTTCTTTATTTCTCTTCATATATTTCTTTGTCTTGGATGTTGATTCGGATTGTTAGGATGTTTAACATGATTATGAGTTTCTTGATCTATTTTTGTTAAACTTTATTCTTGTTGAATTCAATAGATATATCAATGCGTTTGTGATATTTGTTTTGCTTATACTCAGTAATAAATCGAGAGATTGAATCAAGTCATAGGTGTTAAGGTGTGCAGCAAGAGATGGTAACTTAATAGACCTACAAATATCATATTAATAAACAATTGAAGAGAGATCTTAATTATGAATTAATTATCCTTAGGATTGCTTCAAATCCAATTGAATAGTTAGGAATAGTTTTTTTGAATCAAGAGGTTGCAATTATATTATAATCGATTTCAATTGAGATTACTTGATAAGATCTCGAGAGAGGATAATAAAAACTTTAGGATATATAGGATCGAGCATAATTAAATCAACAAGATAAAAGGAGACATGTGACACCCATATACCCCCCTAAAAGGATATATGGACGCCACACAAATTAGTACAAACAATCCCAAGCATTCGATCTCTTGATAAACCAATGCAAAGTAGACATACATTACATATCATTCCAAACTTGTTCAAAAACATACATACATTATATCACATGAACTTAATACAAATTTGTTCCAACAAAAACGAAACTAGCTTGAAACATAATTATTACAAAAACTTACAACAATTCAAAATCATACACTTTATATACAAGCCAAAATAAACTCAAAATACATTTTTATCAAAATAAGACTCGGACTCTATTGGCCATTGCCGTTGACTCATCCCAGTCTTTATAATCTTCGCTCTGAACCTACACGGGACAAATCCACCGTGTTAAGCATATAGCTTAGTGAGTAATAACTAATCTATATATAAAGTGATAACTCATCATGCTGAATCATGTAATAGCATAAGCATGCATTAACAAATTGTTTTAACAATAAATCAGACATAATGCAGTTCAGAACATATTTTATAGTTAACAGAGCTTAATATCAAGAGAGGATATAAACCCTTCAGAATCAGAACACAATTTTATTTATGTCAGAATAAACCATATATCAAAATACATAATTAGACGACTGCTAAGCCATGTACAGAAGCGGGTAACGAGACTTATACAAGAGAGACCGAAGTCTCGACATCGAAGTGGCACAGGAGAGACCGAAGTCTCGACACCGAAGTGTCACTGGAGCAGCTGCAGAGCCTTCTAGACATGCCTATTTACCCACAAATAGTACTCAACAGTTTTAAAACAAAACAAAGTCATTTTAGACATTTTATGTGCAAAGCAAGTAGTCAATCATATTCACAAGCAAGTAGCACTTCTAATGATATAAACATGCATCAAACGCCTCGAACAATCATTGTCCGGAATTCAGAACACAATCAGCATAAATCAAATTCAATAAGCAGAACAAAGTAAGGTGTGACCATCTAAGATTACTCACAAAAGCTCCCTTATTGCTTATTGCCTCGAAATCCCTCAAAATCCCTACAATATCTGGAAGTGGTAGCTCTATGCGTTTCTCTATAGCATTTAACACATATTCAAATCACGACTGTGCATGATTAAGAATTCATTTATGTATACTGAATATGTATGATACATGTTCATAACAAATTCTCGGGTATATGTTCTTACTAAACTGATGTAAACATCAATTGTACTTCAAAAGTTCCAAAATTCATACATTCAATTACTATTCAGCTTTTGCTGGAAGCACCTCATTCGGGTCAACTTTACATAATCAATAAGATCAAGAAAATGATGTATTTCTGTAACATTCTCTTCTAGACAATATATCAACTCATCTTTCTAACCGAACTTCACAACTTACATAACTCATGCATGTGTTTATTTCCAACACTAACACATCATCAAAGCATTTACAAAATAACTAGAAAACTAAAACAACTTACTTGCCTCTTCAGCAAAATCCCAACTTTGACAATGAAGACAGAGTTTCGGTGATGAGTAAGGAGCACAGTAAAAATCAGAGAATAACTAAAAGCTACAGAAATTTGGCCTTTCAAACCACGTGCTTGTGTGTCTTATTAATTCCTTGACACATGGCTCCATTGCATGTGAGCCATTTATTACCCATATAGAAGAGCTACATGTCATAAAGCCATTTGTCTAATTTTTTCTTAATCTAAAATACCCCAAAATTTTCAGCAAAATTCCTAAAATTTCCAAAATTCCCAAGATATTATTAGTAGTCTCTAAATAAATTTTTACACCCAATAATTCATAATTCACAATTTAATCTTATTTATAAATCCATTTTACCCAAAATATGTCATGAATGCGTATACAATTATTTGTATATGTCAAAATTCATATGCACATATCAGCAAATACTCAATTATGCAAAGCATACAATGCACTGGAATTCTTTAATTTTCTAACCCTAACTTGGGGTGTTTCAAAAAAAAACAAGGATAGAATAATTTCTAATTTTCTAGCTTTATTAGTTTATTTTAATTTTAGTTACTTTATTTTGACTTAATTAATTAAAACTTTTATTACTTTAGACAAAGTGCATGACTAATCGTGTATTCAAGTTGTTAGGTGACTAATCAATCTTTGTGGGAATGATATCTTTTATACTACAAGTTACAATTTGTATACTTGTGGTATTAAAGTTTTTATATAAAATTGTTAACAAGTTTATGGTGTTGTTACCAAGAATTGAGTTAGCATCTTATATAATTTGAATTCCTTTGATTTGAGGATTTGATACATCTTATGTGATTGCAGGTGTATGAACACAAGGATCACTTGGAGCCCAAAAAATTTAAAAGATACATCAGCTCTAGACATCATCAAGCAAGAAAGAGATATTCAGAAAGATAAAAGCAATAAACAATAGAAAGAACAATGAAGGAGGAAATAAAACAAAGAGAACAATGAAAGGACCTTTATGGATTTCATAAGGCTAAGGTTTAATGCAAATTAGTAAGGAAGTACTCGACCAACAGTGCAAACAAACTAGTTCTAAATCAATCTAGCATTGTTAAACATGCTACAAACCAATAAACATTTTTATGGTTTGGACAATGAGGATTCCAAAGCTCATCTGGCTAATTTCTTAGAGATTTTTGACACATTCCGGTACAATTGGTTTGTCAAAAGATGAAACCAAGATGAGGCTCTTCCCCTTTACACTTAAGGATAAAGCCAAAGTATGGTTGAATTCACTAAACCCAGCAAACGTCACAACATAGGAGTAACTGGTGCAGGAATTTTTGGCTAAGTTCTTCACTTTGACAAAGACAATGAGGCTCATAAAGAAATTACAAATTTTTAGCAAAATGAAGGGGAGTATTTATATGAAGCATGGGTGTGTTATAAGGAGTTGTCTGCATCACAACTTGCCAAAGGAGTTTCTCTTGCAAACATTTTACAACGGAGTTAATCTACCCACATGAGGCACAATTGATGCAATTGTTGAAGGTTCATTAATGCGAGAAAAAGTAAAGAAGGTGCATGATTTGTTAAATGAGATGGCAAACAATAGTTGCCTTTGAACATCAGAACAAAGTAGACAACAATTAACCTTTAGAGATTAAAAGAGAGTGTTGGCTATAGATTTAATGATAACATTGTAGGCTAAGGTCGCAAACATAACTAAACAATTGAATAGCTTGAAAATCACCTCTTCCTCTCCACTTAAAGCAATTTAGCATGGACGCAAACTGTGTGGATGAGAGAGCCATATTATAGCTGATTGCTTCATAGTGGAAAACAACAACATAGAGTAGTTCAACTTTGTGGGAGTACAATATGGTCGTGTAGGTAATAATCCTCACTTGATCACTTATAATCCTGGGTGAAAGAACCAAATAACCACCTAAAATTTTCTTAGTTTAACAATGCAATAAATCCAATAAGAGCTCAAGGCCCTCAAGGATTCCAGCATGATAGGCTCGGTTTATTGGAAACAAAGATGGATAAACTAACAGATGCATTGAATTCCAAGTTCACGAGCTAAAATGAGAATCAAAAGAGGATAGAAGCAAAATTCAACCAAATTTTAAAGAATTATACCTCTTTATTCATAATCTAGAGGTTTAAATTGGCTAATTAGCCAATGCGTTGTGACGCGCACCGCGGAAAGATTGAATTGGATATGATAGAAAAAAATGGAAATGCAATTTGCCAAGTTCGTGGAGAAGTTGAAGAAATTGCAAATTATCTTGCTCTTTATAGGAGCTTTAGAGAGCAAACCCAAGTTTCTTAAAGACATCTTATCAAACAAGCAGGCTTGGGGTGACAACCAAACAATTTCCATGACTGAAAGATGTAGCTCCATAATTACCAACCACATTCCCTCAAGGTTAGTTGGTAATTTAGAATTTTCTAAATGTTTATGTCACTTAGGTGCAAGTATTAATCTTATGCCTTTGTTTATTTTTAGAAATTAAGGCTAGGAGAAGTGAAGCTAACTTCCATGCTTACTCAGTTAGTGGATCAATTTGGGAAGAGATTATTTGGAGTGGTAAAGGATGTGCCTATAAAAATGTAAAAATTTATTATTCATGTGGATTTTGTTGTGCTAGAATTTGAAGAGAATCAAAATTGTCCACTAATTCTTGGCATACCTTTTTGAACATTAGAAGAGCTTTGGTAGATGTCTGTGAAAGCAACCTCATCCTTTTGATTGACGACAAATAAGTGGAATTCAATATAAATAAAGTACTAAAGAATCCTCGTGAGGGTATCTCATGCATAAGAATTGATGTAATTAAATCTTTAAAGGAGCACGAGGAGGAGCCAATTTCGAAAACCATTAGTGAAGTATTGGTGCTTTAAGTACGGATAGTTTCTACCTCCCACATACAAGTTGTTTCATTCAATCAAAGATTTAGGGAGTTTTATTATTCCTTGTTTTAGTAACAGTTTGTTTTCAACAAGGGAATTAATGGAGTCAATTAGTTTAATTAATTTCAAACATTATGACCTTGTTATTATCTTGCAATCTATGGCTTGTTCTTAGGATATTAGACCATTATATGCAGAAACTGATGGAAGTAAGCCACTAATTTGAGATAGAGGTTGATGGTAGAAGTGAATGACAAGTCAAGCTAACGATGTTAAACAAATGCTACTTGGGAGGCAACCTAATGATATGTTCTTAATTGTTAATACATTTAATCCATGACAATTAATGATTAATGCTTTGAAATGCTTAAGATACTCACTTTAGTTCATATTTGATCTTAGGTACAATTTGGAAGTATAATAGCTAAAGTGAGTTAAAAGCATACTCCTTAAGCCATATTCTTGAGATTCACACTCAATTGGCTTCATGGAGCAAGAAGGAGAAGGATTAGAATGAAGAGGAGACAAGAAAATACCAAAAGGGATGAAAACATGCAAGGTCATAGCTGTGAAATGTGTCCACAACCATAACTATGTCACACCCATGAAAAATTTGTCATGGACGTGACACTAGTGTCACGGGTGTGTCACGCCTAAACAATCATAGCTCACGGCTATGAGCTTCCTATGGAAGCTAGTCATGGCCACTTTTTGCCGGCTCACTCGAAAACCTAGTTTTTGTTATAAATACATCGTTTTGATGGCAAAAATGAGCCAGTCTTCGTTTTTTAGGTTTCTGGGGAAAGAAAGGCAACAGAGAGTTGTTCTTGTGGAGACCTATGGAGAAGATGGAAGGCTAGACTTTCCAACATCGATTCAAAGGTGAAATCGACGCCCTAGTCACAGTTAAGGATATCTCTTCATTATCTAATGTTGAATATCTTTGTATGGATTGATTATGTTATCCTATGTCTATAGATTTGGATTTTCGTGTATGAATGATCATTAATCTCATTATTGTTAGATCGTTTATGTAAGAACTCATTACTAGACTCTTGAATATAATCTGTAATCGTTATATTTGAGATTTGTTTGTAGCTACTAATGGTTTTGAATCATTAGGAATAATGTAACCTAGGTTAAATGACCCGAGTGTATGTGGTTGTTGCTTAGATTGGTCTATTTTTCATGTCGTAATGCGGTTTCTCAATTAAATCCAGAGAGCATATTTTAGATTATTCGGTAGTTAGGTTTAATTAACAATCATATCTTAATTAAACACGACCTAAGAGAAAACCGTTATTAACAGAGTTTGTTGTTAGTCTACGACCATTAGTTTTAGGAGAGATGTGAAAGTTATAATTATGTTTAATTGTGAGTAGGTCGAGATTGATCCAAGAAACAGGTTTTACATATATTTGACACTTTTCTCGCTTTTGACTATTTTCTATAAATTGCTTGTGTAGTTTAATTTTATTTTGTTTTCTCAATTGTATCAACTCAAAATACCCCTTTTATTTCCTTTACATCAATTACTTTTATTACGAGAATTAACCGAGCATTCATTGTAGATACAATCCCGACTCACCACAGCTAAAAAATTTTAGTATGTAGAGTTAAGTAAATTTTGCAGTGCAATCAACTCGCGCTGTCACCCAAGAATTAGGATAGGTTTCATTTTCATTTTTGTTTTTTTTTTGTTAGCGCTTTGTTTTTTTTATGCTTTATGTTTATAAAGGGTTGACTTGATGGATGCTCATGTCATAGAGTATATCCAAGTTTCATGTCTAACACCGTCACCACATGAATCACCATATGTTTTCTTGTTCTTTCTTTTTCTTTATTGTTATTTCTCTTTATTTGTATTATTTTGGTTCCCTCATTGAGGACAATTTGTTGTTTAAATGTGAGGATATTTATACATTGGCATATCATTTGTGTGGGGATGTTCATGCATTGGCATATTATTCAAGATTCCCCTTCCTGCTATATCAACGATATTCTTATACTTGCAATTGGTAATTTTTTAAGTTGGATTAAACACTCAATTCGCCTTCTTTTAGGTGTTCTTTAGGACATATATTTTCAAACTGTATCCAATTATTTAAGGAATAAATCAAATCAACAACATCGACTTCAACTAAACAATGCTTTGGATGGGCGTTTCCTTTGGTGCAAGCCAAAGCATGGAGATTACCAGGCATAGAAACGCGTTTAGCTCAAAGTACATGAACTTTTAAAACAATTCACTAAAAGACCAAGTTACAGAACTTCTGGGATGCACAAATAACTGATTCTTATTTCTTTTTTGACGTAAGAAAAATGTCCCACTTTAGTAACCTAGACCGGTAAAGTTACAAGGATCAAGAAATGGTCAATCAATAGAATGGCACCTTTTTACAACAATTTGAAATTTTTCCTGATGGAACCTGGAAAATAAGCATGTACATCCTTCAATGCCAAAATGAAGCATTAAAGGCCATGCCAACACAGATGGCATCAGCCCCATCCTTTCATGCATATGGTTGAATGCAATACCCTTCCCGCTGCCAAAATTTTCTAGCAGTCACTAACCATGCCCCTGCATTTTCAACCCATCCAAGTGACTTGACTTCCGTTCCCGCAGATTCCCACACCTGCTTAAAAGGAACTTTGTTGTTTGGTAAAGACAAGTATCCAAATTGTATCCCGACGAATGCATTTTGTTAAGTAGAGCAAACGCATAATCCATTTTACATTCAGAACGCAGAAGAGACTTAACTAGTCGGTTGCAAATTCGTCTTGTCAAAATGTAACCTTTATCAATTGTGTAAAGGAAAATATTAAACGCAAGTTCCAGATTCCCATCTTGGCACAGACTGCCAATTAACTTAACACAACTTGGGGCAGTAACTGTAATTTTGGACTCCTCAAGTATAGAAAATATCCTTGAAGCTTCTTCTACTCTTCCTGCTCTACAAAGACCATGCAGCCAAATAGCATAAGGAGCCAACTGAAAATCTTTTAACTTAAAGTCCATCTCAATCAATTTGCTGACTGCCATTTCCACCTCTCCCTTTTCAAAGTGTTCCTCTACCCCTTTCATTGCTTCGTCTTCCCGACCACGCATGGTCCTCAGGTACCTCAACCAAAGACTAAAAGCTAATGAAACCTTCCCTCTCCTGCAAGACCATGTCATAAGTGACTTGTAAACAGAATCAGTAGGTGGACACCCATTCTTCAACATTTGCTCAAAAAGGCCAAAGGCATCCTCTTCTCTGCCGACAATATGAAGACCGTTTATAAGTGTTCCATATGTTATGCTATCTGGTAAAAGTCCCTTGAGCTGCAGTTCCTTGAAGAGCTTAAAAGCACCATTGACATTGCCAGCCCTACAGAACCCACTGATTAATACATTGTATGTTATTATATCTGGCACAACCCCACTATCAGCAAGCTGCACAAGAATCTTGTAGGCTTTAAGAATCAATCCTGAGTCACAAAGCTGCTCTACCATGCTTTGAAGGGTTTTGCTATCAAGAACTCTGTGGGAACCTTGAGAAAGACGTAGAAACAATGAAGGATTTCTTCCTATCTCCATCTTGTAAAACAAAAGATGAGCTTTCTCAAGCTCGTCAGCCTTACAAAGTCCATCAATAAGAGCATTGAACGTAACCACAGAGGGATAGCACCCAAGCCTCTCCATCTCATTGAAAATCTGTTGTGCCTCCCCAACCAGTCCATTCCTGCACATGCCACAGATGATAATAGAGTAAGTGCAGAAATTAGGGAAACACTCATGCTTTGAAATCTCAAGTCGAAGTGACTGAGCCTCATCTAGAAGGCCCATATCACAAAACCCTTTGATCAGGGCATTATAACAATAAGTATCAGGAACGACACCTCTATCCATCATCTCATTCAACAAACCTGATGCATCGGCAACCTTGCTTGCTTCCACTAACCCCTTTATCATAACAGTGTATAAAACACAATCAGGTTTAATCTTATCTTTAATCATTTTCCTATACCATGCTTCTGCTTCCTTGTATCTCTTGGCTTTAAACATGCCATTGATCAAAATAGTATATGCTCTAGCCCCGAGCACATATCCATCTTTCTGAAAAGGCCTCAACAGCGCAAAGGCTTCATCAATTTTACCTGATTTGCACAACCCATTCAGCAATGCATTATAAGTGACCGAATCAGGATTACACCCATTATCTTTTTTTTTTTTTGCATAAAGGGAAAAACACCGAGACTAAATGAGTCGAGGAAAACCGAACCCCGACAGATCCTCGAAGAGGAGACTGTGACACCCTAAAGGTGGTACATCAAAATAAGTGACTCCAATGTCGGTCTGTCCAGTCAGGTCGGCGAGCCAGTCCGCACATCTGTTGCTCTCTCGGAAGATATGGCGATGAACAACAGACTAGTTCCGGTTGAGGAGTTCCCGGATACCCATGACGAGAGGAATGCCCGACTGAGAGCGGGAGGGCACAGAGGACAGGAGTTGGAACACCCCCATCGAGTCCACTTCCAGTTCAAGCCGACGGAAGCCCAATCGCCAAGCCAAGGAGAGACCTGTGTAAACGGCCCAGAGTTCTGCTAACTGCGCTGAGCACCAACCAATGAGCTGGGAGAACCCTCCTCGCCAACTGCCATCACTGTCACGAATAAGACCGCCAGCTGAAGTCGTGAGATGAGTAGGATTACAGGCCCCATCCGTGTTAAGCTTGACCCAGCCAGCCTGCGGACGACTCCAACCAACCCGTTAGATATTCTTAATAATCTGACCTGTAACAACTGAAGAAGGTCAACGAAATCCGTTTATCGATAGAAAGAAAACCATCAAATACTGGTTTGCGAGTACCGTAAGCATGTCCGGTCCACCCAGTCCGGTCGGACCATAATAGTAGGTTCACGTAGGTTAATTTCTTCTACGGGTTGAGCCTTTTGCTGCTTAACAAAAACATTGATGAATGGACCGTCTCGGGCTTTGCTCAAAGATAAACGCTCACTCGCCGAAACTACCGCGCAGTTCCAGGCATTCTTAAAACGCTATGCAGCCACTAGATCTCTCACCGAAGTTAAACTGCTCCATGGCCATACCATCACCGCCGACATCCTTCACTCGTCACTGGGCTCTGCCGAAGACGTCCGCCCATATCTGGTGGTGTCTTACTCTCGTTGCGGGGAAGTTAGATATGCGCGGAAACTATTTGATGAATTGCCGCAACCAGGGGTCGTGTTGTACAATCACATGATGAGAATATGTGTTGATAGAGGAGAGTATTTTGGTGTGTTAAAGATGTTTGTGGAGTTGCTTCAGTTGGGATATTGTGCACCGGATAAGTATACGTTTCCACTTGTTTTTAAGGCTTGCGGTGAATTATCGTCGGTTGAATTGGGTAGAGTGATTCACGGGCAGACGTTAATGTCAAAGTTTGGTTCAGGCACGATTGTGCAGAATTCTTTGTTGGCAATGTATATGAATTGTGGACAAAAAGTAGAAGCGAGGAAGGTTTTTGATGCCATGAAGGAGAAGAGTGTGGTTTCTTGGAATACTATGATCAATGGGTACTTTAAAAATGGATGTGCGCAGACGGCTTTGGTGTTTTTTAACCAAATGGTGGATTTCGGGGTTGAAATTGATGGTGCCACTGCCGTTGCTGTGTTGCCAGCTTGTGCGTCTTTGAAGAAATTGACTGTTGGAAGAAGGGTTCATGCAGCAGTGGAGAAGAAGGTTTTAGGCAACAATGTAGTAGTTAGGAATGCTTTGGTAGACATGTATGTAAAATGCGGTAGTATGGAGGAAGCAAAATCAGTTTTTGATGGGATAGTTGAGAAGGATGTGGTAAGTTGGACATCCATGATAAATGGGTATATTTTAAATGGTGATGTAAGAAAGGCATTGGTACTTTGTAAGGCTATGCAGATTGAAGGGATTCGTCCCAATTCAGTAACAGTCGCATCGCTTCTTTCTGCATGTGCCAGTTTGAAGTATTTGAATGATGGTCGTTGCTTGCATGGGTGGGTAACGAGGCAAAAGCTAGATTCAGAAGTTGTGGTGGAAACCTCATTGATTGACATGTATGCAAAATGTAATCGCATTGAGGTGAGCTTTGGAGTCTTTGCAAGAACTTCAAGGAAGAGAGCAGCTCCATGGAGTGCAATGCTTTCTGGGTACAATTATAATGGTCTTGCAGCTGAGGCAGTAGGATTATTTAAGAAAATGCTTATGGAAGGAGTAAAACCATATGAGGTAACATTTAACAGTCTCCTTCCTGCATATGCAACTCTTGCTGATTTGCAGCCAGCTATGAATCTGCATTGTTACTTGATGAAGTCTGGGTTTCTTTCAACAATAGAAATTGCTACAAGCCTGATTGATATATATTCAAAGTGTGGAAATTTAGAGTTTGCTCACAAGGTTTTTAACGCTATCCCTGAAGAAATCAAGGACATCTTTTCATGGAGTGTAATAATAGGTAGTTATGGAGTGCACGGACATGGTAGGACTGCTGTTTCACTTTTCAGTCAAATGGTTCAGTCTGGAATAAAGGCAAATGAAATAACCTTTACGTCTGTACTGCATGCTTGTAGCCATTCTGGCCTGGTTGATGAGGGTTTGAATTTATTTAAGCTCATGCTCAAGAATCAGAAAACCAATCCTGGTGATGATCATTATACTTGCATTGTTGACCTGCTTGGTCGAGCAGGTCGATTGAATGAAGCTTACAATCTAATCATAAGAATGCCATTTATGCCCAGCCATGCAGTTTGGGGTGCACTGCTTGGCGCTTGTGTAATTCATGGTAATGTTGAACTAGGAGAGATTGCAGCAAAAAGGCTGTTTGAGCTTGAACCAGAGAATACAGGGAACTTTGTTCTGCTGGCAAAACTTTATTCTGCTTTAGGGAGATGGGAAGATGCAGAAAATGTGAGACATTTGATGAATGATGTAGGAATAAGAAAAGAACCTGCACACAGTCTAATTGAAGTCAGAAATATGTAAAAGAGCCCTTGTCATTTGCATCAAAAGGTTTAAGTTGTGACCATGCTGATCTATTGAAGATCCAGTGAACATCGGATTCAAGAGTAGATATTATTTTGATCTCCACAAGGATGGAACAGATGGATAGCCTTTCTGGATCGGTTAACCCTAAAATCATGTGGAGTTGAGGAATTTAGTTTTAGTCCAAATTAAAGAAGTGATAAATTGATTTGAATCAGCAAAGTCACGCTCGAGAGTTATTTTCTTTCCCCAGTTGCCGTTTATATGTCTCGTATCAAAGGAATTTGTTCAATTTGATGGAGTTTTGAAAGAAAATTAAATACGAAATTCTAGATTAATTGTATAATTAATCAACACAAATCATTAACCCTAGAATTGCAACATACTGTATTCAA
>JAOSBP010000005.1:26481271-26523112 GCA_027563825.1 Erythroxylum mucronatum
TTGGAGAAGAGAGTGTCATGAGTGAAGAAGAGAGCAAATGAAGAAGATGAAGAAAAGAAGCAAGTGTCGTAAATGGATAAGTGAAAGACCATAAGATGGTCTTTAAGTTGGGTAAAATTCGTGGGTGGTGAGTGGTAAGTGTTGTCACACTTGTCACTTGCCACTTGTTATCTTACTGTGGTCTCTAATTGGTTCTTTTAAAAAGCTAGTCTATTTGTCTCCAATTTTCAACCCAATTTTCAATGACACTTGTCATTAAATCCCAATATCATTATAAAAATTTATATTGGCATTTGACTCTTATTTCTACTACTATTCATCAATTGTTCTATCATGCGACATTTTTCCTATTCCAAAAATACCCTTAAATTCTAGAAAATTCTCATATTTCACCAAAAATTCCAATTCACTACTTATACACTCCAACTCAAATTTTAACACATACAATTCACAATTCCAAATATAATCACATTTATAGATCAATTATACCCAGAAAATGTCAATTAATGCATGTGCATTCATTTTAATGTGCAAAAATCAATATTCACATGTGTGTATACTAACCTAATGCATGAGCATGAAATACAATTTTCTAATCTCTTATTGCTATTTTCTCAGTTACAAAAATATAATAATATTTTTGGAAAAGTAGCACCAAGATTTTGCTTGACTGACGCATTGACCAGAAACAGCACAGAAGGAATCCAGAATATCTCGAATGACCAAAACATAAATCGGTGAGGCTTCAACAAAGAGGATGAGGTCATCAGCAAAGAACCGATAAGAAAAAGGCGGATCAGTTCATCCAAGTTGAATAGGTCGCTGGGGACATTGTGCGGGAAATGGAGTCTATCAATCATCAATCAGCAGTCTATCAAAACTCTTCATGATTGTCTTCCCAACTTTAACCATTTAAACTTTAATGTTGACAAACTCTTAATAGATAAATTCCTTATATTGCGTATTATCATACTAGGTTTTTATCATTAGTTATTAGTGTTTAGAAATTATTTTTTAACATAATAAAATTTAGTAATTCAACTTTTGGAAAATTGCCTGCATTTTGAATAATTATTACATAAAAGATATTAGTTTTGAGATTGTTATTAAGTTTTGTTATCTAAATATGATTATATTAAAAAGTTACACTAAGGATAAACTCGAACTTTTGACCTATTTTAGTTTTTAAAAAAAGAAAGTAAGAGATATTATTATATGAACATTAATTTGCAACTAGATATATACATTAATCATTCGTAAGATATCATATCAGATATTGCACGTGGGCCTTGCAAGCATTTGGGATGGGATAAGGCGTAAGTTAATAGAGGACCGCCCATCAAGGAGAGGACTTTTGAACTTGGACATTTTTTAAAAAAATATAAAGAAGAAAACAAAAACTTGAATCAAATGGGTCAAGATATATTTCAATATTATTAGTTGTTGAATTTGGTACAAAGAGGGCCGGGGGCAGCAATTTACAGAGCCATTTCACACACACAAATCTAATGCCTTCAATTTGGTGGATAGGTTAGCAAATGAGAAAGGGGAAGGTTTGGTTGGTGAAAAGAATCGTATGTAGAGCATTAAATTAAAAATAAGTCAAAAAAGCTCAGCTGCCCCCCCTGCCCAACTAAAATCGTAACCTTTGTTCTAGATGGATAGAACGTTGATTTTTGTCAGAGTGCTGCCTGCAAACGCTGTCTACTTGCTTAATTTTATTAAAGATCTAGTAATGGATTTATTAAATAGAACGCGTAGCTAGGTTGTTGAGACTTGAAATCCTGCCTTCGACGACCTGAACTCATGTATCATAATTTGGTGGAAAGAAAAAGAATAGCAGCCTATGCCTACCTGAATCAACCCAAGGCAGGCGATCAATTCATGTTGCTCTCTAGATCTCCTTAATTACATCCTCGTGTTCTCGTGGTTGGAATGGTGTGTGTACGTGAAGTTTGAGAGTTCAGATCTTCTGTCCAATATTATGGTGTCTTATTGTGTTCAATAAATTTCAGCCATTTATTTATGTAGGTCCCGTATAGGTCCTGCGTGAGTCCCGCAAAATAAATGACTGAGATTCTATGAGACAGAATAAGACAGAGTAATACTAGACAAAAGATCTGAATTTGAAGTTCGAACATCTCTACCACAAAACTAACTAAATCTTTGCTATGAATTAATTATCAAGTCATTTATGTTACATCATGTTTTCCTCGACCTATTCAGCCATTCATCTCTTGAAATATGTCTTTTACTTACCCAAGAATATGATATGAATGAGGCGATGTTGTTGTTCATTGACCATTCAAAATGGCCTTGGCGTACGATCTAAACGAAAGATAAGAACTTGGGGTCCACAAACTCCATAATTTCATGAAACAACTTACACCATGCAAGTCGTATAGGATGTTTTATATACATATATATATATATACAATGTGCATGACATATTTTGTCTTAACTGACCATGTGCGTGTTATATATATATATATATATATATATATATATATGTGGGATACATAGGAAGTACACAATATACTTATCCTTTAACATACGTTTCAAACATTCGTTGGGGACATAAAAGAAGGGGGAAAGGGAGAGAAAGAAGGGAATTGAAGGAGTTGCATTTCTCATGAACTGTGGAGTCGTCTTGGGTTTCTATTGTTGGGGTTGGGAGTTCTTAACTGCCCTTCTTCTCTTTTCTGCTCTGGTTCACTAGCATATTAATTCATCTTTCTAATTATAGTTTCTTTCTCTTCGTCTCTCTAAATCAATTTCCAAACTTAATATATATTTACAAACATGGAGGAGATACCCAATAATGAGAAGATGATCAACAAGCAAGGTGAGAGCGAGGGTGAGGATGAGGGTGTAATAGTGGAGGAATATGTAAGAAAATCCAGCCCACCACCCTTCTTATTGAAGACATACATGCTAGTGGATGATCCGGCCACCGACCCCGTCATATCCTGGAACGGAGAGGGCACGGGCTTCGTGGTGTGGCAACCCTCAGACTTTGCTCGTGACCTGCTCCCTACGCTGTTCAAGCATAGCAACTTCTCCAGCTTCGTGCGCCAGCTCAACACTTATGTATGTTTGTTCATGTCTACCAGCGTAAACTTCTTTGTTAACCTTAAGCTTCTTCCTCTTTTTTTCAATCTATTTTTGTTCAAGTTGACTTAATCATCATGATTTGGACCACTTAGGTTCCTTAGGGATAGGATCTATACATACATATATAGGTTTAAGTGTTCCTGTCTAACCAAACTCTGTCTCACTTGGCTTAATTTCATTGGTTTGAAACTTGAAAACCTAAAAAGGAACCCAAAATTAAAAATAAAAAAAAGTTAGTTTTCAGTTTTTAGATATATAAATTATATTTATGTTTGGACGTCTTATGTATTATCTCTTTATTTAAAAATGTGTTTAAAGTGGATTAAATAGGGGAAAGAAAAATATATAACAAGGAACATCACTTAAACCCTCAAAGAGTATACGAAAGATCTTTATATACTAAAAAAAAGGCTTATTTTATTAAAATATGAATCTTCTTAAGCAAATCCATTTACATTATATGTGCATGTAGGGTTTTCGAAAGGTGACAACAAGTCGTTGGGAGTTTTGCAACGACATGTTTCAAAAGGGAAACAGAGAGTTGCTACGCCAAATTCGTCGAAGAAGAGCATGGCCCAACAAACAACAACAAAACAGCAGCAAGCAACCATTAATGATACAGCCAAATACCCCACAAGTAGACTTAATTATGGATGATGAAGATCAAAGATCTTCGTCTACTTCTTCTTCCTCTGATCATCAATACACCACCCTTGTGCTTGAAAACAAGCGCCTCAAGAAAGAAAACGGGGTCCTCAACTCTGAGCTTTATAGCATGAAAAGTAAGTGCAAGGAACTTCTTGATTTGGTGGCTAAATATGCACATTTGGAGAATGAAGATGATGATGACAGACCAATGTTGTTTGGTGTGAGATTGGAAGTTGAAGGAGAGACGGAGAAGAAAAGAAAAAAGGCTGAGATTAGAGAAAGTGCAACCATTTTACTATCTCAAGCATGCAAATAATAGTAATGTTAAAAGTTTCAATGTAGAATAACAACAAATCATAGGTAAGTTAGGGAAGCAAGCTGCTTGAAATGAAGTAGCTTGTTTACAAGTAGAATAGCAAACACTTGCTGATTTTATGGTTGTAGTTTAAGACCACAATAAGGGCATACATGATAAGTATTTCATTGGCTACGTAAAATGCCTCTTTAATAGTTATCAAGAAGTAGCGTATTAATTCTATTGTCATTTGTGTACTAGAAACCTTTTGTATTTTTCTTTGAGATTGCTTTTGTCATTTTTCTTTTTATTTTAAAAGACTCTCAAATATGATAAATTTAGATATCAACTTTTCACAAATTTTACTTTGTAATTTCACATTTACATGAAATTTGTATATTTAGATTAATATAAAATATGGTTGAATCCCAATCAAACAAATATTATAGCATTTAATAATAATAATAATACATCAAACTATATCAAGCTAACTACACAATTTCAAATTCCTAAAATATGTAGAAGTGATTAGAAATCTTTTGACATGTCATGTATCTAATGGAATTTAAAACATTGGAAGAGGGGAAGTGTTGGATAATTTTGCCCTTTCCTATAAAGTTGGACAATTATTAATTGCATTTTTTGGTTTTTCAATAAATTAAGGTTAAGTTACGTAATTTGATCCAGATAAAGATAATAAAATGACCTAATAAATGATCTAAATCAATGAGTCAAGGTTCAGGTAAAAAATAAATCTAAATTAGTGTGGACTGGACCCATATCAGTCTTGTGATGGGAAAGCCTGATATGAAAATTATATATAAAGATTAAGATCTCCTACAGTTGCTCATATCAATCGTAAGTATAAGAATTCTCTTACCAATTAAGAGAACTTACCTTTTGAGAAAACTGTAGAAAGACCTAAACCTCATGTCGGGAAACACTTTCCATAAAGGTCCAGAGAGATTCATGTTCATTTGGAGTTGGGAAACGACATCGGAATCATAGATGGAACCGAAATCAGGTATTCCACATTACTTTCTTTTTTAATCCTTTCATATATGATCTTGGTATGTAATAAGGTCAGTACTACGTATTACAAGTGGTATTAGAGCGGTTACGAGATCGGATTGCCGAAAACGAAGGCTTTTCGATTTTTCATCTCATATGATTTTCCTCAAGTTTTGATTTTTTTTTCAGTTTTTTTACGTATATAATTACATAAAAGTGGTATACATAAGGCTAGCTATAAAAAACGAGTCAAAAACAGGCCAAACGAAGCAAAAAAAACGACATCCTGACATGTCGAAAATAGCCTTCGACATCGATAGGAGAGGAAACGTCGTGCGCGTGTAGTACAGTAGCCACGGGAAGCAGCGTACGATTGGTGCATGCATCGCGTGCCGACACGTCTCTTATTAGTACGGGCCTTGTGCCTATATCATTTAGACACATACAGTTCTAGTACGGGTATCCATGAATTTGATATGACATAGAGTGATATAATTTTTTAATCCCATAAAGATGTTCTCTAATGTAGTTTAGCATTTAGTTAGAGAACATAAAGGTTTTCTCTAATGCAGTTTAGCATTTGGTGGGAGGAAACAAGTTTTCTCTAATGTTATTTAGCATTCGGTGTGAAAATAGGATTTCTCTAATGCAGTTTAGCATAAAGTTGGAGGAATCGAGACCCACAAACGAGGATGATATAATTTAGATCATAAAGGTGTCATCCTAGTTTGCCACACTTCATTTTCCCATTCATATTAGTGAGGTATTAGGTATACGTGGTTGTATTGGATCTGTGTCGCACATGACACATATATTTGAAGCTTTTCGGTATTGAAAGCCTTGCAGGACAGAATAATGGACTTTCATTATCTTTGTATCAAATGCTTTGTTTTTAAATCTTAGTCAACTAATTCAGTAACGTGGCTTAACCAAGTTTTTAAATTGTTTATAAACTAGAGTCAAAACTGCAACTAATGCTTATCCAAAGGGGAAAATGTTGAATAATTTTGTCATTTCTTATAAAGTTGGACAATTATTAATTGCATTTTTTTATTTTTTAATAAATTATCGATTAAGTTATGTGATTTGATCTAGATAAAGATAATAAAGTGACCCAAGAAATGATTTAAATCAATAGGTCAAAGCTCAGGTGAAAAATAGATTCCAGTTAGTGTGGACCGGACCCATATCGGCCTTGTGATGGGAAGCCCGATATGGAAGTTATATATAAAGGTTAAGGTCTCCTGCAGTTGCTCATATCAATTGTAAGCATAAGAATTCTCTGACCTGTTAAGAGAGCTTACGTTTTGAGAAAACTGTAGAAAGATCTAAGTCTCGTGTCGGGAAACACTTTCCATAAAGATCCCGAAAGATTTGGGTTCGTTTGGAGCTCGGAAACGACATTGGAATCATAGATGGAACCAAAATTAGGTATTTCGCATTATCTTCGTTTTTAATCATTTCATGCATGATCCTGAGTATATAATAAGGTCTATACTCCGTATTACAGGAAGTACTTTTATATCTTTGGACACCAAACTAAAATAGACATGATAAAATTTCAGAATCAAAGGATTATTTGTTGAGAATTGAAACATCAATAAAGTGGATAAAAAAGTAACTATGTAAGGATTTTACACCCATTAGGGCCGAAATAAATAGTTTCCTAAACAAAATCATGTTTCTAAATAGTTATCGAGTGTGTGTGTAATTGTATGTATGAAACAAAAATCATAGGATACAGGGAGAGTTGTTTCGATATTTAGTCATCGATCAGCTAACCTATGGTAACATCAATATGGAGTAGAAAATCCCAAGTAGCGGATTCCCCGTATAACTTCCCGTTCTGCTTATCAATTAAACATGATGTCACATTCATAGAAACTCGTTGAGGAAGTCACTTAGTTCTGGTTGATGTAGCCACCTAATCAAGGAAGAAAGAGTTAGCCACTCAAATGAGTGATTTCCAAATGTCTAAAACGAAAGGTCTTTGCCTATCAAATCAAGAAGAAGTACATAGATCTCGTAATCGTCATTAATATTGGTGGAAGGAAATGACCAACAAAACAGCAGACTTATTTGTTGACTTTGAAAAAAATTGGGTGATCAGTGGCTACTAACAATATTGAACTTCTCTCTTGGAAAATATATCACGTGCTTACGTGTGGGGGACTATAATAAATGGTCTTGCGATGAAATTGAGGACATGTGAGAATGAAAACAACGCCAAAAGTTGACTGCAAATCATATGGGTTGAATAAATGGCATACGATATGTTTTAAAGCAAGAAATTTGAACATGAATTTTACATATGGGTCCTTATTGTTATCCGAGTCTCCATTAAAACCTGGTTACATTACATGGGTTTGTCCACACGAGGCACAAGGAGAGGTCTTTTGATCTTGCCCTTGTTTTTTCTTTTATTATCATTATTCTTTGGAAATTTGCTTGATTGCTTATGTGAAATTTGCTGTATTTTATGAGGATAAAAAATCGTAAAGCTTTTAAATTCATACAAGCACTGTTTTAAAAATTGGACCGGACTGCTCGGTTCGACCGGTGACCGATCGATTATCTGGTCCTGTTCAATCTTAAAAACCAGTTCTCAATTAAACCAGTGAGAATCAAACCGGTCAATTGACCAGTCAAATCGGTACGGTCCGACCACTGGTTCAATAATTTTTTTTTTATTTTTTTGGTATTTTTAAATATTATTAATATTATATATAATTAAATATAATTATTGCATAATTATGACGTCATACAGGTTCGACCGGTGGTTGAGGTGACCAGTAAAGCTTCTGGTTCAATGTCCAGTCCGGGTTTCAAAACACTACATACAGGAATTTTGAGAAGGGTTATTTCTTAGTGATATTTTGGCATTCTTTAATTTTTTTAAAAACATATTGGACTAATTATTATATCTTGACAAATCAACGAGAGTGTATGCTGTTCACCAAAGAGACGAGAGAAAAGGAAAGGAGAGTGTATGCTGATAAGTCGTCACAATCTCACAAGCAATATCTCAATTGTCGTCGGCTTCTTCCACTTTGGTGATTTACTAGTCTTTTTTTATTAGCCACAGCTTTGAGAGTTTCATACCATACCCTCCCAACCTGACCGGAACAAACCTGGGCTGACAAATTTAGGTAGAATTTCTGACATAGGAAATATGTGACTAAAACAAAGAAAAGATCAAATCTACACAGATTATTACTCTTGACTGAAAGAAAAGGCATGGATTTCGGAAGTTTATAATTTCAACCCTGTATCAAAATTTTCACAAGTCTAAGGATCATCAATGTCCCTGATCTCCATCAAATACCAACTTATCTGTCATGTTAGGTTGCACTTCTAGTTTCAAGCAGTAGCATAGCAAGGAAGATAATAACGCATCGCAATACACTATTGCTTACAAAAGAATAGAATAGAACAATGGTAATGTAAAACGAACTTCTGATGTTTCTTTTCCACAAGGAAAATCATTCGAGATAGAGTATTCAAACAAAATTTAGTGCCCCTATACCAGTTCTTTGTGTTTAATACATAGCAACTTGTACAAGCTTGGCATAGTCGTGCAAAAAAATAGCACAAGAGCAATGCCTTTGGTGCAAGTACCTATAATATTGCAATGAAAGAAGTGGAAGGTAAGTATGATGTGAAAATCCTATTCGAGGATTCCAAAAACTAATTCTAACTCAAGGTCTAGCTGCAAAATGGTTGAAAATGGTTTCTAGAGTTGACTGGCCGACGCTGTATTCTGCTATGCCCAATCGATTTCTGAGATAGGCATGAATTAACCAAGAAAAGAAAGACATTGGTTAAAATGAAAATAGTCAGAAGATATACAATAAGGTGGAGGGAGAGAGATGGAGAGAAAGAAAGAAAGAAGAAAGTTAAAACTGTGTTAAAACTGTACTTGAAGCTTTTTACCTGTTTTGCTCCAAGAGACCGAAAACATCGGCTTACGGAAAGACCTTCTCCATGTGGCAACTGAAACAAAATTTTGGATGAGTACGATGCACATATAGGATCCTTTCCAACCAAAATCACCCATTTGAATACTGAAAGAAGTTCTTCATTAGTTTGATCCTATAATGTAAACTTATGCAGCCATAATAATCTAAAGACAAATATCTGAACCTGTATATGATGTAAACTTGTGCAGTCATAATAATCTAAAGACAAACCGTCTGATCCCGTATATGATGTAAACTTGTGCAGCCATAATAATCTAAAGACAAACCGTCTGAACCTGTATATGATGTAAACTTGTGCAGTCATAATGATCTAAAGACAAACCGTCTGAACCTGTCTTGAGATAAAATTTGGCAGGAAGGAAGGCCCTTACACTGTTGGCATCTTAGCAGTGAAGGCTTTTATCTAGTTTCCTAACATTCTGAAACATTCTTCCTAGGCATCCAATATGTATGTTCTAAATGCATCAACACCAACCACTTTGGAATTTACGCAGGGACTAGCAATGTTTGGGCCTCAAAGATACATCATCACTGGGAAATTTCACACCTAAAACATGTCATATTGACACATGAAATTCCAACATCCTATTCAATTTCCCAAACTTTACCACTCACTATTCATGCCACAATCATAAGGTTCATTTTATAACCAAATAAAAAATAATAACAATGTAGAACTTATTTAATTGAAGCCTGTAAAAAGACACGTGAGCCTGTTGCAATACTTACTCTCTTTTTTTCCCCCCATTTTCCATAGAATACAAAATTTGACTAAAATTGCATTGTCCTATATTGCCATGCATTTAAAAGAAGGCCCATGTATCAAACATTAAAAACATATAAGCAGCAGAATGATGAAAAGACTCCAAGCTTTATTTATTCTACCTGATATTTAATACTCAAACCATTGCACCCTTGAAATGTCGCTGCAGGGAATGAGGAGTGGACAAACATATCAATCGCTGAGATTTTTTCCTTTGCTAACCACCACTCGGAAAATACTGGCAGCGGTATACCCCCTAGATAAAAGTTTAAGCATTTAATGTCAACATTCTAGCTAGGGAAGCAAACATAAGAATCAGCATTCATGTAGACGTATGGAAACTATGCAATCTGAAAAAAATCAAATCTAGCAACCAGCAGTTGGAAGAAAATTTTCTGTTCTTGAGGCCTAAGCAAGAGTGAAGCTATGACTGAATAAAACGTGATCAATGTAGAGAACAATTCGCTCATATGTAAAACTACAAGTATGGAGAGGCACTATCTTCAAATTATGACCAAGATGTACCGACAAAGATACAGTGACAATAAAAGCTAAAAGTTACAATAAAGAGAACAAAAATTAAAGTATTGCAGAGTGACAAACATACAGGTCTGAGAAGATTAAAGGAATACACCAAGGACATGAATAACAACTCAAGATATACGCATAACTTATTACCATCTCGAAGTAATTGCTCTGACAATTGTTCACCAAACATTTCATCAGAGTCGGCAGTGGTTGATACAAGTATCTTCACCCGCTCTTCATTACCAAGCCAGTGTCCAACCATAACTATCATTTTCTGGGACAAGCTTATCTCTGCCGCTGATGCATTTTCAGATATGAGGAAGTCAGTGCCTCCAATGCAAACTTCAAGGTCATCAAGTAAGTTTCTTGGATGCGAATAAGCATTCAAAAGCCTTTCTCGTATCATTTGGCAAAGGTATTCCAGATCCAAGGGGCTTATCTCACTAGGTTTAACCTGAAAGAAGAGTAACAAATTAAATTCAATATACCTGTCCAAGTAGATGCAAACAATCTGCGTTTAACTTCATACATTTTGGATCCTATTTCCCGTCCCTATTTTCTATTTAAATTCATATTTTCCCTTAGTAGAACTTCTAACAAGTACATTTTATCCATGAAACTATTTTCTAGAGGTAGAAATGGACATATGTTTCACTAAAATTATATCAAAAATACCAAAAGGAGATTTTTTCTAGTTTTGTAGGCATGATAAAACCTAGGAAAGAAAAGTAGGTTTTAAAGTCTATTAACCTCTTAAAACTAGAAAACCTGTTTCCCCAAAAAAGAAATATTTATTCTATTTCTAGTACAGAAACACCAACATAACAACTCAAGTATATGGATTGAATGGACAGGGCCTTTATAGTTGGTAGGTTTCAAGCCCCATCCACATTGACCTCATTTATGGTGGATTCGTAATTTGATGTGATGTTTTCAACATTTCCTGTAAAGGGCCATGTTCTATAAATATTTGATTCCTTTGCAACCCTCACCAAATAGCTTGAAATTTTGGTTGAATGATATCCTGGCACTTCACAAGGTTTCAACATTTTCCCCAACAAAGATATCGTCTTTCCAAAGAGAGACTCTAAAACTACACCTAGCATACCTCTAGCTCAAGATGGTTTCCAAATCGTGTTTTCAGATGCTGAGGACTTCCAATGCATCTCAGTCGACCTCCAACCTTCAAATTATAAAAGACAAATTATTTCCTTATCGGAGGTGTTACCGGAAGCTTAAGCTTCAGAAGCATAAAGCAAATGTACCATGATCCCAATACGAGTGCACAATGCTTGTGCTTCATTCATGCTGTGAGTAGTAAGAATTACTGCTGTCTTTCCCTGTCTGGTTGACAAACGGGATATTACTTCCCACATAAACCGTTTGGCAATAGGATCCATGCCTACATTGAGTGATAACAAGTAACAGTTATTTTAGCTTGTGGAAATATGAAGCTTGACCAAGAAACAAAAAACATAGCTACTAGGCAGAAATCAAATGCTTCCACATGCAGTTAAGTCTCTAAGGACTAATCAGCGAATAATCTCTATCAAGAATGATGAAATTCGGATGTAAATTGTGAGTTTGCCCCTATTCTCAACATAAATATGTGAAGAAGCTTTTCCACTCTACAACAGAACTCAGCAAGATCAGCATACTGCAAAAACTCAAGAGAACTATTTAATAGCATACACCTAAGGCAGTTTAGGATGATGCGACTCCAAAAATCAATTAACGAGACGATTCATAGACTATTTTATGGTTCCATAATTTTACTATTGCCTGCTTGTAGTACTGCTATCCTGCTCTCTATTGTCCTTTTAACAAACGCAAAACTCAATGCTTAACATAAAAATCCAATCAGCTTTAGTCATTCTTAATTTTAACTCATTAATGACAGATATAACCATATTTGATAAAAATTATAAATACAGTAACATAACTGATTGTTTGATCTAATTAAGAAAATATCTACATATAGCTTATGGCAAACTATACATATTAACTGAGAAGAATAAGAACATGAAAAAGAAATGTGAATAACACAGAATATGAAACTGTAAAGCATATAGAGGTTTTTACGAATGAGTTGCACTATAGTTGTAAGCAAACATAAATGGAATGAAGTAATAATGGATAAAATGGAAAAGAAATAGTCAGGACGAGAGAAAACTAATTATCACAATCCAATTGATAAACAAGATGATGCAGCACATGTAAGGCAAATACAGCAAATTAAGTTTCATTACATATAAGGAAACAAGAGTACGCAGCACCGAAAACATAAAGGCAATCTACCCTAAAGCAGAAAACGATGAATTAATTTTAGTATTAATGGCCAATAGACACCCCCTTAATAACCCATATGGCAAACAAAAGATTTGACCCAAAAAAGACTTCTACCCCATTAATAAGCAATTCTATGTCGTCGTTCTATGTTGAAAATTAATTGTTGATATTATAGAAATAATCAGCTAATTATCTCAAATATCAACTAATTATTTATAGAGAACAAATAGATAATTAGTTGACATTTTATTAATTAGTTGAGATTTTATTAATTAGAGAATAAATAGATTCTTCTTATTTTAAGGAGGTGATTTAGGGCCGTATTGTCCTATATGCTCCTTGTACTATTCACAAAAATTAAAGAAGAATTAATTTGTCTTCTTTTCTCATGGTATCAGAGCCACAACTTCTTTACAATACATTTCCCTGTCTTCATTCAAATCAGTCCTAAATGGACTATTGCTTAGCGATAACTGGCCAACAAAGAAACTCCTTATCCTCCAACAATGATTTCAGCAGTTCGGGCTAATCCCGGTGTTATGACAAGTAACGTACAACATAGCTATGATCTTTTTGGCTCAAATTTGCCTTTTTAATTGACAAATCACAGGTTGAATGGTCATAATTACCTAGAATGGTTGCAAACAATAAAGTTGGCCATTGAAAGTAGAGGAAAACTCAGGTATTTGATTGAAGAGACAACAAGGTCTACTTCGGATGATCCAAATATGGTAATATGGAGGTTCGAAAATTCTTTGATCATAGCTTGGTTGAATAATTTTGTGGAAGCTGTAATCGGAAAAACTCATATGTTTTTGCCAATAGCTAAAGATGTGTGGGATGCGGTTCTCGAGACGTATTATGATATCGAAAATTCTTCTAAAATTTTCAAACTAAAAACGAAGCTAGGGAAGGCCAAGCAAGGTTACTGTGACGTTACATTGTTTTATAACAACTTGTAACTTTGTGGCATGAATTGGACCTATGTTATGAAGATTATTAGGATTGTCCAAATGTCAGTGTTCGACATTAAAAAAAAAGGAAGAAAATGATAGAGTTTATGTTTTTCTTGTAGGATTGAATCAAGAATTGGATGAAGTCAAAGGCTGAATTTTGGGAAGAATTTGAATCAAGAATTGGATGAAGTCAAAGGCCGAATTTTGGGAAGAAACCCTTTACCCTCTATCGAAGAGGTTTTCTCGAAAGTAAGGAGAGAGCAAGCAAGGCGGAAAGTAATGATTGGCAACACCAAATCAGAGCTGAAGGTTCCGCTCTCATGTTGAAGGGAATAGAGGCTGAGGGGGAGAGAAAAAACAACAAAAAGAACATGGTGTGCTCACTGTAAACGTGATTTACACACCTAGGAAACAAGCTGAAAAATTCAAGGTAAGTCAAAAAATTGGAAGAAAAAACAATTTGGAGACAGCTGTACCTCCCAAGACAACACTATTGAATCCAGGCCGGAAAAGTTTTTTGGCATGCAGCCTTTCACAAAGGAATAGATAGAGCAGATCTATAAAATTCTTTAGTCTCAAAATTTCTCCACTCCAAATCCTACCTGTTCTTTAGTTCAAAAAGGTAATTATTAGTTGCCTCTAGTTTCAGTGTCAATTTACGTCATTCTTGGATACTTGATTATGGGGAAACATATTTTATGACTAGGTCCTATAAATTGTTTTCTTCACATAGTCCTTATGTAGGAAATCAAAGAGTAAAATAGCTGATGGTTCCTACTTAGCAATAGCTAGGAAAGGATCAATCGTTCTTTCCCCTAATCTTACACTCCACAATGTTCTTCATTTTCCTAAATTATCCAACTTCTTGTCAATTAATAAAATAACTATTGACCAAAATTGTCAAACTAATTTTTCTTCATTTCATTGTCAATTCCAGGATTTGAATACGGGGATGATGATTGGCAATGCTAAATAAGTTGGAAGCCGTTACTTCGAAAATGGACATAACTTAAACAGACAATCCCAGAGAACTTGTCTTAATTCTATTTCAATACTTCATGAGAATAAAATTATGTTATGGCATTTTAGATTTGGACATCCAAGTTTTCATTATATGAGACATTTGTTTCAGAAGTTTTTTACAAATAAAGATCTATCTTCATTTTAGTGTGAAATTTGTCAAATTGCTAAAGATCATCGACTATCTTTCACAGCACAACCTTACAGGGCCACAAAACCTTTTGCTACAATCCATGTTATATTTGGGGACCTTCGATAATAAAAACAATAACTAAAAAAAGATGATTCATAACTTTAATTGATGACCACACTAGAATCACTTGGTTATTTTCACTTAATGAGAAGTCAAATGTTGAGAGGGTGTTTCAAAATTTTTATAACATGATTAAAACATAGTTTCAAACTAGAATTCAAGTTTTTAGAAGTGATAATGGAAAAGAATACTTCAACAAGGTTTAAGGAATTTGTTTGTTGAAAAATATTTTATTCATCAAAGCCCATATATTGACACCCCACAACAAAATGGAATAGCAGAAAGAAAAAATAAACATCTATTAGAAATTGCAAGATCTCTAATGTTTTCAACTAATACTCTTAGGTACTTATAGGGTGAGGCTGTCCTAACAGCTACATATTTGATCAATAGGATGCCTTTAAAAGCTTTAAAATTTCAAACACCTCCTAATTGTTTCAATAAATATCTTCCTTCATCTTGATTATAACATGATCTCCCTCTTAAAGTGTTTGGGTGTACTGCATTTGTTCATATTCATGACAACAATCGGGGAAAACTTGATCCTAAAGCACAAAAATGTGTTTTTGTTCGATATCCTTCCACTCAAAAAGGGTGAAAGTGCTTTGATCCAATAACTAAAAGGTTTTTTATTTCCATGGATGTCACCTTTTTTCAAAGATAAACTTTTTTTTTCTCACCTCATCTTCAGGGGAAGACACATAGTGAAGATTCATTTTTTGATATTTATGACCATGATATAAATATTTTCTATAATTCTGATTCAATCTCCAGAGAAAAAATGAAATGTGTGCAAGATAAGATGGAAATCATTTTAAAGGGAAAGTCTTTTTGAGAAAATATCCAGAACGACAGAAAAGCACAAACAACTTGCAGCATGGCCAAGAGTCTAACCCAGAAACAAATCCAAAAAATAGAGACCAACCAAGTAAATCTAGTTTGAGTCTATTTCTATTGAGTCAGTGTCACATGAACCAATATCTATTCCAAAGTCGAATGAAACCTTAGATTTACCCATTGTTCTTAGGAAAGGTTCTAGAACTTCTACCAAGTATCCTTTGCATAACTTCTTATCATATCAATGTCTATCTCCATCATTTCAAGTATTTTTTTTCTAAGTTATCCAATGTTTCCACTCCTAAAGAATATAAAGGAGGCTTTAAATATTCCTAAGTGGAGGGATGTAGTCTTGTAAGAGGTAAGAACTTTGGAGAAAAATAAAACGTCGAAGGAATTTGATCTTTTAAGAGGGAAAACATTGAATGGATGTAAACGGGTGTTCACCATAAAGTACAACTCTGATGGATCACTTGAAGATATAAAGCTCGCCTCGTTGCTAAAGGGTTTACACAAACCCATGACATAGATTATTCAAAAAAAAATTTCATCTGTTGTGAAGTTAAATACTGTGAGAGTGTTGCTTGCTATTGGAGTTAATCTCGATTAGAGTCTACATTAGTTGGATGTGCAAAATGCCTTCCTAATGGAGATTTAGAAGAAGAGGTGTACATGGAGCTTCCCGCAGGATTTAGTGAAAGTTTCGAAAAAGGGATATGCAAACTAAAATAATCCTTATATAAGCTGAGACAATCACCAAGGGCCTGATTTAAAAGATTCACAAGATTTGTGAAATTATAAGGTTTCTTACAAAGGTAGTCTAATTATACTCTATTCATAAAAACTTCTTCAAAAGGAAGGACTGTGATTCTAACATATGTAAACGACATTATCCTCGCTAGTAGTGATCTTGAGGAAATTGAAATTCTTAAAACTAATCTCTCAAAGGAGTTTGAAATCAAAGACGTGAGGTATCTTAGATACTTCTTAAGGATGGAAATTGCTAGATCTAAGAAGGGCATAGCAATCTCCCAATGAAAGTATATTCTGAACCTTCTAGAAGAAATTGGGATGAGTGGATGTAAACCATCAGATACACTTACAGAATTCAACTCAAAGTTCGGTGAAGTTAAGGAAGGAGTTCTAGTAGATATAGGTCAATATCAACAACTAGTAGTAACGCTAATATATTTATCTCACACCAAACCAGATATTTCCTTTGTTGTCAATGTGGTAAGTCAATTTATGCATACTTCCTATAAAGAACACTTGGAAGCAGTGTACAAAATCTTAAGATACTTAAAGGGAACTCCAGGTAAAGGATTATTCTTCAAGAAAAGCGATCAAAGGAGAGTTGAAGTCCACACTGATGCTGATTGGGCAGGGTCTCTTATTGACAGAAGATCAACTTCTGGGTATTGCACATATTTGTGGGGGAAGCTAGTAAACTGGAAGAGTAAAAAACAAAGTGTGGTAGCCAAAAGTAGCGCGCGGAGGCAAAATATAGGGTAATGGCTGAAGGAATTTGTGAAATAATTTGGCTTAAAAGAGTGATGGAAGAACTTAAGAAACTAGTGGAGCACCTAATGAAGTTGTTTTGTGATAACAAAGCAACTTTTAGTATTGCCAACAATCCATTTCAACATGATCTGACGAAACATGATGACATTGACAGACATTTTATAAAACAAAAACTTGAAAGTGGACTCATTTGCATATCATTTGTACCTATAACACAAGTTGTTGATGTCTTCACCAAAGGGCTATTAAGACGGAATTTTGGGTTCTTTGTAAGCTATTTGCGCATGATCAATATCTATGCACCAACTTAAGGGGAAGTGTTGATATTATAAAAATAATCTTGATATTATAGAAATAATCAGCTAAGTATCTCTAGAGATAATTATTTGATTCTCTTTAGATAATTAGTTGATATTTTATTAATTAGTTAAGATTTTATTACTTAGAGAATAAATAGATATTTCCTATTTTAAGGAGGTGATCTAGGGTTGTATTGTCCTATATATTCCTTGTACTATTCACAGAAAAATTAAGGAAGAATTACTTTATCTTCTTTTTTAGTAATATATATGTTTGATTTTTGAACAAATTCCCCTTCTTTCTCTTTTTTTCCCCTTTCCTCCACTCACATAGTAAGCATTGGTGTGGTTACCTGTTGATGGCTCATCTAGAAAAACTATAGGAGGATCTCCAATCATTGCAATCGCAACAGACAGTTTACGCTTATTTCCACCACTGAGAGTAAATGATGGTTTCTCTGCATGCTTCAACAAGTCAAACTCCATCATCTTATCCATGACAACCTGTTAATGGGATGAATAGACAATATAGACCAGTCATTTGGTTATAATCCAAAGAATGGTATGAACATGACCACTTTCAAATTATGAACTTAAGGCAGAATGTTGATGTTGCATCAGACCATGAAATTCATACGTCCAACAAAGAAAAATGAAAGATGCAAACTAAATCAATAAATAAATCTAAAGGTTAATGTTAAGTTGACAACATATTTGTAAAGAAATTATAACAGTGTACAGATGAATTTCTACAATTTTAACAAGATATGAATTTCTACAATTTTAACAAGATATACGTACATCATCTACTCTATAATCTGAAACTCCTTTTATTCTTGCATAAAGCTCCAGATGCTCTTGGACAGTTAAGAATTCCAATAAAGCATCATACTGGGGACAATAACCGATCTACATATTATAAACATAGATTAGTGAAATTTTAGCAACAGGACTCTAGAGAGTGATTCAACCATAAATCAAGAATGTGAATAATGAAATGAAAGCATACATGACGCCTAACAGCTTTGGGGTCCAAACGTATATCTTTTCCGAAAATAAAAGCAGTTCCATCGGTGGGAGATTCTTCTCCTGAAAATGATGAAAATGATAGTGTAAAGTTTCAATATAATGTTAGTTCGAAAGGTCAAATTGATCCTATGATCTTCATGAATGTTATACATTTATCAATTTCTTAATTCCATAGCTGGAAGCCTCCAAATCTTTTAGAGAAAAATAAAAATTCTAAATCAATTGTTGCCCATCTGGAATACCTTAGAAATTAAGTCCTATCCTTCACACAAAAAAATTAAAATGTTGAAAACTTTTCTAACATACCAGATAACATGGATAGTGTTGTAGTCTTCCCAGCACCATTAGTTCCCAAAAAGCCAAAACATTCTCCTGGTTGTACTGAGAAACTCAATGAAGATACAGCAACTTTCTTTCCCTGTTGTCCTCCAGGATACACCTAAAATGTATAACTCTTGTTATAATCTTAAGCTTCTTGCCATGCCACTAGCATAATATACATACAAATTGAAAACCTATAAGATTACTATTAGACTTTTTAATAGGGGCAAAGTGTAGAGTTCACTAAAAATAATTAGGCTTGGGTCAACTATTATTAAAATGACTAGAACTAGTCATTTGGATAGTTGACTCTTACCACGTATAAACCCTTTAACATTTTCATGTCTAGTCAATATAGAATACTCTAACACTCTCCTTCAAGTGCAACTGGGACTGGACATCTAGTTGTCACTAGAAATAAACGCAGTAGTAACCGGACCAGGCCATTAGGACTAGACATGTAGACTGACAACCAAGAAACTAATAATCCGGACCAAACCTGCTCTAATACCATATTAAATTTTTTTAATATATGCAGAGTGTAGAATCTACTAACAATAATTAGGCTTGGGTCAACCATTATCAAAATGATTAGAACTAATCATTTGGATAGTTAACCCTTACCACTTATAAACCCTTTAATATTTTCATATTTAGTCAATATGTGATACTCTAACAATTACCTTTTGAAGATCACGCAGGTAGATAATGGCGTTTTCAATGGAACCAGAAAGTACCCTACTTCTTTCTGTCTTTACATCGATGTCATCATCAAGGTTGCGGCCAACAGATCCTGAAGGATATTCTAGCAAGGGTTCCAAATAACTGGAGGAAGTATTACACCCGAACTTACTGACATTTCTCCAGCACTGTTTAATTGAGAACAGATTCACTTTGTGGAAAGGTAAGATTTCCAATGCAAGTGTAAGAAGGAAGTAACTAATGCCCTGTCACAAGGTAGAAAAGCCAATTACATAATTATAAGCACATTTACTTCAAATATCACGTATAATTCAAAAGACTAATTAACAAAAGGAAATATTAGTATAAAAGATAGCTCACTAATGCTTAGAGCTTGTGTTGATAAAACTTTATAGAAATAATGAATTGGTGAAAGCAATCCTTCGAAATTGTTAACTTCCCCCATAAATAGGAAAAGAGGAAGTAGGAGGAAGGAGAAATATTAATGTTTATTTTATTCAGCTATATTTCTTTACCAACACAGTAAAGGGTAATGGATACTTTCCTAAAAAGATGACATGCTTATGCTTAGAGCTTTCATAGAGAATTCTATACTCTATTTTTCTTAATAAAGTTCAGTCAATGACTATTAGGAACAGATATAAAGTTAAAGATTATACAATATTGAAATTTCATCCTGAATTAACTGCTATTTATAATCATTAAAATAAATGAGCTATCTAGGAATGAGTTACATATCTAGTTGCACAAGGCTCTAATACCATGTCAAGAAACCACGTGGCACAAAAGCTTAAGCTGATGGGTGAGGAACCCATGAATGGATCATATATATTTCTAACACTTTCTAGTTTAAATTGATGGATTAAAACCTAAAGAATATATTTCAATCAATTGTTTACGTTTCTCTTCTAAACTCCTTCGATATCCTTATACAATGGGATTTAAACACTAATAAAGCATTGCTGTGATATCAAATTAAGAAACAGATTTAGAGACAAAGCTTCAATAATGAAAATCAACCTCGATGCCAAGATAACAAATGGAGGCACCCGTTACATTCCAATCGAAAACTTCATCGCTATCTTTATCTTTCATTCCTTGTCGCAAAAGAGCTAACGAAGCAAGTCCATCAGCAAGGCAAAACCCTGGAAATAATCTGAAGAAATTCTGGAAAAGTGTATGATGACTGTCAAAATTGATATGTCCACCAATGCATATAAAAAAGCAATTTATTAGTGTGAACTCAAAGTACAAGGAAAACGAATAGTCCATAAGTAGTGGCAAAAATATCACTTTAAGAGTTTAGAGATCAAATTTTACAAGTAGTGGAAAAAACAGCAAAAGCTCCAGAAGCAATATAAACAAAATCACCACACAAGAAATACAGAACATGGAAGCGTAGCCATATGAACCAAACACAAGCTTCATATATTTGCTAACTTTAGTCTTTTACTTTTACTTTTACTATAAAAATACTCCAGTCTTTTGTTGAAGATAAACAGCAAGAGGAGAAATTCCCATTGAATTATTATAATCAAAGGATTAGGAACACAAATCAAAACCATGGCAAAACTTTATACCAGTTTTTTTCCTTCTTTGTTATTCATTTCACTCAAATCTTATTCCTCACCTCCAAGAAAAAACTACACAACTCCTTTTGAAAAAAATTAAAGTTTAAACAAAGTTAAGGCTAATTGTTGTTAGATTCATGAACTTAGCTATTTAAGAGATGAAGGATAAAGTTGAATATAGAATATTGTAAACAAGCCAAAATGATGGATCTCCTCCAGCTTCCATGTTCTTCTATGCTTCAGAACTAAGGCTCTCAGAAACCAGAGAAACTAACTTACTGGAGGCGCTTCAACTGATCAAATCTCAAATCTCTCATGCACAAGACAATAAACTTCCAGGAAAAGACCATTCTAAGTAACAGGGATAATGAATGGATTAAGATAGTACACAAATAGGCCAAAATAGAAGCAGATATCAGGATCTGCTACCATGCTCACAGTACCAAAGTCAAAAGTCAAGGCCTTGGGTCAAAAGTGATTTATCATTACAAAAACCCTCATACAAGACAAATATACAAATAATCCATGATTTCCAAATATCTGCTGCCAACAATACGTGCTTCGAAAGTCACAAGTTTCTGAGGGAAAATATATGATATCTAATTATTCAGAATAATGGCAACACCACAAACACCATCCAGTTCACCAAAAGTAAACAAGCTAATAATGTAGAAAGGAAAACAACCTTAAGAAAATTATTGATACTTGTTGTTGCTTGGATAAGCCCCATGATGAATGATATGACCATTAGAATCAATCCAGAGAAAAAGTGAACCAACAGAACCACATTCTGAAAATAAATTAGAAGCATTAACGTGTCAGCTTAATCCTAAATGCCTTGAACTCCGACAATAAAATGCAAAATGGACTGTTGTTCTACCTGAGCCATGGTGTGCTCAGAGAACAAGAATGTAAGGCAGTAGGTTGATGATGCAATGGCTAGGCCATACTCCAAAAACATAAGCAGCGTTGGCAAGAAACAACCACTTCCAACAAACTGATCCAAACCTGCAGAACATGTTCAGGCTATTTTTAGAAATACAAAAGTGGAGAAGAGCGAACTCCAAATTTAACTTTAGTAAAGAGTCAATGAAGAATGAACTCTAGTTTCCATTCAGATGCCCACATACTTCACCACTTGGGCATAAATTTTAAACTTGCAGTATTTTTTTTTTTGATAAAATGTAAATAACAATTATCAAATGGGATATGTACAACAGAATTGTTGGGGCATACCCCAATCGGTTGGGACACACAAAACAATGTTCCACAACCACAGAAACACAAAATGAGGTTAGGGACCCTAAACCCCAATACACCCAAAAAGAGCAAAACATATGTGAAAATCACTACAGCATACATCTAAAATGGGGCATACCCCAATCACAACAATGCATGCGTGCCCCATGCAGGCCGGGGCAATGCACCAACCTAAAAGTCAATCTGCAGATAGCAACTCATAAACCTAACCAAACTAAAAGGCAAAGTAACAGCAGGAAAATCAGAAGTTAATCATCTCAGGAGGATAAAGACGATAGAGTAACTTATACACAAAAGTTTTAATGCGGGCAATAGCATCAGCCTGAGTAAAAGTGGCATTTTCCATCTGAACTGCATTTCTGATTTTCCAAAGGGTATAGAGAGTACAAAGCAAACCAAGCCGGGCAGCTTTGCTACGAATGAATGCACCTTTATACTCGCATCGGATCCACTTAATGGCACGCAGAAGGGAGGTCATCTCCCGTGTCAATCCAAGCCACCTTCGGATGGCTATCCAAACAGCAGATGTAAATGGACAATTAAAGAAAAGATGTGCCACAGATTCAGGTGCAGTACCACATAGGGGGCAAGTTCGATCCAGCTCCAAAAACAATAGATTGTCTTTAGTAGGCAAACGGTTCCTCAAGCTAAGCCATGCAATAAAAGAGTATTTAGGTGGAATATACCTCTTCCAAATAAATGACATCCAGGGTTTGCTCTCTTGTTTGGTCCTCAGCACTTCATAACTTTGATTGGAGGGCAAAGAGCCTTCCACACATAGTTTCTGAAGAGTTTCCTTTGCAGCAGATATTCCCCCCAATCTACTAACAAAAGTGTCACGGATGGAAGCCAACTTCTTCATTAAAGATGAATCTCGGGGGTGGGCCTGCCATTCCCAAATAGGGACTCCTCTCAAATAATAGGTATGGACCCAGCGAACCCATAAGGAATCCGCTTCGGCATGGATATTCCAAAGTACTTTTGCTAATAGAGCAGAATTCCAGGTCTTACAATGCTTGAGTCCCAAACCTCCCTCTTCACGGGGAAGGCACATGCTATCCCATGCCACTTTAAAATATTTGCCACCCCATAAGAAGAGGCGACAGAGTGAGGTTATCCTATCAATGATAGCTATAGGGAGGGGGAAAGCCTGTTGGGATATTTCAAGATTGACCAAAAACGTCCCTCAATCCATCTAAACTACAATTAACTGTAATATCCTTAATATGATGACATAATTCTATAAATCACGACACATTGTTACCAAAGATATATATCCTTATATTAAAAAAAGTGACTTCATGACCTTATGCATTATGTAATGTAAACACAAGTTTTAGGAGGCCAAATTAGAATCTAGAAGGGGATGGAACAGCGCTGGAATTTGCCAGATAAAAGATGAACATAACAGAATATGTATCTTAAAATAATTAAATTCCTTGATGAGACAATAAATAATATTCTAATATAAAAAATTGCTCCGATTTTCTTTACATCCTTAAGAATTTTGGTTTGTTTCAACATGATGATTTATGTTTTGTTTGTTCTTGAGGATTTCATTCCATGTTGAAGATATTTTTTTATTTTTTTTTGTAAGTTGATGGAGTAGCAGTGTCAACTTAAATAAAAACTTCACTCACGGCTGTTGGAAAACTCAACTACAGTTGCATATCTCAGTGAACCACTTTCCAAGTGATAAGAATTTTATACTTGGGCTCTGTTTATTAGTGAAATGGATATCTCGTTGAATTACTTTCCAAGCAACAAGAATGTTATATTGTTGTCCATTTATTAGTGAATGGGAAGTGTATATATTGAGATATGGGCTTCACTAACAGTAATTCAACTAACTGTTAGCTTTTATCCTTGATTGTAATAGTATTTTCTTGAAATATTATATTAACTAATATGTTGTTATTATTAGAAATAGAAGGGCTAGAGCCTTGTTAACAGCATGTCAGACTATTATCTATTCTTCTCTCCCATACTAGGTGCAATGTGTTCCAAGAAAAGGAGTATTCATGTAATTAACTATATAGAGGCTAAGCATATGAATACATTAAGCCTTATTTTTCTAATATCTTTATATTAATATTAACATGGTAGAAAAGCTAGGTGGAGAGATTGAAACCCAAGAAATCCCTAATCTCCCTAATAAAGACGCCATCATGTTTGCAGAAGATAGGCAATCTGCAACCTCCTTAGCATGCTCTAGCATCCATTTGAACATTGTCCAACCACCGGCAGACATTTTCTGGCCATCATTAGAGTCGTCATGCTGCCCTCTTTCTTCCACCCATGACCACCCCTTATTTTGACTAACAACATCATATTGTTGTTGCCACTTGTATATAGAACCTAAATAGTCCTTGTGACAATCCTTTAGCATACATTATTGCCTTATTTCTCTATATAATCATAGCGTCATCATGGGCCTTTGTATCATTTACTCTCTAGGAGCTCTATGTCAATAACTTTTGCATCATTTGGATGTCAAAAAAGCCTTTGTTCCTTAAGAGGTTCTGCGCCTAATACTGTGTGACATCTCAAGAAAACATTTAATGGCTTAAAGCCTCTCCTTAAACACGGTTTTGTCACTTTACTGAGGTTGTTCTGCAATTTGCTATTCTTCACTCTACGAAAGAGTATCTGGTATTCTATACACTCTACTTATACAGCAAACATGTATTGTTGCCAGTGTACATGGATGACATACTCTTCATTAAGGATGATTCGACTATAATACAAAATCTCAAGTTCCTTTAGTCTTTACTTGAAACCAAGGATTTGCTACAGTATTTTCATGGTATGGAGGTTATTCAGTCCAAGCATATTTACATCTGAAGCTAAATATGCACAACATACTTGCTGAATTTGGAATATTAGGGTCCGAACTTTGTAAATCCCCCATAGATATTGTCTAATGAGAATGATTTATACTCTGATCCTAATAAGTATGGACTGTTGGCTAGAAAACTCAATTATCTAACTATGAATCATGTGGACATCTCTTATATAGTCAGTGTTATGAGTCAGTTCTTGAATACACCTCAGGTTTGCCATTAGGACATAGTCATTATATACTTCAGTACATCAAGGCAAGACATAAATGAGATTTTGAGGTGCTCTAATACTGATTAGGCTAGATTGCCCATGGATGGGTGTTCCACAAGATGATACTATATACTTCAAATAGGTAACTAATATCTTAGAAGAGCAAGAAATAAAAAGTTGTTGCTCAATCCAGTGTAGAAGCAAAGTATTATGCCGTGGTTCTTGTCACATATGAGTTACAATGAGTAAAACATTTGGCTTATAGAAATTGTAGAATTCCAGTCAATGTCTATGAAACTACTGTGTGATAATCCAGCAGCATTGCTCGTAGCATCATACAGGAGCGAATCAACGTATATTGAAACTGATTGTCATTTCATTCAATAAAAATTGATGAAGGAAAAAATCATAAACTTTTCAACCAAATCTAGTGATCCACCGGCTAATTTGTTTACTACATTTATGAGATGCACTTGAGCGAAATACATATGTAACAAGCTTGTGATATATGACATTTATGTACCAATCTGAGAGGTAGTGTTATGAGAATATGAGTGATCATGTAATTATACCTGTATTTCTACTATAACCAATACAGATTGTATACACATAGGCTAAGCATATGATTAGATCGTATTCTCTCAATCTCTGTCTTTATGTCAAGATAAGGCACACAGGATAAAATTGTCAAGATAAATTATATTAAATAGCATTAAATATTACATATGCAGAGGTTTGGCAGATCTACAAAATAACTTTTGGGACGCAAAAAACTCATACATTCTGTCTCATACAGGAAGAAGTTACAACGCAAGACCTGCTAAGTTTCACCATTGTGCAATGTTCGTGGACTAGAATCTAAGTATAAAACAAGAATCAAAGGAAAGTAACGTACCAAAGATGCAAAAGAGAACCATAGCAAAAGATGTAGGAAACAAGAAGCTGGCGAAGTCCCACATGTATGTAGATGTCCAATATGAAAGTACAGAAACCTGAAAAGGAATATATGCTCAATTGTAAAATAAAGAAGTTATCCCTTTTCACGAGAACATAAATAACAGAATGTAATTTCCCAACTATTCACTGAATGAGGAACATACCCCACTGATCAATTGTTGATGCTTAGCCTTCACTTCACGTTCCTAGCCATATAATCAATGTATTACACCATAGTACAAGAAAAAGGAAAAGAAGATCTAAATTTCACAAACATCTCTAATGCAAACGTTAGATTCCAATCTGAATCACAAAACAAAAATGAAATAATGAAATAAAGAGAATAACATCGGGTTCAATATCAGCTTTGTCAAGAAACCATTCAATACAAAGGCTTAAACTTTGAGGTAAGACCGAGGAAATGGCTCAAAATACATACTATCTAAGAAACACGGATACGGACACGGTACACGACACGGACACAGACACGGGGACACACCAATTTTTAAAATTTTGTGGACACTGACACAATATATATATATATATAATTCTGAATTTTTTATATATATTATAAAATTTAGAATTAAGAAAAAATTCAGAATTCATAATATGATATATATTAATTGATGTATTTCAGGACTTCCAATTGGCCAATTGGGCCCCTTTTCTTAAACAAGTGTGTCATAGATTTAGTGTAGGAAAATGAAATTTCCTAAACCCTTGTAAGTAAGCAGCTGCCCAATTGGGTCCGAGCCGTCTCAGCCATGTCCAAGCTGTGTTTAGACGTGTCTGAGTCATGTCCGAGCCACGTCCAAGCCGATAATTTTTTTTTTTGATACTGACACGTAAGGACACGTGTCCACCGCGTGTCCCGTGTGTGTCCGTGTCAGACACACGGACATGGCTCCATTTTGCCGTGTCCGTGCTTCTTAGCATACTATCATCCCCCTAGTATGAAGTGTAGACCATAGAGCTATCAGATAAGGGCATTATGGACAAGGACTCAAGACCTTTATCATAAAGACTCTAATAGCATGTCAAAAAACAACTTAATAAGTTCTTAGATGAGGCTTAAGGAATTGTTCAAAAATTACTGTTTAAGTTGGCAACAAAATGAACTAAAGTTTCAACAGTCATATATGCTAGCATTAAGTTGTCCCTTGGACTAGATGCTGGAACTTCCTCAAAGCCCACATTTATACAGTGACCTAGAACATTGCATCTGGTTTGACCAGCAGCACCTTAAATGGATTAAAGATAGTAAGGTTGATGCCAAGTATGACACAAAGAATTGAAAAACTAATAGAGAAAATTTGACGGGTGATTCAAAAGAAAATTAAATCATCCATCAAACATAGAAATTAGACGAGACAAGGTTTGATAGGCACCTTCTTTAAATAAAAACAAACTTCAAGAAGTTAATTTTGAGGTTCATGAACATGAAGTTGAAATTAAATTGATGCAAAAGAACTTAACGTCTATAAAAGAAATAAAAGAGGAAGATTAGTCAACCACAAATTTTAATTTGGCGGGATAAGGATTAGGAATTAAGTTGACATCAAACTAGGCTGAAATTTAGATTGTGATAGGATTTCTTATTCAATAAGAAATAGTTGCACATGTTATTCTAATTTAGATATGCTATACTAGTTGTATGAGACTTATAGAATTTCTATTATAATAGGATTTAAATTAGGAACCCTTACCACTAGAATAAAGGTTCTAAGAACTATATATATATATATATATATGTTTTTCCAACTAGAAGGTGTGATATTTTCTTCTAAGAGTGATTCCTAGTTTTCTACTCTCCATTATTTGTGCTCCTCATAAAATTCCAGCCATATTAAACCTTGAAACTTGATATTCCAGCAGACTACTATCAACCATACTTTCTAATATTGTGATTTTTAGCTAATAGTTAATAGTTCTTCTATTTTTCCTACATCATAAACTTTAGTCATTATTCATTCCATCTCACAATTTCGGTTACGATACTATTCCAAATGCTTGAGATAAAGCAGGTCAAACAAGTTTGGAAGAAAATGATAATTGAATGCTCTTCAAAAAGAAATTATAGAATAACTAATCATTTGTACTTTTGACAAATACACACGAGGTTCAATTTCTAGTTACTGTAATCCTTGCTCTTATGTCGTGTTCTTACAATGACAATGTGTGCCATGATCTTAGAGTGAAGTAAGTAATAGGAATAGAAAGGAAAAAGAGCATCAGTCAAGGAGTTAAACTCATTTTGCTGATATGGTTGAACATTACGCTTGTTTACACCCTCAAAATCATCACAGATAAACAAAGGAAGATTTTGATGCAAATTCTAAGATGTATGGATAATTGCCTATACAAATTCTAAGATGTAGGGATAATTGCCTATGTAAATCAGAAATTGTTGAGATATTCTTGGTGAATATTTGGTTCCTATAAGTTAGCTAAATCCGATCAAGACCATAAAATGTACAGCTGTAAATTCCTAGAATATAAACTTGTATAGTCTATAAATTATGCGGCAATGTAAAGTGAAAGAGGGGGCCATACCTATTCCTCTGCTCAGGTTCTATTTTCTATATGTTATTAGAGCTCCCTGAACAAGAATAAACCCTTGTCGCCATCTCTATAAGACAGCTATGTCTGACATTACAGAATCCTCCAGCCACCATACTCGGCCTATTACTACTCAGAATCCTACCTCTAAATCCCACTCCATTTAGGTTACCTCTATACGACTGAATAGAGAAAATTTGTTCGCTAGTCTCAATCTGTACGAATGTACATTCGTGGAAGAGGCAAGATTGGCTACCTAACTGGAGACAAGAAGGAACTTGTTGTAGATGATCCTACATATGCAATATGGGATGCAGAAAACTCTTTGGTGATGAAATGGCTGGTGAACTCAATGGAGGAAGACATCAGCTCCAATTATATGTGATACTATACAGCTAAGGAGTTATGGGACAATGTCCATTAGATGTACTCTGATTTGGGAAATCAGTCACAAGAATATGAGTTAACTCTGAAATTTGGTCAAATCAATGGAGGTGAGGATAATGTTACCAAGTATTTCAATTCCCTAAAGAGTGTATGGCAGGATCTAGATATGTTAAATGTTTTTGAGTGGAAATCTCTTGATGATTTTAATCATTACCGGAAAATTGTTGAGGATAACAGGATCTTTAAATTCCTAATCGATTTAAATGTTGAGTATGATGAGATGAGGATCACTGGGAGACAACCACTCCCTTCTATTGGAGAAGTCTTTGCTAAGGTGAGACATGAAGAAATTAGACATCAAGTCATGCTTGGAAAGCAGCTCCCCAATCCTAGTATTGAAACTTCAGCCTTGGCTGCAGGCAATGTTGGCAGCCATGGGAAGAAACCTAAAGAGAAGGCATGGGTATGGCGTGACTATTGTAACAAGGCAAAACCCACCCGAGAAACCTGCTGAAAACTCCACGGGAAACTTGCCAATTGGAAGGGGTCTCATCAGGTTAAATTCAATAAAACCCCTGTTGCTAATGAGGTGGACACCGGACCATTCAGTCAAGAGCAGACTAATCAAATCCTAAAGTTGCTGAAATCTAAATCTGAATCCACAAGTGCCCCTAATTCCTCTGTTGCACAAACAGGTAGTAATCTCAATTCTTTTCAAGCTCTATCATGTTCTTTCCCATACTATTCCACCCCCTGGATCATTGATTCAGGAGCTTCTGATCATATGACTAGTCATTCTAATTGATTTCATACTTATAATCCCTCTTCTGGTCATGAAAAAATCTATATAGCAGATGGGTCTTTTTCTCCTATAGTTGGAAAAGGTTTGATTCACTTGTCTCCTAATATTTGCCTTAAATCAATCCTTCATGTGGCTAAACTTAGGTGCAATCTTCTATTTGTTAGTAAACTTACCCAGAAATCTAATTGTAATGTCACTTTCCTTGATTCTCATTGCATCTTTCAGGACCCGACTACGAGGAGGATGATTGGCAATGATAAACTCATAGATGGTCTCTACTACTTTGTTGAGGAAGACTACAAACATAAAGAAGCTCAATGCCTCAGTAGTATCCATTCTACCTCTGTTAAGGAACTAATTTTGCTTTCGCATAATAGATTAGGCCATCTCTGTTAAGGAACTAATTTTGCTTTCACATAATAGATTAGGCCAACCTGGCTTTCCGTATCTCAATAAAATGATGCCTCATTTATTTAAATGTGTTGATTGCTCAAAACTTCAATATGAACATTGCATTTTATCAAAAAGTCATAAAACATTTTATACCTCTAAGACATATCAACCATCAAAACCTTTTATTTGATTCATAGTGGCATTTGAATCTCTGGTAAAAAATGGTTTGTGACCTTTATAGATGATCACAGTCAACTTTTTTGCCCAAATATTTCAAACTTTTTATACTAATTTTGCTTTCGCATAATAGATTAGGCCATCTCCATTAAGGGACTAATTTTTCTTTCGCATAACAGATTTGGCCATCCTAGCTTTCCGTATCTCAATAAAATGATGCCTCATTTATTTAAATGTGTTGATTGCTCAAAACTTCAGTGTGAACATTGCATTTTATCATAAATTCATAAAAAAATTTATACCTCTAAGACATATCAACCATCAAAACCTTTTTATTTGATTCATAGTGACATTTGGGAGCCTTCGCGTGTTAAAACAATCTCTGGTAAAAGATGGTTTGTGACCTTTATAGATGATCACTGCTGACTTTGTTGGTTGTATCTATTAAGAGAAAAATCTGAAGTTGCCGAAATATTTCAAACTTTTTATACTAATTTTGCTTTCGCATAATAGATTAGGCCATCCTAGCTTTCCGTATCTCAATAAAATGATGCCTCATTTATTTAAATGTGTTGACTGCTCAAAACTTCAGTGTGAACATTGCATTTTATCAAAAAGTCATAAAAAAATTTATACCTCTAAGACATATCAGCCATCAAAACCTTTTTATTTGATTCATAGTGACATTTGGGGGCCTTCGCTTGTTAAAACAATCTCTGGTAAAAGATGGTTTGTGACCTTTATAGATGATCACAGTCGACTTTGTTGGGTGTATTTATTAAGAGAAAAATCTGAAGTTACCCAAATATTTCAAACAATTTATACTATGACTGAAACATAGTTTCACTTAAAAATTAACATACTTCATTCTGATAATGGTACTGAATATTTCAAAACAAGTCTTGGCACTTTTTTGAAAGATAAAAGTAGTGTTCATCAATCCACTTATGTTAACACACCTCAGCAAAATGGAATTGCTACGAGAAAAAATAAACATTTACATGAAATTTCCCATGCCTTGATGCTTTGTATGAATGTTCCTAAATACTTGTGGGGTTAGGTTGTGTTAACTGCTTCTTACTTAATCAACAAAATGTCAAGCCGCGTTTTAAACTATGTTTCTCCTCTTGATGTGTTTCACAAATCCTTTCCAAATAATCGGTTGTTTTCTACTCTACCTCCGAAAGTTTTTGGATGTACTACTTTTGTGCATATATCTAAGGTCCAATGAAAACTTGATCCTAAGGCTGAAAAAAGCGTCCTTGTAGGTTACGCTCCTTTCCAAAAAGGATACCAGTGCTATAATCCACAGACTAGGAAAATTGTAGACTCAATGGATGTTAAGTTCTTAGAAAATCAAATTTTCTTTCTTCAGTGAAGAAGGGAATTTTTGGGATGTCACACCTTTACCTACTGTAATTATGTATCATGAAAACAATGATAAAGGAACTATTCATAATCTACCAAACAATACTGATTCCAAGATAAAGGGAGAAATACTACAGTCAATTCCTAAAGAACAAACCAAAGAGCTTTGCGTTTATACTAAGAGAAAGAATCAACAACGTCGTAGAGAACTATCAGCTCCAACAATACAAATGCAAGGCCACTCAAACTCCTCGGAGAAGGAACCCAAAACACATCCAGCATAGGTAACCCATCAGCTACCCTTGCTCTTCTTGTCTCTGAACCTGACCAATCCATCCTTCCTACTAACTCAATTGTTACTAATATTCATGATGATTTATCTGTTGATTTCAGTCTTCCTATAGCTCTTAGCGAAGGAAAAAGATCTTCCACTAATCACCCCTTGTCAAACCACCTTTCCTATGACAAACCCTCACAAAACCACAGTTCATATGTTTCTAAAATTACTAACCAGTTTGTACCGAGAAACATTCAGGAGGCACTTGCTGATCCAGATTGGAAATTAGCTATTATGAAGGAGATAGGGGCCCTTGAAAAGAATGGAACCTGGAAGTTAGATGAAGTACCTAAGGGGACAAAGCTAGTAGGATGCAAGTGGTTGTTAACAGTAAAATTTTTGGCTGATGGAAGTGTGGAAAGATTGAAGGTGAGGCTGGCTACGAATTTTGACTGGGCATTGCATCAACTTGATGTCAAGAATGCATTCTTAAATGGAGACCTTGATAAGAAGGTGTTCATGAGCCTACCTCCAGGATTTGAAGAGACTTATGGGAAGAATAAGGTGTGCAAGCTAAGAAAAGCTTTATATGGCCTAAAGTAGTCGCCAAGGTCATGGTTTGACATATTTGGGAAGGCTGTGAAAAGCTATGGTTATTGTCAAAGTCAAGCAGAACAAACCATGTTTTACATGAGATCTAAGGAAGGTAAACTCTCTATTCTTATTGTATATGTGGATGATATAATTCTCATTGGAGATGATGTTAAATAACTTAAAAAGTTGAAGATGAAGCTGACTCAAGAATTTGAAATTAAAGATCTAGGACCTCTAAAGTTCTTCCTAGGTGTGGAATTTTCTAGATCAAAGCAAGGCATCTTTGTGAATCAAAGGAAGTATATTTTAGATTTTCTCAATAAGATTGGACTACTCGACTGTAGGCCAGCAGAAACTCCAGTTGAATCTAATGTCAAACTCACTCTTGCTAAACCTGAAGAAGTTGTTGATAAAGACTTATTTTAAAGACTTATTGGAATATTGATATATTTGTCTCATTCCAGACCTAACATAGCATTTGTTGTGAGTTTAATAAGTCAATTTATGCATTCACCAGGTCAAGAACACTTTGATGCAGTGTATAGGATCCTAGGAAACCTAAAAGGTACTCCTGGACAGGGCCTGATGTTTCGAAAAAGGAACAATCTCCAAGTAAAAGTATGCACTGATGCTGACTAGGCAAGAAACTCTGTTGATAAAAGGTCTATCTCAAGTTACTGTAGATTTGTTGGAGAGAATTTGGTAACTTGACGAAGCAAGAGACAAACGGTTATAGCAAAAAGTAATGTTGAAGCTAAGTTTAGGTCTCTAGCTCATGGAATTTGTGAAGCTTTATAGGTAAAAAGGGTACTGGAGGAGCTGAAGGTTCCTAATTCTATTCCTATGAAGGTATATTGTGATAATAAAGCTGCTATTTCAATTGCACATAATCCTGTCCTACGCGACAAGAAAAAACATATAGAAGTTAACAACACTTTATTAAGGAGAAAATTGAAATGGCACATCTGCATTCCATATGTTCCTACTTCTCAACAAGCAGCTGATATTCTCACAAAAGGGTTACTTAAGAAGCAGTTTAATGATCTAGTTGGCAAGTTGGGCATGCAAGACATTTTTAGATTAGCTTGAGGAGGAGTGTTGAGAGATATTCTTGGTGAATATTTGATTCCAATAAGTTAGCTAAATCAAATCGTGATCATATCATGTACAACCGTAATTAGCTAAATCAAATTAGGACCTTATCATGTACAACTGTAATTTCCTAGAATATAAATATGTAATGTCTATATATTATGTGGCAATGTAAAGTGAAAGGTGTGTAATACCTATTCCTCTGTTCAGGTTCTATTTTCTACAAAATCTAATGTTTTGATATACACTCTAAATTATATGATGACATGATCAACCATGTCTGCTCCTTTCTATTAATATAGAGCTATACCTTGTCTTTCTTTGTTATGCATTTTCACTCATAATTATTTCAACAATACTTCAATATAATAATTAGAATTATGAGTTGTAAATCATAAGTGAGATACCAATCAACTTTTTTTCTTAAATTAGTACTAATGAATTTCAATTGATAGATTTTTTAAAAAAAGAAATGGTTCACATTCTTAAGAGAATAAGTTAACATGAAAGTATGCAATCTCACTAGACAAACACTAGTCTGATATGTTAGTTGATACATATTGACATATTCGATGGACCAACTTAGTTTTTAAGGTCAATCATCAACTGTAGGCTCTATAGTTTGTCAAGTTAGTTGTGTGATTTATGATAACAGAGATCACTCATATCTTGAAAATAAACTTGAATCTGATTTAATTATTGGAGCGTTATGATTGAATTTTCTTACAAGCTTATAGAATTAACCACGTGAAGACCGCTCGGAGCATCAGAGGCCTCAAGTCCTTCCCAACCTATATACCATTGAAGGTATCATTAAGTTAATTACTCGAGTAATTTCAAACAATCACCGGTTTAGAACCTTCTAAACACCCTTACATTTCATTTTATAAAGGCTCATAAGATGTGTCAATCTTCACATTCATTCCTCAGTTTAGGTCCAGTTAAGCTACCAATTAGTCATAATAATAATTGCACATTATCAAAAGGTTGATTGATCCTACCTTAATGGCATGACATAATATATACCACAAATACATAAAGAAAAGTGTAATCTCATAAATGCAAAAATAAATAGATAAGCACAATTTATATCCTTTCTGGAAAATCAAGATATGATTCATCTGTCAAAGTTTTGACTCGTCAAGCCCCAAGAGCAGATATGGAGTTGTTGGAGTTTTAAGTATAAAATATCTTAAAGAGGTCTTCGGTTCCTCTTAACTATTAAGAGTTTTGAGCTGTTTAATGCCAAAAAAACTCATGGGAATCTAAATTCTCAATCCATCTTCTGATTTCACAAATTCTTGACTCTCTTAAAAATTATCTACTTTTGTGCTGCAAACAAACATGTCTCGCATGAATGTAACCTGACGACCTGTCAATCAGATTATTTTAATAACAGAAAATTGATCAACTAGAGCTCTCATCGATGTTTTAAGAGAGCAAGTACCAACTGTGACGAAGCTTCCAATTTGCTGCCAAAGAGTCATGGCTGCCACCCACCCACATTTCTATTTCACAATTATCAGTATTGGTCTGTATTATCCTATAAATGGTTGGTTAGAACTCGCTTGATTTGTCACCCATTTCAGCGTTTGTCTTGGAGATATGTAAAAAAAGAATCATCTTTTCAAAAGGGAAAAAATTAAAGAAAAGAAGTACAAAATGGTTAGTAACGCCATGTCATTTCCGTCAGATGCACAGGAAGAACCCCAATTATTGAGTGGTTCTTAAGGTTCCATAATTGGTTTGAATGCATAGTATTAAGACAGGTCCATATGCAAATCATTGTCGTATTAAAATTGCAATCAATCAGCAGCTAGAGCCATGACCAGCTTTACCTGTATCTCTATATACAGTGGTTGTAGGTATGGATGTGTCCTTTTTCTCTTGCAATTTTCTCTCCATTTCTCATTACAATCTCCAGGGAAGAGGATGAATCTTCCAAAACTTGCTTAAGCTGGTATCCTTTTTTTTTGCTTTTTCTTGTATCATTGGACCTCTACACCATATCTTTTTCTATCCTCTACGATTTTATTTTCTTGGTTGAATGGTCAAGATGTTTTACCTAACAATCTAATTCTGTTGCAAGTATCGTACCTTGTTAAGTTAGTGATCTTCTCTGAATCAAAGATGTGTACCAAAACTTGAAAATGAAGGGATTGCACAAGACCATGATTGTCTCTATTAATGAAACTAACAATAGAGCTCAGTTCTAACAAATTGGATTTGTGAAAGAAGCAATAGGGACAAAGATGCTTATAGGTTACTTCAGACAACTCAGTTTCAACAAACCAAAGTTCTAACCAAAGCAAAAAGTTCGGTTATTACAAGAACATCTCAAGACCACAATTATAATACATCTATCTATGTCCATCCAACATAAAACAGGCCATGGCAAAGCACAATATAAAGAAGAATAAAGCTCTGAAAACTTCTAAAGGGAAAGTGAAAGAAGTGACTGATGCATGTTTCAATTCAAATTGAAAAATGCTCATAAAGAAGAAAGTTCTAAGACCAACAGCGAATAAGTAACTTTTTCTTTTCTTTGTATATGTTTTCTTCTTTTCTCCTTTCTTTATTATGCTCAAATCTTGCCTTGGAATGGAATCAATCAAAAAGTAATAGATCCATGTCTCAATTAATAAAGATATACAAACTAAGTTTCACTATGAAGATTAGTCCTTGGTACGAGTTAATTCTCATAAATATAAATATTCTGTCTCGGTCAATAACAATAAGAAGCAAACGAAGATTTCCCTGTCCTATTTCATAATAGTCTAAACCTTAATTAGACAAGACCCTTACATAAATTATTCAAGCCGACTTGGCACCTGCTCCTCACATTATGAGTATCACAGCATTATAACTTAACCATCTCATGATCAAGTCATCCCTTGGACACTAATAAAAGTCCAAGCAGATGCTTTGAAATCAAGTAGAAGAAAATTTACTGTTTATTGACCAAATGTCTCGATGGAAATTATGCCAAGTCTAATAATTTAAATAAAAGAGAATCTTATCATCCATCATGATCCAAATTCTGATGAAACAAAGCACAACGCTAACTGATGACTGTAGCAATATTTCAAGATTTTCACACTTCAAATAGCCAATCATTGATATTAATAATGGCATCCCTTTCCCAATACAGCATTGAAGATAAAGTTACATAACCAAATGCAGACTGCTTCAGCTAAATGTAGAAAAAGGAAAAGGAACAAAAAAGAAAAAGGGAATAAGAAGACAGGAAAAGTTTTCTCTTAATAACGAAGACATCAAGGAATAAGGATACAAGAGAAATAAGAAATACGTGGTTCTGAAAGAATGAACAACCAATTCAAGAAGAAACAATGACAAGTGGCTGATTTCTGTATAGCCCTTTTATGTAAATGTGGGAGCACCTGAATCAACTGAATAAGTGTGTTGAGAGGCCTGATCATCAACAATGGTATCATGCTCTTGCGAGCTTGATTGACATAGCTCCTCAATTTGGCCTTTTACCTCAGCCATTGATGGGCGATTATCAGGATATTGTGCAGTGCAATCAATTGCAAGCTGCAAGAGCTTAACCATGTCCTCCTCTACATTCTGATACCGTAGAAGCTCAGGATCAAACACCTCAGAATTCCACTCTTCCTTAACCACAGACTGGACCCATCTTGGAAGGTCTACCCCGTCATCATTTAAGACAGAATGTGTAGGAGCCTTTCCTGTAAGCAATTCCAAGAGTAGAACACCAAAACTGTAAACATCAGCCTTTTGGGATACTTTACGAGCATCTGTCACCTCCGGAGCTCGATAACCATCAATGCGGTTGGGGGTAGGTGTGGGACCAGCAAGATGAGCAAGGCCAAAATCCGATACACAGGCTTCAAAGGAATTAGTAAGCAGGATATTTGATGACTTGATGTTTCCATGAGAGTATGCAGGGCCTTGAGAATGAAGGTATGCAATTCCTCTGACAGCACCAAGGGCAATGATAGACCTGGTATCCCAATTCAAGGGAGTCATACCAGCCACTCTGTTTCCTGCAGTTAAACAAACCAACATCATAAAAAGAGCTAGAAAGATTTTTTATCTTCTCTGCTGCTACGACACTTGATCTCAACATTGTAAATAGTTCCAGCATATTCTGGCCATCTCAGCATGTGCACTGCAACTTCACAACTTCTTTGTTCACAGAAGAAATACATGAATTCCAAAACTCTATCCGTTTCTATTCAGAATTCGAGAAATTCCAACCTCCAAGTAAGTGAATGACATACATCATTCAACAAATACTGACAGAAAGCCGAAGTAGTTTCTACATGCAAATCCACTGAAACGAACTTGTATTCCAAGTACGTAAGCAAAATGACACAACTATTTAGTACATAACAATAATCTATCTATCAAGATGACCAAAAAGCGAAGAACAGCAATCATAAAGAAAAATAGATGTCATTAAAGCAAGACGTACTCACCGTGCAAAAGTGCAGATAAGCTTCCCATGGGCATGTAATCATAAACAAGAAGCTTTTCGTCAGAACTATAGTAATAAGCCCTTAGTGGTACCAAATTCTCATGATTGATTTTGCCAACTGTTTCAATCCTCTCACGAAATTCCTTCTCTGTAACACTGACATCCTTCAATCTCTTGACAGCCACCACCAAACCCATGTCTAATGTGGCCTTATAAGCTGTCCCAAAAGTCCCCTTCCCCAAAACTTCAGCAGAAGCCCTCAACAAATCCTCCAAATCAAACCCCTTAGGTGAGTTTCCAAAGAAAATTAAGCTCTTGTACCCTCCTCCGCCACTCCTAGCCTCCACCCTGGCTACAGCCCCAGCGGATCCTGAACTTACATTACCTGCACTAGTAATGTCACCAACAGGCTTCTCACGTGAGATGTCAGCTTCATAACTCTTCACTCCCTCAACATTCTTATTAGAACCTTGTTTCTCACCTCTCTTTCTTTGACATAAGAAGATCAAAATCATTAAAAGCAACAAAAATCCAGTAACACAACCAATGACTATGCCAGCAACAGCTCCACCAGACAACTTGTTATCGTCACTGTTATTACCACTGCCACTGGAAGTGCTGTTGTCACAAGATACCAAGGGTTTCCCACAGAGGGAGTTACCTTCAAAGGCAATGGCTGGTTTATCGGATAGCCTGGATGGAATAGAACCATTCAAATTGTTGAAAGAAACATTGAATTGGTCAAGCGCTGGTAAATTGAGGTCAGGAATAGAACCAGTAAGCTGGTTGCGGTCCAAATAAAGAGTCCTCAGCCGCGTCAAGTTATTAAAACCAGGAGAGATGGAACCAGAGAACTTGTTGGAAGCAAGGTTGAGCCTTACCAAGTCCCGCAAACCGAACAAGTATCCAGGAATCTCTCCAGAAAAGAAATTACCTTGCAAGTAAAGATTGCGGAGAGAACGAAGATTGGCGATGTCAGGCGGAATGGAACCTTTGAGTGCGTTGAAACGAAGAGACAGAGTGAGGAGCTGAGTAAGATTGCCAAGAGCATCAGGAGGTAGCTGACCAGAAAGCCCCATACCAGGCAAGCGAAGCTCAACAACTCTGTTGGAGACGCAAGTGACGCCAACCCACAAGCAGGGGCTCGTCGAGAGATTCCAAAGTAGGGATCTTCCACCAACTGCTCCGCGTATCCTTATCAACGCAGCCCTGTCTGAAGCAAGATCTGACTCAACAACTCCGAACAGGTAACAACAACCGACAAAGAAAAACAACAGCGCCTCCCGGGCCGCCTTCATTTTCTTCATTTTAGGCTGCTAAGTATAGCACTGGCTCTGCCCTTGCTTTTTTGGGTTTTCCAATGGTGGGTTTCTGTTTTCTTGGAGTTGCTGCCGCGTTAGCAGCAAAACTGAAACTGAAACTGACGACGAAGACGAAGTTTTTGTGCCATTGGGATTTGGAAACACGAAGTTGAGTTGAATGGGTATTTCTTAGTTTTTTCCAACTGTTGGTAAAGCGTAGGTGTGTCCGATCCGACCGTTTTGGTGAGTGAGAGGAAGAGAGAGTCAGAGTCAGAGGCGTGAAGGCTCGAATTCAATTCATTATTATACTAATATGTTTTCAATAAATAAACAAATAAAAGAAAACCTGTACTGAGCTGGCTCGGCTCATTTATTAATATTGGGTTTGGGTTGTTTTGTTTGTGATGTTAAAGTCGAAATCACTTTTTTTTATAAAAAAAAACAAATACATAGAGAGTAAGTAGTGTAGTAACAAAACTTTGACAAATCAAAACTCAGACTATTCATTGTAACAACAACTCCTAGAAATATACAAATGCATCAACACACTCAAGCTCTCGGCTTAGGTTCTTGTCTCTGAACTGAAGGGGCCCCCGATATTTCCACAACAAGACCTGTTTAGTCAAGAGATGGTTCAACCCAGGTATATAAAGTATACATCTAGGTGATTTTAATTAAAATTGTTATTTAATAGTATTTATTTACACCTGTGGCCTGTGGCTGTGGGGCTCGCACGGTGCTTGTATTGTAATAGTCCCAATTCAATACCAACATTAATGCCTCGTCACGTTAGTCTTCAGGTTTAGGAAAAGGTCCATTTATTCAACTGTGATAGAAATTTGATGCAAATAAATTTAATTCTCCCAATCAGCCCAAACTAAGAGGAAGACTGACCCAAGTCCATAAAAAGAATATGAGGCTATTACGTAGCTACGCTAGCATATGTTAGCATAACAAATTCTGGTATGTTTTTGTTATAATAAATTCCATTAAGATTTTATTTTCATTTCTGACATGAGTCAGGTATATTCAAGACGGTCGTTATATTGCTTCAAAAAAAAAAAAAAGATGGTCGTTATATTAAGAGAGACTCTTTGTACAAGAGAATGAGAAAAACATTAATAGTGGTAATTGATGACCAAACTATTATAGCTATTGATAATACTATTGTAGGTAAATTTGGAATTTAGGGGTACGGAAATAAGAACTATGAAATTATTGGCAGCCTTCACCAATACTCTTCACCGATGACTTTCCAAAATTTGGGAGTGAGATTTCATTTCTGACATGAGTCAGCGATTGCTCGGGCTGGAACAAGTCGATCGGTTGACTCGTGTTGGGACAAGGCGAACGATCAGCGAGCATCAATGTGTTGTCGTGATACTGGATCTAATCATTATTTGCCGATACGTATCATTTGGGCGCTATTCGAAATTTGAAATGATGCGTTTTGTTAACTGCCGCGCAGCTGTCATGCGCTGTCATATATGTCCTTTCGAATGTCACGCAGCTTTAGGTCTTTAACAAACCTAATTTACCGTGGCTCAAATTTCGCCACGTGTTCAACCCTGGCTCGGATTTCACCACGCGCCTATCGTTGATTGGTACTTCCATTTAGTTAATGCTATAAATCTTTGAACCGGGTGCCTTTTTTCACTCTGTATATTTGCTTTTCTGACTTGCGCTCTCTGCATTTTCGTTTCTTCTACTCTCTGCAGTTACCGGAGCATACTTTTCACCACCGTCTTTCAAATTCCAAACCTCGACTACTAACTAGGTACGTCTTTTTTCCTTCCCTCAGCCCACAAATTTCCTTTTTGTAATCATGTTATCGACTAGCCCTAGAAGGGAAGTCAGTCCTGGGGAAGAAACCGGCGAGAGGGCCTTGCAGATTGCTGGGTCGCCAGGGATAGCGGTAGAAATGGTGGAGGTGCCAGAGGCTGGTGGGAATGAGGCGCCTGAGGCAGAGGGAATTGAGGAAGTTGGGGCGACTGCCCGGAAGGATGGGCATATTGTCGAAAAACTGCCGAGTGACCCATCGA
>JAOSBP010000005.1:26533606-26555713 GCA_027563825.1 Erythroxylum mucronatum
TACCAGACCGGATATAGCTTTTGCTGTGAGCTTAGTGAGTCAATTTATGCATTCTCCAGGCCAAGAACATCTGGATGCTGTATATAGGATCATAAGATATCTAAAAGGAACTCCTGGACAAGGTATAATGTTTCGAAAGCAGAACAAACTCCAAGTCGAAGTTTATACTGATGCTGATTGGGCAGGAAGTGCAACTGATAGAAGATCAATTTCAGGCTATTGCACATTTGTTGGTGGTAATTTGGTTACTTGGAGGAGTAAGAAACAAAGTGTGGTTGCAAGAAGCAGTGCTGAAGCTGAGTTTCGTTCAATGGAACATGGAATTTGTGAAGTTTTGTGGATTAAAAGAGTACTTAGTGAACTACATATTCCTATTTCAGTTCCTACAAAAGTATATTGTGACAACAAAGCAGCAATTTCAATTGTACAAATATTAGGAGAATATGTATAGATATTAGAAGATTATGTACAGATATTAGTTTCCTAAATTAGCTAGCTCTATTTCTATATATACATCTAATTGTGTACTGATGAATAAGAGAAAAAGGAATACAACTGTTCAGTATTTCCACAATCGACATTTTATCAAGGAGAAGATAGAAGATGGAACAACATGCCTAACTTACGTCCCAACAAAGAATCAGACAGCTGATGTGTTTACCAAAGGACTTCAAAGACAAGTGTTTGAAGAATGTATCAGCAAGTTGGACATGATTAATATCTATGATCCAACTTGAGGAGGAGTGTGGGCAAGATATGTATTATCTCATAATATTACAATCTGATTGTAATCAAATTCTATAGATTAGATATCAGTATGTTAGAGATATTCTAGGATTATCTTTCTGTATCTGAATAGATTATCTAGCCTATTCTCTACCCCTATCCATGTATATATTTACTGCATTCACTAAGTAATATAAGATAGAGAAAGTCAGCTCTTATTCACACATATGTTCCTACTTCTCAACAGGTGGCTGATATTCTCACAAAAGGGTTACTCAAGAAGCAGTTTAATGATCTAGTTGGCAAGCTGGGCATGCAAGACTTTTTCAGACCAGCTTGAGAGTGAGTGTTGAGATATTCTTGGTGAATATTTGGCTCCTATAAGTTAGCTAAATCAGATCAGGAACATATCATGTACAGTTGTAAATTCATAGAATAGAAACCTGTATAGTCTACATATTATGTGGCAATGTACAGTGAAAGAGGGGGCAATGTCTATTCCTCTGTTCAGGTTCCATTTTCTATAGAAATTTACTACTAGAATTATCCAATTCCCTGGAAAGGAATATGGTAAATCAAAATAATTAAAGCAATAGTGCATATCTGAGAATGTTCAGAGATAATACCTTCACTATGGTAACAGCAAATGAGGCAGGAATAAATGAGAAGGCAATGTTAACAACAATAGCAGCTGAGAATGCATCCAAATCCTGCATAACCCATAAAAGTTTTCGAAACTGGTAAGATAAATCTTCTTAATTAACTATGGAAAAGTCTATTGTCCAATATCATATGCAATATACCACACGGGAACTATTGCACACCATGGAAATATCTTATTCAAGAACCTACAAGTCAAATTGGTAATAAGTAAAGGAAAATTCACTTCACAATACAAGAGTGAATTTCAAAGGCTAGAGTGGAAATGACATGAATGTCAAATAGCATTCCCTTTTATATAGCACAAGCAACTCATGAATACAGTCATACAAGTACCAAAATGTAGTTAGAGAAAGAAAAGACATCCTTAATAGATCATGATCAGTATTATGACTTACAATATGCTTTATGCATATAACATCAATAGCAATCAGCTCCAGCTTCCAATTTAACTAGCATATGCAAAAAAAAAAAAAATTGTTATGGCACCTTATCTATTACTAAATGGGATTTTTGTTAAGGATTTCGCTTTATTAGACTGGCTTCATATTAACAATAACACTACCACTAGTGTCAGAATCCAAAAATAGCAGTCTTGTTATCAATAAAAAGGTATCTATCGTCATCTTCTAAGTTCCCCTACTCTTTCCTCAACTATCACTTTATTATCTTTCCAATGTTGTGACCTCAACTCACCTATATTTTACGCTGCCAATTGTTGGAAATTGTGAAGATTGAGTATTTGGCACAAAAATATTATATATCCAATATAGGAATAATTTCTATATCCATAAAGTAGTTTAGGTACTATTTAAGTATATTATATTCTCTTATCATAGAATATTGTACTGCTTACTATCATATATAGACGAGTTCAACCTAACACACCTTGATATCTTGTGGTCCTTGTATTTGTGAACCTAGATTTTATAGCCAAATCACATGAACCGATGTGTATATCCTTCTCCTTTCTTTCTTCTTTATATCTCCATTTATATTTTCATAGTGTCAATTTCAAATAGACATACAAACCTCTTGCCTCTCTTGGTTTCCTAACTTAAATACATCTCCAAATCAAATGACTTTCTTGACTAAATTCTTTATATTTAAGAAAATCATAGGGGTATTGAGCCTTTTCTCAGCCTTTTGAGGTGCATAACGTGTCCCTATTCCCTGATCACTCTTTTTCACATATTATCAAAACTAATTTAATATGGTATCAAAACCAAGTTCTAATTTTAGGGACCTAAAACCCTCTATTAGTTATTCTTCAGAATCCAAGGTTTCAATCATGATACCTAAATCCCGAATCCCTAACAATTTGTATCTTCTTCAAAGCCAAGTTTAGAGTCTAGGAATCTAAAATTATTTGTTTTTTCTTCTTCAGATCCAACGTCCTAACCTTCCTCCTAGAAACCCATTGAGAGTGTCATTACCTTTATATATTGTATTTCCCTCTTGCAGCTCATTGGGTGAGTCATTACCTCTATTATGTCTTTTTTTGGCAGCCCGTTTAAACTCAGTCATTCTTATTTTATCTTTCCTTTTAATCGTCCATTAAAAATACCGCTACCTTTATTTTGTATTTTCTTCCTACAGACCATAAGAAAGAAATTAACTCTATTTTGTCTTTTCTTCCCTATCACTTCAATTCTACTTCCTGTCAACTAACATTTTTTTATTCTTAGTTTCTATTTCAATCAAGTTGTCACTATTTTTCTCTTTTAACAAGTGTCCCTTGTTGTTTCCTTTACTACAAATGTTGTTTTTGTTGATTTTAGAGTTTAATAACAAGAGGAAAATAGCCAGAAATAGAAAACAAAAAATAGCAAAAAAAAACAATAGAAGGAAAAAGGACATATCGGTGGTCTATGTTAAAATTTATGTGTTTGTCAAATTCTCCATTACCATATTCAAAATTCATATGTAAGCTGCACATGACAATCATCAACTTACTAGCTTTTGAGTGTTGAAGAGCATGAATATTTAGTATCTAATAAATAAATATTATTAACTAGTATGGGAATGTTTTCTATATCCTATAATAGAGTAGTTTAGATATTATTTAAGAACATTGTATTCTTTTATTATGGGATATCATATTATCCTATTATTATAAATAGATACGCTCAACCTAGTGAAGAATACACTTAAGTACTTGTCAAGTTGTATATAGATGTATATAAACTGTGGGAAAGTAAATTTTTTGACCAGCTATTCATTTATTCATTTCAATAGCAGCTACTCACGACTGGCTTTTATATCAGTTGGACATCAAAAATGCCTTCTTACATGATGACCTTCACGAGAAAGTTTATATGAACCAATCATCTAGATTTATTATCCAAGGAGAGTGCGAAAAAATTTGTCATTTTCAAAAGTCTCTATATGGTTTACAAAATAGTTCTTGTGCTTGGTTTGAAAACTTTAGTCAAATAATAGAAAAGTTCAAAATAAAAAAAAAAGTAAGTCGGACAACTTGATTTTCTATACACATTCTGCATCTGGCAACATTATCCTTGTTATGTATGTATATGTATGATATTTTTCATTACTAAAAGTGATACTCTAGGAATTTCATCCCTCAAGTCCTTTCATCAAAGTTAGTTTCACATGAAAGATTTAGGAATTCTGAAGTACTTTTTGGGAGTTGAGTTGATAAGAAGCATGAAAGACATTTTTTTATTTCAAAGGAACTGTGTGCTTGACTTATTAACTAAGACCAGAAAGTTAGGGGCTAAGTCATACAGTGTCTCAATGCTTCCTAATCTCCCATTTACAAAGACGGAGACCAATTTGAAGATCTATAGAAACATAAAAGACTGGTTGAAAAATTGAACTACCTTACAATCACTCGTTTTGATATCACATATTATATCTCTATTGTAAGCCAATTCATATCTTCCTTAATAGTTCACCATTTGAAAGCTTTAGAATAGATCTTATGTTATTTAAAGGGAGCTCCTAGGCGAGATATATTGTATGAAGACCATAGACATACTCACATCAAGTGTTTCTCATATGCAAATTGGACAGGTTCCAAGATTAACCGGAAATCCACTACCAGCTGTTGCTTTTGTTAGAGTAAATTTGGTCTCATGAAAATGTAGATATATAAAGCTATGACATAGTATGTGCCACAGGGGTGTTTTGAGGCTAGACAGATGCCTTCAAATCCCTCGAGTTGCAACTTAATCCTTCAACTAAGTTCTCAACAAAATTCCACCAAACAGCTTAGGTGCACTTAACCTAATCAATTTGTCAAACACCTTCTAGACACTCCTTTGGAGCATTTCGTCAACAGCTGTTAAGCCCTTCAATCTCCACTCTTTAGAGGCTTAGAAAACTCTCTTTGAAAGGTTATAAGCGTTGGAATAAGGTCTGGAAATGCACAAACATGAATACAACCAAATCTGGACAATTGAACAAGTAGAATTCTCACTCTCACTGTTTGAGACATTTCATCAAACAGGTTCTATACCTTCGGCTTTCTGGTGTTTTTGGACAGTAAACAAGAAGGAATCAGATCATATATGTATAAAAAAAATTATTAATGTCTCATAACAAAGGTTGCAAGAAATGGGGGCTGAAAACAGTGAAATTCCACACATTTTCCAGCCTACAACAAACATATATATAAGTTGTATACAAGTTGTAGGAAAGTAAATTTCTTAATTTCTCAAAGATAATGGGACCCTACGAGATTTTGGGATCCTAGGAGATTGATTTCTATCATAAGAGATTGTGGGATCCTAGGAGATTGATTTCTATCCTAAAAGATTATTGCACATTTGTCTCCTATAATAAGATGTTTATAACTGTGTAACCCAAAATCAATTGTAAGAAGATAAATTATTTTCCTCTTCTATTTCGCGTCAATACCCTCATAATATGTATCCACATACATAGACTTTATAGTTGAACCGGGTTAAACCAATGTTTATCTCATTCTCACTAGGCATGGCAATGGGTCAAGTTATGACCCAACTATCTCATAAGGTGGTTTGAGATTGGCCCCAAACCCAGTACTGCCCAAAATGACATCGCTGTAGGGTGGGGGATCAGGCCATTTCGGCCATTCAGGTCGAGCCTCAGGCCAACTTCAGAGGCCCGAATCAGCCCGAAGCCCAGTCAACCCAAGCTAACCCGTTAACTTCAGGCAAGTTGAGCTAAAATTGCCTTGCCTAGTTCTTACTTCGCTTTCTCTTTTGTCTCTCTTTATTTCTCCACAGGCCTGGGCCGGCCCAAAGCCGAGTCAACCCGAGCTTGACTGGTTAACTTCAGGCGGGCCGGGTTGAAACTACCTTACCTAATTCTTACTTCTCTTTCTCCTTTGTCTCTCCTTTGTCTCCAAGTTTAGGCCGAACAACATTGTTTTCAGCAAAACAATATCGTTTTCAAGTGAAATTAAATTAAATTTAAAAATGGCCAAATCCAAACATGCCCAATGCCATCTCTACACATAGTATCGAAGCTAATTCAGCATCAACCATTCCTTTTGTAAAGTTTCAAATACTAGACAAATCTCACAGGTAATACATGTCAGATGATCAACATTTAAAATCACAAGAACAAGAACAAATAATAGAGTAATGTATCCATACAATTCAAAATTATCTTCACTAGTTGTAACTCTTACCTAGAACATGAATTGAATTTTGAGTCCACTTAATGTGCTGAGTGAGCAAATAATAAGATGCAACAGAAGAACACCAGAATTCTTAAGAAAATATAGCAACATAAAACAAAATAGAAAAATGAAAAAAGTGCCAGAGCCTATCTTGTAACCAATATATAAAAGAACAAGAGCACTATCCAAGAGAATGGTTCTCTTATGATGGTTATCTGGTGATCCATCAAATCTATCTCACCACTGACAAAAGATACTGGAGAAGCAACAAGGTCTATGTGAAAGCAAGTAACTTGAGTTTATATATCAAGTAGAAGAGCATACATGATGTTGCAAATGCTGGCTTTTTGTCATGGGCAGAGGGTGGTTGCGAGTCTTAATGGTCATATTTTTGTCACCAGTAGCAAGTTTAAGAATGGCAGCATTCATTATATTGATATAGGTAGGAGCAGAATGCTGACAAGAACTATTGTGCAGTACAGTATATCCCAGACTTCCATCATCATTTTGATCATCCATCACAATCGCACCATACCTGCATTATCATACAGTAAATGAAGTAATTTTGAACTTTATGAATAGTCATGGAGACTTCCTCTCACCAAATGGGTTATTCAATTATTCAATACTACATATGATAAAGAGCATATTACATCAACAATTTTTTGGAGTTCTAGAATCGGCTTGCACCTTCTGTGAATAAGTTAAGCTTAATGCAAAATTTTAAAAGCTCAAAGGGCAGACAGATTTACATCACATTTCACAGCTTAAACAGGAAAAAGATAATAAAAAGGAAAAATAAACAGCCTCTTCAAACAGATAGCACAGGTCAATGTTGTAGAAGGTAAACTAAACCGTGCCAACCATGTCCAGAAACATATAAAAAGAAGATATTACCAGCAAGTACCCATAAATAAGGTATAGAAACAGATCGAAGACATAAAATAGCCTTTCATCATTAAGTTACTCATTTGCTAGCAACATAAAATGTGCTCAAGTGGGTAAGTGAAGACAAACCCATATCATATTGACACATATATTCAACATCAACCCTATAGAATAAATGTTAGACTGCAGTCTTGCAGGCTGCTCCTCTTTCACAAGCCACATCCTACGATACAATATATGTAGAACAAAGAATCGATCTTGGTTCGATAATATCGACTAATAAGTCCTAAAAATTGATCAAGTTGCCTTCATGAATAATTTTACCATTTCAGTTTAAATTGACACTGGAAAAGTTTCTGAATAACATTTAACTCAGATTTCATATCAACAGACCTTGATTGGTAGGATTCATTGAAGCTAGACATCAAGAATTCACTCATCGAAAGCAGTTCTGGTCCCAAAGTTGGCCCTGCTGCCTCAATTGCATCAGTGAGTGCCCTTTTTGAATCAGGGAACTTGTATGAAGTCTGTTTGAGGTTTTGAATCCAACCCCCATCAATAAATTCTGCAATCTGTAGTTTGATAGCTTGTAAGAGTGCTCATGACCATACTATGAAATGGTTCAGTAGCATTAAAAAAAAAAGGACATGATAAATATAACCTCTAACCTCTTCTGCAATAGGCTTTGACAGATTAAAAGGAATAGGACCGCCACCGCCACCGCCCGTTAACAGAGGATTGAAATATGAAGTTGTCAAAGTAATGGATTGTTGGTCAGGATGTGGCTTAAGCTTTAGAAAAAGAAGACCAACAAAAAGGAAGACAGCTGGAATCAAAAGTTGGAAGACAATTGTCCTCCTATCTCTCCGAGCAGATATTGCCTTCTTTATAAACAGCGCTTTCGTATGTTGCCAAAATGTTGATCTTGAAATGACACAGCAACTACAGCAGCAATGCATACCCATGAAATTAAAGAAACTCAAAAAGGCAGTGAGGATTAGCCCCCATGTTTCCCTAACTGTAGCACATATGACTTGAACGGCCTTTCTATCATTTTCCGGAGCTTTTGAATCACAGATTCTTGTCAAACCATGATTCTTAGAAGCTGTAGAAGGTACAAAATCAGATGACAACGTACCATTCCTCTGACTACAACCATCAGTTCCAGCATGGTCAGATCCTGCAACTTTCAGAAATACCTCCTCCAACGTTGTGACTGATATACCGTAACTTTCAATGCCATGATAACTTTCTTCTTCACAAGTATTAGTTTCAGAGTAAGGAATTGATCCTTTCATGTAACTTTCAATTTCCCTAAACATTCTCTCAAAGGAAGATGAAGATGCCAAAGGAAGCTTAAAGGAAATCTCAGTTCCGACCTGAACAGGCAAACAAAATAGATTAAAATCGGAATGAAGCTATTGTGGCAATACTATTTGTATATAACCACATTCATGGACAAATTGGTGAAAGCTAACAAATATAACATTTTATATAAGGTTGCAACTATTAGTCTGATATTTATATCCTCTGAATTATAGACATTTAGTAGAGTAGAGAATTCAAAAGTTAGCAACTGTATCTTAAAACAAGAGGTTCTGAAAATATTCAAGCATATTAATATTAATGCGTCACATGAAAGAATTATTTGTGAAATTCTTTAAAACTTATCTCGAGTAGCAATCACTACAAAAGTTGTTGGCATAGCACGGCATCAAAACATCTAAATATGACAAAGCTTTGAACTTTAAAACATAAAAGCTTACAACAATTGGTTGTTACCTCACTCACGCATGTCGCTGATGGAACGTGACGATATACAATGTCAGAAGCTATGGAAGCAGTAGGTGCAGACTGAAGAAGCAGTGGCAATAGTCATGACATAGGTGTAGACATACGATGATCCAAACATTTGAGGGTTAAAAGATCAAACATGAAATAAACAACTAACCTTCACTAATGTAAGTGTATAACCAACCCCATATCGATGCTTCAAGAAGAGAGAGCTGTCAAAATATAGCATTAAAATGTGAACAAGGTGAAATAAAAAAGTGAAAAAAAGATGATTGCATCATGTCTTCAAACTTGGCATATTTATCAAAGAACTACTTCAGTAAAAAGATTCATATGATAAAAAGTAACTCTTCGTTGCTATATAAATGATCTCATAGGAATTTTCCTCAAGAAAAAGATGAAGATCGTGCTGAAATAAACGATATTCTCATCCAAAATAATAAACCTTCCACAGCATTTCAAAGAACCATTAGCCATAATAGCTATCCGATCTCCCAGTTCATCAGCTTCATCCATCGAGTGCGTAGTTAGCAATATTATCCTGCCCTTTTTTTTCCTTTTTATTAATTGCCATGTTAAGCGCATTGAATACGGATCCATTCCACTTGTAGGTTCATCAAGAATTATAATCTGCAACAAATCAATGAGAAGTAAGTTACCACATTTTGTGGGGGGGAAAAAAACAGAATACCCCCCTTGGACTTCATCATTACCTTGCTGTTCCCAATTAGTGCAATTCCAAGAGATAATTTCCTTTTCATACCACCAGAAAGAGCCATCACAACAGTGTTCATTTTGTCAGCCAAACCCACCTAGAACAAAGAGAAATATTTGTAATACTGTAAGATCAACTGTACAAATGGAAGTCAATAACAGAGGCAGACTATGTTCCAACAAACAGAGAAAATTATTTACACCATAATAAAGAAGGAAACAACTAGACTAAGAGCTTTATGGTCAAATAAATGATGAAAAGGACTTCGTTCTCACAAAAAAATTCCATCTCACCCATTTTGGACAGCCCTACAAACTGATCATTTCTTAAATTTTTTATGTCACATTACTTGATTTTCAAACTTGAAAAGGACGCGCCCTTAATAAAAATGTTTACTATATTTTAATATATCTACTGCTCCAATACTCGTCCTGCTTTAACAACTTAGCCAAAATCAAAAGAGTAATTTATATTTAAGAAAATCAAACTAACTTTCTATTGCCTGAAAACACCTGCTATGCTATGTTTGACAAAGGATAATATGCTATTGAGCTATTTGACATATAAATCTGCGGCAGTGAAAGAAGCCTTCAGATCTAAACAAAAGCATAAGTCAATGATCCAAGGATCTTAAAACAGCAGTCAGTTGTACTGAGCGAAAGGTAGCCATCAAGTCGATCACATACCACATATACACAATAATAACATTAGCACTGATGTTAACCTCAATAAGGACATAGAACCACAAAAAGTTCAAATGGAAGAATGCTGAATTTTGTTTCAGTGTATCCATGACTCAGAAGCAACAAATATTCAACTCAAGCTAAAAGTTCTCATAGCTAAAAAGGTTCAGGGAAGTGTGACCCATGTAACATAGATTGCTACTCACTTCATCAACCATATTGGTCACAGTGCTCTCAAATGTATCCTCTTCCACACCCTTCAACATGGCAAACAATTCTAGATGCTCTCTCACCTGCAATGAATAATTAAACAAGTCAAATTCTGTTACTACAAGGTAATGAACTTTAGTATTGGAAGCACAAAATAAGTAAAGAGCTACATAAATTCTCGTGAATAGACTTGCACAAGCAATCAGCTTGAATGTTATACGTAACAGAAGATAATATTTCACCTAAAAATAGTAATTTCTGAAATGTTTCTCCTTCCTGACTCTTTACAAGTTTCATTGACAGCAAGCTGACAAACTAGCTTTCATTAGAGAGATTCCTCATTCAGTAATCAAAAGAATCAAAAAGTGCAACCAGTTAGCCTCTCCTAAATGAGCATATAACGCCAGAAAGATTTCTAGCCTTTCAATATCCCATTTTTCTTTTCTTTTAGATCCTGTTTGTTAGAGGCTAATACCTGACCCATTCTTGGACCCTCACTAACACCTTAAACTTTTAGGTTGAATGATTAACAAGTACTAGAGATTGCAGGATGCATAGACCACAAGTTTTAGTTGTGTTACAAGCTATGGCATGCCTGTACTCTGTCCATGCGTTCCATCCAACAGGCTAATACAGTCAATCTTGGGTACTAACCAACGACTTACAGTTTTCACTTATATAACTATTGTAAAAATTTTAAAAATTTGACCGTAATTCTCATTTCATTTTCTATCAGGTTAATCATTTGCATGCTCCTTTGATCAAATTCAATAGGCAAACGGGGATAACTCAACTATTACAGTTATAAGCAAGGAAAGTATGTTAGGAAGGAGCAGCATATATACATCAAGAGTTTTGAAAGAATGGGCTATGTGATCGGATAAATCCATATTTCCCAATGTGCTCCTCTTAAATGACATGGGACTAAATTTCTATACTACAAAAGCTAGCAAAAAAACAAAATTTGATCGTTTATAGCAAAGAAAAATTGGAAAGGTCAATCAAACTTATCGCTTACCGTCAACTCCGGAAAAAGGATATCATTTTGGGGGCACACACCCAAGAAATTCCTTATATCATCCTGTAAAGCAAGTCAAAGAAATCCCCACAAACATATCAAACCCCAATAATTTTTTAGTAAGCCATACTAAAAGGAAAATTATGTACTATCAAGCAGGCATGCAAATGTTTCAAATAACAATAAAATTTAAACGAAATAAAACACATATGGCAAGAAAAGATTATAAGAAGAAATGAAAGACTAACAGCTGGAATAAGAAAAATATCTCCAGAAAAGGGGCAAATAACAATAATTGCCCGACAAGGAAAATGGAAAAGATTATCATTTTGTCTATTGTAAGTGCCATATTAGAAACTAAAATATATATTGTATTAAAGCACTATTATAAATAGATAGAGTAAAACCTAATTAAGTTTACATCATTCTACTCATTTTCTCTCTCATTTATGGTATTAAAGGCTTGTTGCCTACAATTTGTTTCTTGTTGAAAACTAAAAGTAAATAAGTGCATAGGAGTGAAAATTATCAGTCCAAACAATATTGGGCATGATGAATTCTGTTTTCCATTGTTGGTTGATGAAAATGGATGCCCACAAAGATATGGTGCAGCTTGGATATGTATAGATGATATCATTGTAACCAGAGACGATGCAAATGAACAAGGAAGACTAAAGTTCAGGCAAGTTAAGTAGTTTAAATTAAATTAATGATACTGACAAACTTGTATAGTTCCTCAAGATTAAAGTGACTACTCAAAACGAGAACTTTGGTCTCACAAAGAAATTATATACTTGACAAACTTGAAGAAATTGGGATGTCGGGATGTAAAATGGAGAATGTACCAATTGAACCAAACAATAAATTAGGTTTAAGAGAGCATAGAGACATGGATGACAATGGCCTCTCAAAACTTGGCAAGATATTTGATTTATCTGACTTTTAATAAACCTAATTTAATTTATCTATCAGTAGTAGTTAGCCAGTTTATGCATGACTCAAGAGAAGAACATTTTCAAGTAATGGGGCATATCATATATTACCTAACACATTAGGAAGAGGAATATTATTTAAAAGAAAGGAGCTCTAACCATGGAAGCTTAGAGAGATGCAGATTATGTTTGATTCTTGAGGGAATCTACCATTGGATATTGTATGTTAATGGGAGAAAATCAAAACAATTAGTATGGTAAGGCCTGCTACTGAGGTGGAATTTAGAGCTTTCTAAAATTATTCTAAAATCAAGAATCTTCAATGACGAGACTATCAGAGGAATTATCCAGAATTATTGTCGAATAGGTCACCCTTTTTCTTGTGTTTAAAAAACTATGTCCAAGTTCTAATTCTAAATAAAGCCTAGAGTGTGAGGCTTAACAATATTCTAAATTCAACACGATCCTTACATTACTCAAATCATCACACAAGCTTCAGTTCTTCGTTTCATTGAGTCAGGTTTAGGTTCAAATATTTAGGTACATTTGTTGACTTTTTAGAATAACCTGGCTTTACTTGATAAAATGTTTCAGAGTTATTGTCTTCTTCTTACCTCTCATGCTAGATTGAAACATAATTTCAAAGTTTAATTACCTATTCTTTACAGAGAAAATGCTACAAGCACTTTTCAGCTGTTTTTAATCAGTTCCTAACAGAAGAGAATTTTTCATCAATCTTCATTTCCAGATATAGCACGACTGAGTGGCCGAAATAAAAGAAGCCTCTTACTTGAAACCACCTCTACCTTGTCCTATGTCAATTATGTAGCTAAACAGCTCTGGAGGCTGTTGCTTTATCAATTTTCTATGTGATCAGTCCTTGACCATTATTTGCTCTTCAGGAGAAGATTCCTCATTACATAATATTTCCTAATAAGCCCTATTTTCTTTATCACTAAAGATATTTGGATCCATAAAGGCCCTTTTAATCTAGTGTATTTTGATATTAAAGGAAATCGAGGCCTTTATAAACTCTTTAATTGTATGGAGAGGCATTTGGTGGTGTTGCCAGTATTAGTCTAGGAAGTCAAAGCGAAAAGTGATTATACTAATTCTGTTTTATACTACTTGGAAACAGTGGGAAGAAAAAGAAAACCCATGGATAAAAATGGAAACTATAAGGGAACTGCAAACAAAAGTGTAGTTCAAGATGAAATGAAATACAGATAACGAATCGCCTACTTTTTTTTTGTATGAAAGATCTTTTTTTTATTCAGGCAGTCTCACATAGATATACGAAGCATGAGTACTTGAAGATTGCTACAAATGAGAGAAGAATAATAACTAAAAACAATGAAAGTTGCTTACCATGTCCGTTGCTATGTTCTTTCCAAGTATGAGAGCATCTCCTGATGTAGGAGGAACAAGACCAACAAGCATTGAAATTGTTGTACTTTTGCCCGCTCCGTTGTGCCCTTCAAACAATCATAAAACAAACAAATTACCTTTAAAGAGAACTGAGAGAGACATTCTCCTTTTTCAAATAATGAATGCAACAGTTGTATAATAATAACATGAAACTCCGTCAACATGACAGATATAAAAAATTTATGTAAAAATTTATCCTTAACTACATTCTTTGAGCCCTTGTTTAAATGAGATAAATGCAAAATGAAGTGTTTAAGTTACAAAGGGTCTGTCAAGAAAGACGCCTTTTGCATTGTAACTCCAAGTTTAGAGCCAGGATTTGGCTAAGTCATTAAATCCTTCCACATAACATTATGCAAATCCACAGATGGAAATATTAAAGCCACGTTGAAAAATCAGAATAAGCAGTTGATGTTTGAATGCACATTCAGAAAAACGTTATATCATTAATTAGGAAAAAGAAAACACAGAGAGAGAGAGTGTGTCCAGAACAAGGTAAAAGCTTGGAGTTATCAAATTTCATGACAGAAGTTAAAAGTCTGCAGCCTATCTGTGGACCTGCAGGCAATGAAGCAGTGTGTGATTTAATTTTAAACTCTAGTGAGACTGTTTCATTTAGTTTTGAACTCTCAAGTGGGTTCACGAGTCTCGTATGGTACAACTTCATTAGAGAGAACTTGATGGCAGCCAAAACACAGATAGGATGCCTGAATTATAGAGTAGAACTTTATATAAAGTGAGCTAATGTTAAATTCAATACGATCATTGAAAAATGGATGAAATCTCTATAAATTTGCTTAATTTAAGATATCCAAATTAAAGAAAAAGCTAAAAAACAAAGACCATAGACAAGAAGGCAACAAAAAGAACCAAGTAAGTTGTACAAGTTACCTAAAAGTGCGAGAATCTGATTTTCAAACAGGGTGAGCTGTAAGGAATTAACAGCATGACAATTCCCTTTCTCAGTATTGAACACTTTATGCAGGTTCCTAATTTGGATGCATCTACAAAGCAAACAAGAACAGTGAGAGAAAAAGTCCACCAAAATCTGCCAAAAGAATGCCATTAGATTCTTGTGTAGAAACCTATTCTCAAGCTCTTGTTGCTTCATATCCAAGTTAATTGCTTCCATAGTAGGACTACAACTATCATGTCCCAAATTTTTGTTGCAAGGCTTATCACTAATTTTGATCCCTGAACTAGATGTGTCGATCCCAGCAATACTTTTCTTTCTCCAGAAGCACTTCTGGAATAAGAAGTTCCATGGCTGACGCATTCCATTTCCCCTGGAAAAGACCTAATTGAATGGAAAAGTAAAGTGAATTTGTCACCCACTAGCATTGAAAGCCAGATGGCATATGGTGGGAAGCAGTCCAGAATCTGGGCCTTTTTCACGTGTTATGAAGATGGATAAAATGTACAGCTTTTCATCTCAATTTTCGAATTCAGTAATTTCCGATGATTAGATATATCAAGAACTGATTCATGAAGTCTCCTTATGCATTGTTGAAGAGAAACAGCAAAAGCACATGATATGGAAAACAACTTATAGCCTGCTTTATACAGCAAATGAAAGAGTTTGACTTACCACAATTTTATAACTTGAAAGCTTCACAAACTAATAAAATATAATTGCACAGATCTCCAACTAATGATATAATGTACTACGAAATATGAATTGTATTCTGAATCCATACGAAATCTTACTGAAAGTTGAACAGGCCAAGATGGCACCCAAAACAGGAAGAAATTCATCAAAATTCAATGAAATTGGTCATAACATAACAAATACCAAAAGAAAAACCAATTATGGAAGTGTGCAAGAATGTGTAAGGCCATGTTGAAGCTTTAGAATTTCTCGATCTTTACAAAGAGCTAGAGGCATAAGGGAGCAGGGTGATGACCCAGAAAGTTTAAAATGAACTTTTGCAATCATGAAATCAGAATTAGAAACAAACAGTTAAGAGGCATACCTTATCCAGGTATAGACCAATGACACAGTACAACAGCGTGTCAAGTAACATCATCATAAGACAAACCAAAAAATTGACACCAGATGACTCCTGCATAAATATGGAATTCTAAGATTATAAAGATGTTAGGTGGCCCTAATAATCTGCAAACATTCAAAAACACCACACAAAGATTACCCGCCATATGTTGCTCCATCGTACTCCAACATGAGCCCGCTCGTAATCAGCAAAGTTGACCGATCCCAGTGCAAAGGCCGTAGGAGAAAGCAAAGAAGCAAGGACCTTCAAGATCCTATAAGCAATTGAAAGTCAAATGTAGAAAAGAAGCAACAAGAGAGTTTCACTACATGTAGAAAAAAAAGGAATAATTAAAAGAGTTTGCATGAAAATTCAGAGAATAGCATTGCATGATTAATTACATAGGCACAGCCGGGTCATTGACAGTGTAGTAAGGAAAAAAGGCCCCAAGAAATGACAGGGTTCCAACTGCAACGGCTGTTTTTGCCCGTGTGAAGAATGTTGATATCAAAAATGACAGCATAATTGCACTGAGTCCAAATGTAAAGAAGTATACAAACACCACCGACTTATCGCTGTATTTGAAAAGGCTATTCAGGGTGCAAGCTGTAATTATTCCAGATGAAATTGCAAACTGGAGAAAAAAAAATCAGCTTATTATTTAACAGAAACATAGACTTTATGAAAATGGAAACAGCTGTATGTAGGAGGGTGTCATAATATATATTTATATACATATAATCAAAGTATAAAACACATAGCTATTACTTAACTTATAGATCACTTGATCATCTTATCCTCAACAATCCTAGACTTCCTAATTAAGAAAATCAACCATTTACAAAGTAAACCTGGTTTATTCACTAGTTTATCAACAATTGTGTTAGGTTAGGTATAAAGAAGATTCTTGCCTCTGCATCCTAGTTCTTTTGTCTGGTATAGAAAACCAAACCAGAAACGCAAGGAAAAGATTTTAAAAAGCTCTGTTTTTAAGATGGCTAAATCATTCTAATACATGATACCTAGATAATTTTCCCATAGACATAGAATATAATAATTCTAAATGTCTATGATAGACAGTATCCTTCCCGTGCTATGCCAAACAAGTTACTTTTGTTTTATCCCTAAATCCATTGCCCAAAATGTCAGAACTCTGAAAATTCAACTAATGTTTTTCTTTGACAAAATGCTTTAAGGGTAAGACTAGAATTAAATAAACTAATCATCCAAAATTCAGATTTGCAGCTCCAACCAAAAAATATAATCTATCAAATTGTCCGCTCCAAATAATGCAAACCGATGGAATTCTCCAAGCAAAATGAAGATTGATAACTAGCATTAGCGGAGTCACAAGAACAATAAAAATGAAATAGAACTTTTCTATCTACTTGCCAATCCTCAGAGGTCAGATATCACGGCTGTAGATTTATCTCCAACTTATTCTCGGACAACATAGTGACCCAAACTTTTCAATCAGGCAACATAAACATGTGTAATGGGCATGCCTGACTTCCATGAAGAAGTTATGAATGGTTACTACACTACTGTAGCTCATTCACCAGGAGCAAATATTTCCCATTTTTAAACTCGATTAAAACCCCTAGAAAATACAATGTGATACTGACAGTTCACCTGTATAGTATATGCAATAAACCAAGAAAGATGAAAAATCCCATCTTGCAAGCCCATCATATAAAGACCTTCTCTTATCTTCATTTCCTGATAACACCAAAAAAAGAATAACTTGAGATGTAAAACACTGTAATACATTTCCTAGATTTCAATATCGCAAGAATGATTAAGAAAGAAAGAAACTTGTGTAGCTAAATTAATATCAATATTAATACAATTATATTCACTGACAGACCTTCTCAAACACAGAATAACTGATAAGGCGAGAAATTGGATAAAGAAATCCCAATAAATACCTGCTCACAAATATTGAGGTACACCAAAGTAGGTGTTAGGGAATAAGAAAACCAGAAATTTTAGTGGGAAAGTTTAAAATAAGATACATACAGTACTCCCATGACTTTCTTAATGATGGATTGAAACTCCTCATCAGTGTATTCACTGGTTGGAAAGGGAACAACTCTGATTTTTGAGGGGCTATATTGTGTCCATGGAAACTTGAGCGAGGAAGCTATGATGGATGAATTGGAGGATGGTAGCTTTATATTTTCAGTTGAAATGTCAGTTCCAGTTTGCTGAGCTTCAAATATTATGAATGAATCCAATACCTGCTGAAGCTGCAAAAGCAATGAAGCATCAACATATGATAAAAGATGGAATCATGACAGACAGGAAAAGGGGGCACAACTGAATTCCTTGTCATTCATTCAATAAATGACAAGTGAAAATCTATGATACATATATAGAATGTGAATGATTGGTAACATTTCAATAGATTACTCGTAAGCAAAAGGTTTCTTCTATCGTCACGTGGGCTGACCACAAACAAACTTTACAATAATGTCGAAAAACTTGTAATGTCTAATAGCAGACTCCCAAGGCAGATTAACTTACAAAAGACTGAGATACAGCAGTCTTCCTCATGTTAAAGTAAATGATGAGGAAGAGAAGTGCAATAGATTACATAGCTTGGCCATGAGGCCTATATTCACAAACACAATTTGTGAAAGTTACACCAAAAAGTAAGGATACCTACAAATAGAGAAAGGGATGTATTACAAATACCGTCATTCTTAACCTGATTACAAAATTCACTGACCAATAGTGGAGACCATGATATACAATTTTAGTGAATCTTAAGATTATTTTACCAGACCAGATTGTATTCCAACAGCTCAGTTCAGCTTTAAATAGTCAGATCTTAAGGAAAACAAGGAAGATAAAGACTTATAGAGACATAATAGCGTTGGAAATCCAAAATGTCAGTTAGAAAATCAAAGGGGGGGGAAATTACCAGCATGCAAAAAATGCAGAAGTCTACTTATAAAATGAAGAAACGAAACTGAAGGGAGAAAATGTAAGAACAGAAAATTATATCAGAATTAGAGATGAGCAAGCATACAGTGAAAAAACCGCTGAAACTGTACTGCATTATAGGTATTGTATTTACACCCAATTCCAAGTCATCGAGATAAGGTCCATTAACATCCATTATGGTTTTATAATCTGGAAAGCCCGAAAATGCCCACGTATGATTGAGGCGTATGCTATAATCAAATATCTGGGGACCTTGTTCATGAAACACTACTGCTCCTTTGATTTTTGGGTTTGAGCAATTCCTAAGCAAAGGAAGAAAGAATCCAAAAGGTCAAAAATGCCACAATAAATACGATAATTGTGATTCTACATAAACTATGATCTGCATTTCACTAGCCAGAAGTCATACAATTTTTCCAGCAAGATAGGAATATAAATCAAAAGTAGCTAGGAGAAGTAGCAAGGGAGAACCTCTATTAAAGTCCATATGTTTACAGAAGGATTTTGAAAAAACGGACTACAAACAATTGACAGTTTAGGTATATTCAAAACTACTGCCTAACTTCATCCAGAAACCTTACGGCAATTTTGTTATCACCAAGATTACAACTTACTTGACTTGACTGCAGGTACCATAAAGCTCTGAGCATATATAAGTTTCCAACTCAAGTTCATCTTTGTAGATTCTTGAAACTTGCTGAAAATAAGCAGATTAATCATTAATCCTTCAGTAAGAAAACATTTCTACATGGTAGTTAAAATCATCAAGATAATGATCAAGGCCATAGTCATAAACTTAATGTTATTCTTTCCAGTGTAAAGACCTTGGAGATGAAAGTGGACAGATTTCATGATATAAAAAAATATACTAAAATATAAAGCTTAACAGAGCTCCAAAGAAACAGAATTTGCAGCTTGCAAGGTATCTACCTAAGGGTACTGAATGATAGTTGCAAGCACTGAATGATAGTGGGACAAGGAATAGAAATCCTTTACTTACCGCCAGATCATGTTTCAAACATGAAGTTGTTGTTTGTTCAATTTAAGCAGGATAATGACAATTGTTTCCAATTTACATCTCTAATCTCTATGTCTACCTTTTTACAGAAACAGAATTCAGTCTATCAGATATACACCAAAATTAAGAAGGCTAAGGTAATCAAAAGCCTAAAAGTAGAATAATATGCAAATGGTGGACCATCACGAGATCACATGCTGATAGTTCCTCATAGAACAGTATCAAGAGTAAAAGAAGATTATAAAAATGAAAGAAAAGAAAAATATGATAAATAGGCACCTTCAACAAGGGAAACTTTAGTGCCATGAAGTGGATCATCGTCCTTGTTTGTTCTGTGTCTGGTGCAAAAGCTAAAAACTCCCCTTTTGCTTGCAAAACTTGCAAAACTTGTTGGAAACTTGGGGATATACCTTTTCCTATTTCCACGAGCATATCTTTTTGGATATACCTGGATCAATTCAGCAAATTCATAGTGCTATTTATACCAGAAGCTCGTGGACATGTTAGTTGCAAAACATTCAGCATTTAAACAGTCATGATTTTCCATTTTAATTTGTCTTTGCCCATATTCACCTTTGCTACAAATGAAATGTATAATGCGCAAAATTTGAATGGGATCATCAGACAATTGTTTTGTTAGGCAAGTTTCACCGTAGAAGATAAAAATGAATAGAAATAAATGTAGTCAGGGTGTCTGGAAAACTTTGTTTCCCTGACTTTCCCAGTTTTCAAAACCAGTAAAAGGGCTCAATGATGCAAGATAATTTTAACATGATTGAAGCTCGTTGATAACTTACGGCTGTGCAGGATGGATTTTTGTGTCAACTCGAGACCTCACAGCAATTAACAACAACATTACAATAGTCGGGAGCAATATCTGCAATTTTGAAAAGGTATCGTCAAAAAAAATCCCTTTAACCATCTAGCTTCCACTCGCTCATTGATCAAACAAATAGCAATTAACACCCAGATAGAAAAGATTCATTGGCGCCACTATCAGAGCCCTAAAGCAATATCAAAGACACCATAGGAAAACAAAAAATAAGTCATAAGAACGAAGAGAACAGAAGAAATAGAATCAGAAAGAGGAAATAAAAACAAATGATGAGTGATGAAAACGTATTGATGTCGTATAAGACTGGATCATCAACTAAAAGCAAGTAAAGCTTCCAAAGTGGCAGAAAATTCAATCACATCCAACAACAGCCGCCGCAAACCCCCCAACTGCGTAGAAATTTCAACAACCACCCACCAGAATTCGATCACAAGTGCACATGTAAAGGGACACAGCTAAAGTGGCATGGAACATGAAGAAAGGAAAGAAAAGAAATAATCTTTACTTCAGCACAGGTAACAAAAGGGTGCCGAATTTTGAGGAGCCAATTCTTGCGAAGCATGGCCTTCAACTGCCTGCTACGAGTACCCATGGTGTTTGACCCTCAAGAGGTTGAACCACAAAACACAGAAATTAGTTATAATACACAGAGTCGGAGGAAGGTAAAGGTCATGACTGAGAAGGGAGAAACTTTGACCCTTTCAGTACAACGAAGAGAGACGGTGGGTGGCAAAAGCAAGGTGGACAAGTAGAGGTGGCTTTCTGTTAGAGCAAGACATTTGTTATTACAATATATTATTATTATTATTATATGAAATTAAAAAATTCAATCGAATTGCAATTGCATGCACGTGCTACGTACTGTTCCGTGAATAGGCTTTGTATATAAAATAATTAATTGCATGATGATTTATATTTATAAACACTTAATAGCATATCATTTTTAAAAAATCCTTTTTATTTATTCTAAAAAGACTTAATAGAAGATCATCTTTTAAAATTTTTAGTATCACAATATCCTTTTTCATTAATTTAATTTAAGAATAAATAAAATAACAAAATAATTATGTGACTTTTTTTTAAAATAAAAACATTTATTCCATCTTTAATTTAAATTATATTTAATTATATCAATCAAATGTATAAAATTTTAACTTATTACAAATACAATCAACTGTAAATCATATTATTAATATCGCTAATATGGAGGATGGAGCGAACGATTAAGTTATATTTCATGTCACCTTGATAACTTTAAATAAAAATATTTTTTAAATAAGTTAGTTAATTAATAATTTAAATTTAATTTTTTAGATAAAACTCTTTCTTTAAAATTATATATTTTTAATACAAATTATTTTAAAATAAAACTATCAAAATTTGAGATACTAAAGAAAAAAGTACATATTTTCATATTAATATAAAGTTAGATCTTCCCTGAAGAAGAAGAAGAAAGATATAATAATCTCTTAATGTGAAAACTCTCATGGCCTGTTTGGTAGAGGGTAATAGCTATTCTATTACCCCTCTATTCTTAATTATTAACTATTACCGTGTTTGGTTGGCAAAAAGCTCACGGAATAGCTATTACTAAGATTACCTATTCCTAGATATGAGGGAATAGGTAAAG
>JAOSBP010000005.1:26559657-26576944 GCA_027563825.1 Erythroxylum mucronatum
TTCTAATCCAAGACTGAACACTAAAATCGACTTCAATTCAGGAATTGAGAGTCTTAGGGGCTAAATTGCAATTCAGTTCCTTCACAAGATTTGTAGCCCCAAGTCTCTATTTTATTTTGCCTCAAGAATCAATTCAATCGGATCTCCACAGGTCACGAATTTATCAAAACACTGAACCATGATCAGAAAAATATCCAACTCACTTGAATTTAATCAATCATCCTCGATTAAATCTCAAAAATTCATAAATTCCCATGAATATGAAATTAATTGTCTTAGGAATCCAACACTTCAAAAACCGAGTCAATCGGATGTCGGACGGAAAAGATATAAGCGAAAGAGTGGAAGAATTTCAAAAATTCAAAATCGGAGCCGCACTATAGTAGACGGCTCGCGGTTGCGAGCCAAGGAAAAACTGAGCCAGCTCGCGATCACGAGCCGAAGAAAACAGAAGACTCGCAACTGTAACGGCTCGCGAGTGCGAGCCTCTGAGGAAAAGGGCAATCTCGCGATCTAGAGCAGCTCGCGATCGCGAAATGACTCAAACTTCGATTTTCTTTTCTTTTTTTTAAACTCTAAACTTCAAAAATTTATAACTCTTGATCCTAAACTCCAAATTTAACAAATTTCGTATCTATAGAAAGCTTAAGGAAAGCTCTACAACTTCCCTAAAGAACTCAAAAGCCAAATCAATCTCTAAAATGATCAAATTTCCAATCAAAAATCCTTTCCCATTTAATGTCTCCCTAAATAATCACATAACTTCCAAAAAAATCATATCTTTCAACTCCAAGGTCCAAACATATCATATTTTATATCAATGTAAAGATCAAGATGAATCCTACAACTTTCATGAAGGATAAAAAAATCAATTTGGCCTCTAAGGGAGTCAAATTTTCAATCAAAAATTCAGCCACAATAGTAGTCATCCTATTCAAACTTCAAATTTTCATATCTTCAAATTCTCACATCCAAAAATAACATATTACACATCATTTTAAAGCTATTCAAATTCTCTATAAATTTTAAATAGATCACTTACTCCAATCCAGACATCAGTCCGGTGATTGCCCTCAAAGCACAGTATACACAAATCTATACTTAGAAACATTTTTCCAAAACAAAGCAAAATATCTTCAACTTCGGAAAATCATAACTTTCAATTCCGACATCGAAAAATATCAAACTTTCTGGCGACAGAAGGCTCTCAACATAATCTACAAGTTTCATGTATATCATTTTCTCAATTTATGCCTAAATCAAAAAGTCAACTATTTACCCCAAAAAGTTAAACTTTCTCAAATTTTCATATTCTCACACTTTTTCTCTTTATTTCTTAATTTTCAACTTCCATCTCATCGACTCATTCATCTTATTCTCTTAAACTTTCATGAACCATACCAATCTACTCAAATCTCGAAGTCATCAAAACTAATTAATTCTTTTCTCATTAAGGCACAAAATCATCTATAACACAATTCATATTTAAAACACTCAGCTCAATTTATTTTAATTTTTCTAATTTCCACCAAAAGTTCGGGGTCCAACACATGGTGGAACATTTTAGGACTCAAGTTAGGTATAATACAACCTAGGCAATGAGTGGGGATGCGAATCAGATGTGGCAGAGAGTAGCCCCCGTGGTGAGGGAGACTGCCATAAAACTCCTAGGGTTTCTAAGAGACGGGGGGAGGGCAAATGGAATCCTGGTGGTGGTCAGACGAGGTCCAAGAGACGGTAAAGGCAAAGAAGTGAGATTTTAAAGATCTGTTGGAAAGTGCTACCAAGGTAGAGCGAGTAACAAATAGAGTACGGTATAGATTCGCAAAACAGAAGGCGAAGAAGACTATCTCAGTAGCTAGAGGGGAAGCTTACGAGAATATATACATGGAGTTGGATACAGTCAAATGAGCACAAAGAATTTTTAAGTTAGCACGAGATAGGGCACGTGAGACGGGAGATTTCAACCAAGTCTGTTGTATTCGGGACGAAGTAGGATAGGTACTCACAGAGGCCTAAGCCATCAAACAGAGGTGGCAGAGATACTTTTATGGCCTTTATAATGAAGACATATTGGTCAACTTAGAGTTAGGGGAACCTCTTGTGTCAAGACAATACCTAAACAGGAACTCACGGGGGAGGATCACAAGGGGAGAAATTACAAAGGTTCTGAGGGGGATGAGGAGTAGACAAGCCGAAGGGCCGGATGAGATCCTTATAGAGGTATAGAAGAGACTAGGCACTATAGGTATTGAATAGTTAGTTTAGCTCTTTAATGTGATCCTCGAGTCAGCCAAGATGCCGGATGAATGGAGATTAAGTAGGTTAATCCCCTTGTACAAGACCAAAGGAGACATCCAACAATGTCACAACTATCGAGGCATCAAATTATTAAGTCATACCCTGAAGATGTGGGAGAAAGTAATTGAAAGGAGAATCCGAATAGCTGTTTCGATATCAGACAACCAATTCGGATTTATGCTTAGTAGGTCTACGACAGAGGTAATACATCTACTTCGAAGATTGATAGAATGCTACAGGGAAAGAAAACGGGATTTGCATATAGTTTTTGTAGATTTGGAGAAAGCATATGACAGGGTTCCTAGAGAACTCATATGGAGGTGTTTGGAGGCAAAAGGCATTCCTAGCTCTTATATCCAAGTAATTAAGGATATGTATGAAGGAGCATTAACTAGTGTAAGGATGATCGGAGGCGACACGGAAGCATTCTCTATTAGTGTTGGACTACACCAAGGCTCGACTTTAAGTCATTGGGTGAGTTTAGTGTTAGTTGACTGATTTGTTGAGCTTTTCTCTTTTTGGGTGGAGACTAATAGAGATGGTGCTGTTGATTTTGTTTTCTTTAGGGCTTGGGAAGTGGGCGCTTCCTAAAGCCCTTTTGGGTTATGAGATTTAGGGATTGTTTTCTTTAGTCTGTACATATTCTTTCATTTTATAAATGCCTTTCTGATTTACCAAAAAAAAATGTTAGATGAACTTACTAAACATATTCAAGGAGAGGCACCTTAGTGTATGTTATTTGCGGACGATATTATCCTGGTGGATGAGACCAAGTAGGGGGTTAGTTCCAAGTTAAAACGTTAGAGAGAAGTGTTGGAATCGAAAGGTTTTCAAATGAGCAGGTCTACGACGAAATATTTAGAATGCACCTTTTTGGGTAGCCAGATGGTATATGAGGTGGCGGTAGTAATTGGTACTGATGTCATACCATAGAAATCAAGTTTTAAATACCTAGGATCCATCATTCAACGAGATGGTAATATCGATAACGATATAGTCCATCGTATTAGATTTGGGTGGGTCAAATGGTGGATTGCGTCAGGTGTTCTCTGTGACAAAAAGGTCCCTATAAGACTCAAAGGGAAGTTTTATAGAATGGTGATTCAGCCAAACATGTTATATGATGCAGAGTGCTGGCCTACTAAGCGTAGACATACGTAATAGTTGTTGGTAGCAGAAATGCGAATACTTAGGTAGATGTGTGACATTACCATAAGAGATAGGGTACGGAATAGGGTAGTGAGAGCTTGGCTACAGGTGGCTAGGATCACTAACAAGCTGAGAGAGGAAAGACTTAAGTGGTTTGGGCACATGAGCAGGATGTCATCTGATGCTCCGGTTTGACGCAGCGAGAGAATAAACCTTGATGCCTACAAGAGGAGAAAAGGAAGGCCTTACAAGAACTAAAGGGAGGTAATCAAAAGGGATATGTCAGAGTTGGCCCTCATTGACGCAGTGGCTAGAATTAGAAAAGTTTGGCGTGATAAGATAAGGGTAAACAACATACCAGAGAGCCCTTGCACCTTATCCCTACCGCCTAGGGAGTTTTTTTTCAGGTGTGGAGGGAAGATTCCTACGATGGCTATAGCGCAACTAGTGACATTCAAAGCTAGTCTTGGCAAGGTGAAAGGTAATAACAGATGATGGTCACCATCAGGTATATATATGGATTTACTACCAGTCTTTACGTATTTATTCTTTTTAACCTACATCAATATTATCCAGTCACATATGCATGTGGGCCTACTGAAAACGACCTCTCTATAATGTAGGGGTTAGGCTACATACTATCAGCCCCCCCAGATCTTGTTTCATTGCGGGACTTCGGGGTATGATGATGATGAGATTAGCAAATAAAGAGAGTAGCTATATAGAAAACAAACAAAAGCAACACAATTAGTTGAGGATTTCCATGGAAAGCCAAAATTGAAATAATAACTAAAAAAAAATTGGTTGTCATAAATCCAAACACACACTCTCTTTCTTTCTTATAAAAGCATAGAAACTAGAATAAAAAGTTACGTTAATGGTGTATACTTCTTTAGAAATTTTAATTTAATCCAATAACTAATTAACTTAATTTTTAAAATATTTTGTTTTATTTATTTTAATTAATATAATCCACATGTATATTAATGTCAATATAAGTTGATTACATGATACTCTAAATTAACAACATTAATAGTAAAATTAACGATAAGATTTATTTACAATAAATTAAAATTTTAGACATTTAATTGATATACTTTTTAACTATGATTAGTGTTACAAATTTGGTTATAATTTTATATCTAAAATATAATTTACTTGAAATAAAGTTAGAATATACTATGTAAGTTTTTTAAAGTTTGTATTTCATTTCAAAAAATACATTATTTACAATATTATAATGCTTATGGTTTTAAATTTTTTTTGAAAATTTAAAGGAATGTATTAAAGGACAATAAAGAAGATTACAAATAGTCCATTAGGAAAATACCATACACTAGTAAGGAGATTCGAGTAATTTCACTACTACAATAAGAAAGATACAATCATTCAAAAGGCTAGCAACTTAAGCTTTCATAGACTCAATTGACATTGTTCTTAAGAAAGGGCCTCCTTAATGGTTTGTACCAACATTGATGTTGTCTCTTTCACAGTAGTAAATTTGTTTTTGAATCTCCTATTATTCCTTTGATTCTATATCCCTTGGATACAAGTCCCTAAAGCAATAAAATAAGTCTCCAAGGTGTCCTTATGAATACAAAAGTGATCCATCATCCATTGAATGGTTTCTGAGAATGAATTCCATATAAAGTCCCATTTATAATATCTTTTAATCTCTTTCCAAACACCTGAAGCAAAGTGACACTCAAAAAACAAATGGTCCCTGGATTCAACACGTTCCCTACATAAGGAACATCTCTTATCCACTGTCAAAAAATGCAACCTATCAATTGTGTTTAATCTATTTGTCATAATCAAACACATCAGAAATGAGTTTCTAAAGATCAGATACTTATTCCATACAATTATTTACCAATACACTTTGGTACTCAGCTTGTTGGAAATATTAGATACTTCCTTTCCTTTCTAAAAGAAGCTATCAAATCTAGAGATATATGGTGAATAAGCAGGTTTATATCTCAACCATACCTGAGGATAATTATTGTTCTCTATCAGCTCAGAGACCTTAACATCCAAAGAACCAAGTGATGTAGTTGTTGAGACTCCAATCTGTTGGATCATTTGTCCATGATCTGTCCAATTATCATACTAAACAGATGATTTTTCACTATTTCCCACTTTACAGAAAATATCATATTTTACCTGGGCTTTAAGTCATAAGAGTTGTCCAAGAAACCAAGAGTATGAGGAACTTTTTTGCACCTTCCAAATTCATCTGCCTTTTAAGAAATAACTATGCAACCATTTCATCCAAAAAGATTTTTTATCTTTTATGACCTCTCATAGTCTTTTTAGAATCAAGTTTTAATTAGTTGCCTTAATATCATTCACTCCCATTCCACCTTTTTCTTTAGGAGAACAAATATATGACCACTAGACTTTGGCAAAACCCTCCACTCCATTATGGTGACTCTATAGAATGTTTTTAAATAATATTTCTAATAATTTGATAAGATATTTTGAAAGAAATATGTGGGAAATCCATTAGATATGAAAAGAAGAGAGAACATATTTGATCAATTGAAGTTTTCTAGCATAATAACGTGATTTGTTTACCCAAGAAGAGAGTCTTTTTTAAACCTTTTCAATAAGAGGAAAGAATTTGTGAACCTCAACCTTCCGGTGGAAATAGGCATGCCTAGATACAACAACGAGGGAAGCTTTCTACTAATGCCATGATTCTAGCTATGCATGATTCCATGTCTGAGGATGCTTTAGAGATCATAAAGTGACTCTTGTTAAAGTTCAATTCCAAACCTGAAACTCTTTTGAAGAGATGAAGAGAGTCCACAAAAATTTAAATTGAAGTTAAATGAGCTTTACAAAATAAGAGTATATTATCTAAAAACACTTATTTGTCAAGGTTCTACATTTGGAATTAAATATGAAGTTAGGATTCAAACTGACATTATGCTTAATGAGAAGAGTTAGAGCTTGCATACATAAAATCAAAAGATATGGTGATATAAAGTCCCCCTGTCTTATTCCTCTAACCCCTTTGAATAACTTAGAAGGGATTCCATATGATGAATTGTCCAAGGAATCAAAACACTTCCAACAAATGGAACAAGAAATCTCAATTGATACTATCAAAAGCTTTATTAAAATCAACTTTGGTAGGGTAATTAGCAAGGGTGTTACTTCTTGGGTATCCTTTAAATAGCACATGAACTAACAGAGTATTATTCTCAATCTGTCTGTTTTCAATAAAAGCTCCTTGATTGTCACTAATGAAAGAATTAACATCTTTCTTCAATCCTATAGCAATCAATTTAGAGATGATCTTATAAAGAACATTAGTGCAAGAGATAGGTCTACAGTCACTGCATGAAGCTGGATTAGGCAGATTAGGAATCAAACAGATAAATGTTTTATTAATCTCCTTTAAAAGCTTACCAGTTCTGAAAAACTCATATGTAGCTTCAAAGATCATTTTGCCAACTACATCCCAAGACTTCTATAAAAAAAACCATTCAATCAATCAAGCTCTGGAGCTTTCATCCCGTCTAACATAAGAATAGTATTATTAAATATTTCCTTGTCTTCGATTGGTTTGATCAGAAAGGAGTTTGTCTCTTCAGTAATATTTTTAGAGATGAAGTCACTTAAAAAAGAGAAGATGAGTTAAAAGCTTTGGTAGAACCCAACAGTTTGGAAAAGAAACTTATAGCTTCAAGAAGGATTGAATTCTAATATTGGAAAACAGAACCATCACTTAACACAATTGAGCAAATTTGTTTTTATTCTTCTGTGCCAGCACAGAGTTAAAAAAAAGTACTTAGTGTATTAATCACCATCCTTGAGCTATGCAATCTTAGATATCTACTTGATAAGGGAAAAATGGTTATGCACAACCTAAAGATAAATATCCAACAAACATTTTTCCTCGGTCAAGAGATCTACATTATCAAGATTTGAACTGAGAAGATTTTGAACATTAGACAACCTAACTTTAACCACTTCCACTGTAGTTTATGCATTGGTCCCATAAATTTACTTAGCTGTTTAAGCTCCTCTTTAATTGCTTTAAGTTTCCAACATGATAGTATTATTTAGATCCAGAGATAGACTTCTCAACACATTTACTATAAGCCTCCAAGGAACCATTCTATTGGGCTAAGAAGTTATTGAATCTGAATGGATAATGCCTCATAAAATAGGAGAGAAAAACAAACAACTTTATAGGCGTGTGGTTAGAGAATAAGGGGTCTATGAAGTTAATAATACTATCAAGGAACTTAGATAACCAACAGGAATTTATAAGAACCTTGTTAAGTTTTTTTTATATATAAACAAATAAGTACCATGCTTGTTGCTCCATGCATAGAAGTGCCCTTATGATTTTAGGTCAGTAAGCCCTAGCTGACCAACACAATTCAAGAAGTCCTCTATAAAGTTTCTAAGATAACACTTGTTTTTAGCACAAGCTCTATTCAAAGTGGAATTAAAATATCCACAGATTACCCAAAGTAGGTTACCATTGATTCCTAAATTCATAAGATTGTTCCATAAGTCATTCCTTTGGACTATAAAGTTGCTAGCATAAATTGCTGTAAGTAAGAAAATCACGTTCTCAACCTTAAAGGAAATCTTTTGCATCATTTGAGCTAAAATCATCAAAGCATCCACCTCTATTCTATTTGAGTTATAACAAATGATAATTCTGCGAGAATATGGTGAGAATGATTAGAGACAAAACCCCATTGCTTCCCCAAAATATCAAGCTTTTTAATATTCTCCAACTTTATTTTTTCTTGCAAAAGACCAAGTAAAAGAAACTTTTCCTTTAAAACAAAATCTCTCAAAGTTAGCCATTTTAAGGGGTTATTTAAACCTTTAGCATACCAAACTATAAAGGAAATTTAAAGTTTTGTTCCTTTGGAGCTAAAACCCTTGCTCCCTTGGGATTTCCTTCTGCTTGTTACAACCTGAAAAGGCTCCTTACCAATTTGAGTGGTTGTTTGTAAATAGTTATTAGCCTTTTTAAGAACATTTTCAACTTAGAGATTAGGAATTAAAGTAGCGTCAGCCTCCTCGAGTTTAATTTTATCAATTAAACAAGTCTAGTCTACTAATTTAAAGGAATCAATTCTGTTGGGAGTAATGATTGATATATTAGGAATTGCATTATGCTCCATATAATCAGGTTTTAGAGAATTATCAATAACTTATGAGGAAATACTTAAGTTAGGAACACTCTGGAGTAGTTAGGGCAAATTTGGAACTAGAACAACTTCAGGAGGAGGAGGATTATCATTTAAAATAGCCAAATCTACCTCATATTTCATTGAGCTTGGAATAACTTCAGATAAATTACTATTCCATTCAATACAATAGAATTTGATTGTTGAGCTATTGTATGGATCTTCTTAAACAAGTTCCTTATAGCTTTCAGTCCAAAAAGTTCTTCCTATTAGCTTCCAAACCTCTTTAGGATTTAAACTGGGAGGTCTCTATGCATAAGTTATTTTGACATGATTCTCCACAAGCTCCATGATGTCATTAAACCTCATTATAGCAACTTCATCAAGTATGTTTGCAAGTGCATCCACTGCTATGAAAATTATTGTAAAATTAATCCTTTTAATCTCAACATTAACTTGGTCAAGACACAAAGATCTTCCAATTGAGTTGGTGAGGTAGCGAGAGCTTCAAATGCTAATACTCAAGAGGTATGTTATGAATACAGATCCAAAGAGGAATGCTGATGTGTTTAAGTTCTTCAAATTTAATCCCAAGCCTCTAAGGATGTTCTAAAAAAGGTTTGTGATTCACGTGTCATAGTCTAACTTTGAGGACTTTAGTGATTAAATCAGGGAATTAAAACGAAAGAAGAATATATCTTCATTGTTTAAGATCGTGTCAAGTAGTCCAAATTGTTTCTAGTTGGAAGCAACCTAACTTTTCATGATAAGAAATGGAATTCTTCTATTTAAGAAGAATCCAATAACTGTAGATTTCCATTTATCAACTCCAATATAAATAATGGATAATTAGGGGGGACAACTTAAAGGTCCAGGGTGGGATTCGGGAGACACAAGCTAAGTTTGGATTCTGGACTCTGGATTATGGTTCCCTATATCTTGCAACTAATTTGGAAGGGGCTAAATTATGAGTAGGGACTAAATTATGAGTAGGGTTGAGAGGGTGAAGTGGGAACAGGAGCTAGTGGTGAAGCTGAAGGATTTGTGATAGGTGGACACATTAGGAGATGAAGAAGAGGAGGGTATCAAAGGCGACACAGTTTTAGAATTAGAAAACATAATTAAGGATTGTTGCTTAAAAGCAAAAATTTGAGGACAAAAGCAACTCGAATGGAGTGATCTGAGGAGGATGGTTATGCATAGGAGAGGGAGAATGGGGAAAAAGACAACAAAAGGGGTGAAGAATACAGAAACAAGAGCAAAAGAAAGAGATAGAACCAAAATAGAACACGCAGAAGAAGTAAAGAAGGAAGACCAAAAAGAAGTAACCACATAAAGCTAGCAGAGACTCTAAGAAGTTACTAGAAAAATAAAAAGCAAGGAAGTAGAAGGAGCTCGAACTACTGTAAAGCAACAATAATAACTTGAGCTTGATAGCATGAGCTTCGTTATACGAATGAGTTATCTTGCAAGTGCTATTAGGAAACCACTCCTTTATGGTTTAAAATTTTATTATGCTTTACATGATATAAGTTATTAATATGTTATTTATCTTTCAAAACTATGTTTATGTTTAAGAACTTCCAACTTATCTTAAGAAACATCTTTAATCCACCTAAGATTTATGAATCCTTGAACAGTTACTATTTTTAAAATACATGAATTTGTATTTAATTAAAAATGTAGTATTGTTATGCTTTTCCTATAATCTTATAAATTTTAATTTTTCTAAAAATCAAAATTTAAATTAGTTAATTTAATATATATCTAATATTCTATATCATTTTTACGATAAAATAAACAACCCAATTTTCCTTTTATTTAAATGAATTATTTGGTAAAATTTTGTGAGTTAATCGATATACTTTAATTTATATAAAATTTAAATATTTATTTAAAAATCATCAAATTGTTGGACCAAACTAGATTTATATAATTGATTTGCTATAATCTATTTTTAAAAATAAAATTCATTTTAATAATAATTTATTTTAAGTTTTTGTTTAAAATTACTCCAAATCATCTATTGCTCTCCTTTAACTTAACCAAAAATATTTTTAAAATAAAATCAAAGCAATATAAATTTAAATAAAACTAGTATAATAAGAAAAGTAATAAAACTTTATAACAATGAAATGCTTAATGGTGTGTCCAACTCATTAAAAAAAAAGAAAAAAGAGAGCATATGAACCATAAAAATGTTAAATTTATAACAAAAGTAGAAATATAAATATATAAGATAATAACAATAGAGCCTAAGTACATGTGCTAAAATGAGTATATGTTTACCATTTGTTTCTTAACTATATTAGCAATTTAATGTTGGAATTTGAGATGACACGAGAGAGACGAATTTCGATCGTCTTTATAAAGAAATTAGTAATAGATTCAGGTAAGCACCCGTAACCTATAAATACAAAAAGAAAAGGATGATAAATACTTTTAATTAACATAAATTATTTTTTTTGATAATATCGCCCTCAACATGAAGGAGACGGAATAACCTAACCTTGCTTTGTCTTCTTTTAGCCTATGTACAAAAGAACATTCACAATGGGAATTAAATTGTTTCTCTATCCAACAATGTGCTAATCTTATTTTTTTTAAAATGTTAATAAGCATCTTATGTGTCTGAATCTTTTTTTAATCTTTATTTAGGTATATTAGATCCAATTACAAATAATTGTAAACACCCACTTATTCTTCCTACACCTATCATTCTTACCATCTTATCATCTTTTTTATTTTTTTTGGTACAAAAGAAAAACGAAACCAGTAAAAACTAACTAACGCAATGTCCGGCGGTACAACGCGCCTTGCTAATTTCAGCGAATGAGGTCCAAAGCTGTCAGCGATGGCTCTTGTAAAATGTGCAAACCTGGACTGACAAGGGTTGCAAACGAAGCTAAATGATCCGCACTCTGGTTCCCTTCACGATGAATGTGTTGGAGATGCACCTCCTAATTTTGGTGAAGCAATTCACGGATACCTGTCACCAAAGAAAGTTCATCAGATAAAACTGTATGGAAAGAAGACATAATATTTATAACCTCGAGGGAATCCACTTCCAAGATTACTCGATGATAACCTAGGGTCCAAGCCAGCTAGAGGCCCGCGTGGATTCCCTCTAATTCTGCTAGGTGCGGAGATATGCTGGACATGTGATGCAGAAAACCTCCACACCACTGACCTTGCCAGTCCCTAATCAGCACTCCAGTAGTAGAAATAGTTCCTCCGCGTTTTACTGCTCCGTTAGTATTAAGCTTAACCCAGTTCTCTGGCAATTTGGACCACTCTACTAAACAACCCGTGGGTAAACCTTGGTGTGGAAAAACACAACTTTCCGCTACCCGTACCACGTTCAATGCCGCCGACGTATTCTAAAACTGCTCGGTCCCCTGCAGTCGGCTAGGTAAAATCGGTATCAACCATACTTTTTAATATGCCATTTGATGCTTCTTGCGTATTAAACTATGTTCACGATAAAAATACACAAATCGGTATCAAACATACTTTTTAATATGCCATTTGATGCTTCTTTGTGTTCACGATAAAAATACATAAAATGATTGATGTACATTAAAAAAAAAACAAAACAAAATTCAAGCTTTAGTTGGAACCATGTACCACTTTTTGTTTTGCTCTCTCTCTCTCTCTTTCTTCCCTTCGTTTGACACTTACAATTAAATATACATTGTATGTTGAACACGTGATATGCAAAACCATGGAACGACCGCCATAGATTTGTCACTAATTGATCATCTTTTTCCGTATCAATTAATTGCATTAAGTTTATCGTCAAGCCACTTCGACTAATTTACGAAACCTTTAAATCTTGATTGTTTATAGTTTTCAACTAACCAAATAAGAAAAGCATTCCAAGCAACGTATACAAATGGTAACGTCAACCTTATCATCCACGTTAACTTTGTTGTCCACGTCTTTGACCTTAAAAGAGCAATATCGCACAAAAATTATATAATATTTATCCCATATTTTAAGGTTTTGGCGGTTGATGCACTTGAATATTAATAACTAGGAAGGGAATGAGAAGAATTATTTAGACACTTAAGGTTAATTTGTTAACATTGTTTTTTTCAAAGGTGAGGGAGTATTATATTAATATCAAAATTGGAGTCCAACACATTGATAACTAAAACTTGCAGAAACAATATAAAGGACATTTTAGACCAATACAAGCTTGAATATAATAAACTCATTGTTTTAATTACTATAACTTTTTCACCTTTTTAGGGCTAGTTTCATATAATGGTGGGAATAAGTCGGGTCAGGCTTAGCCCAATGTCCGATTAGACTCAAGGCTCGAGGCTCGAGCTTAAATTTGATCAGGCATGAGTGACCCAAAACTCGATTGAACTCAATCAGGCTTGAGTTACTCAAAGCTCGATTAAACCCTATCGAATTTGGATAAAGCATGAATAAGCACGTATACTTTTGTTTTTAAAAAATTTAAAACAACACCATCTTTATTGAAAAAAAATTAGTTTCGAGCCAATAGCCCATAATTTTTTTAAAAAATCCAAGGTAAACTTAAAGCTCGATCAACTCAGGCTAACCGAGCTCTTTGACTTAATATAAAGCTGATTCAGGGTGGGCAAGCCTTTCCATTCCTAGTTTTATAATGAATGTCATTTTCACCTATTTGAGTGTAGCATCCACTCAATGTTCAAGAATAAATTTAAAGGAATTGTTTCTTAATCCTTAGTGAGGGTCTGGTAAACTCCAGTTTAAGATAAGTGTAGTGTTGCATTTGGAGTGAACTTGGTGAATGATCAAATGCGTTCTTATTTTGTCTATCAAATCCCTTTGTACCGATTCCAATTGTGTGAATTGATCTTAAAACTATACTTCATGATGCTCTAACCACATGTAATAAACTATATAATTTAAGGATATCTTAAAAATCAAAAGATCCCTTGTTGAAAGTGAACAATGACTACTCCATTCTATAATGGCACTCTAGTTCCTTTAGGGAGGAGTTAAAGTTATAGAGGTAAAGGATATGCCTCCATAAGTGACTGATGAAATGACATTTGAAGACTAAGTGGCCATGGCTTTCATTTCGATGTTTACAAAGAAGATATAAAGCGGTGAAGATGATCATGAATTTAGTGAGTCTATCAAGGGTACTTTGCTTCCTTTTGAAAGCAAACCACAAGATGAAGGCTACACGAGGATATGTTTGCTTGAATCATATAAGTTTGAACCAGGACACCCTTGGTTCTTTAATTCCCATTTTGTTCTAGCATAAGGAATTTATGAATGTGGTTAAAGATGATTCATTACATAGTATTTGATCTTCCTTAGTAGGAGTTAAGAAAGTTCTAGGTAGAAGTTCCAAGTGCATATGTTTGTTCTCAAGGGTGTCTTTGACCTTAGCATTTAGTGGAATAACATTCTTTACACTCTCCTTTATTTTCAATATATTGATCATAGTCTATAACGCACTTGCTCTTGGTTGCATGTTCCAAAAGCTATAATTTATTTATTAAAAACTATATAATTTATTTATTAAAAATTTCAGGTATACTCAAGTTATGTAACGCTGCACATCAATAAAACTGACGGTCCGTTAATTCTTAAATTATATTTGTAAATAAATGATTAATTGAAAAGAAATTTGGTGCCTTCACAATGGATACAATGAGCTGGCTAAACGGATAATTAATTGGACAGTAAATATCTCAGGAAATTGGAGTTCCTTCATATAATCCTAATATTCTGCATATTGCATCTCATCATCAACATGTCCCGTTGACGATGAATGCGTTTAGACAAAAATGTAATCCTGAGATTTGGACTTCTTATTATTTTGAGTCAGTCATACAGTCGGGGATAAATCAAAGCAATTAAACTATTTTTTAAAAAATTAAACGTTATTGGGCTGCGCATCTAACATCATAGACTCGTGGATGAGGAAAAACCTAACATTCAACACCGATTACATGGATGTCTTCAAACAGGAAAAGGGCGTTCATGTCACGCAAGGGCTACCAGTCCTTGGCCTGGAAGCAAGGAAGGGATGATAAAAAGGAAAAAGTGACCTCCAAAACATACCGGTAGAGTAGATGCAAATTTAGTAATATATCTGGAGTTAGCTAGAGAAATTAATATCAAAACTGGCACATGGCGAAGCCTCTCTTCAGTGTCCTTGCAAAATAAATGTCATAAAGAAATAACTCACGACATAGTTAAGGAAGTATGCACTCATCCCAAGAATCTCACTTTATGTGTCTTTCATTTTAAGCGGTCGTCCGTTAAACTTGTGTTGGATTCTATTTTATATAAAGTTGTTCGAACTATATATAGTTCACAGTCACTGCAATCAAATCTTTTAGATAATAAATGTCATCTAACACTTACGAGGGAGAGCTTTGCCGCTTATATGGTCCTATCCAACTCAAATCCAGATTAGTCAATTGCCTGTGTGACGTCGAATACCGGATGATTTAACCCAAAAAAAAAAAAAAGTTCAGTAATTTTCTTCCAAAGGGAAAAAAAAGAAGAAGAGAAGAAACTTTAACGAGACTGATCATGAATTAGTTCTCTCTTATGATGTATCAGGCGTTTTGCTAATTACATTATAAGGACCCATAAGTAGGACTTTTTCTTTAAATAAACTTTGCTTATGGACGATGGAACTATTTTATTTAAGTTTACGACAGAACAACATCAGTGAGATGATTGAATTGGGACCACGACATATTGGGGGTCAGCCGATGTTTCTACAGAGATGGAAGCCTGGAATTGATTTTAACAGAGGTTGTATTGAAGCATTCCCCATCTGGGTGCAGTTCCATAATTTACGTCTAGAGTTATTGACAGTGGAAGGATTGAGCTTCTTAGCTAATTCTCTGGGCAAACCATTGCGTATGGATGCTCAAACATCCAACAAGGAGAGAATTGGGTATGCAAAGACGTGTGGAGATTAAAAGAAATGTAGCACTACCTGAGAGTTTATCAATGTTGAAATTAGGTGAAGCAAGTAAAGTCTTCAAAACTGGTTGGCAGGATGAGATTTTCGGTTTAGAGCTTAATGCAGCAGAAACAGATGATATGAATGGACCGGTTCAACAAAATTCTAATATTAATGCGGAGAATTTAGATGATATTGAAGTGAAGGGGGTTCCGTTAGAAGAAGAAAATGGAGTAGTTAATGAGTAACAGGATGCTTTCATCAAGGAATGTGTAGAAAATTTCCAGAAGCAGGCAACTGGTGGTCATGAAAGTTTGGAATTGCAAAAAGCTGAGGAACAAAGGGACATTGCAAATAACATGCTGGAAAAGCAATTAGATGAAGAACATATGGAAAATCAGCAGCTGATACTTCAACTGACACATGAGATAGCAGATGAGATCAAAGGAAATTCTTCTAATTCAAGAAGATCTGCTAGGATGAAGGTTAAGAACAAAACTAAAGGGGATATCCCCCTAGATGGCAATTCTGGTATGGAACACTAGAGGGTTAAATGACCCTCTCAAATATTCCATGGTGAAAGAGATGGTGCTATAAGAAGCCTATTTTGGTTGGTCTTTTGGAAACTAAAATAAAAGCTACTCTTGCACTGATAGGACTGAAGTTTTTGGGTGCCAATTGGAAGCAAATTACCAGCCATAATTACCACTACAATGGTCGCATAATCTGTCTTTACAATTTAGAGATTCTTGAGGTGCAAGCAACCAGAATAAGTGATCAGCATATGCATTTGCTCTGCCAAATTAAAGGTCAGTCCACTACTTTTGAAGTAACTCTCATATATCCTTCTAATTTTGCTTTTCAAAGGGAGATCTTATGGTCTGAACTGTAACTAATTCAAGCTGGAGTGCAAACTCCATAGATAGCTATTGGGGATTTTAATTGCTCTTTCAGTTAAAATGAAGTTGAGGGTGGAACCAGATATAAAATGGGGGCTAGTAGAGAACTGAATAATCTTCTCCAAAAGGTGAACTTGCTAGATTTAAGAGCAACAGGAAGGCTTTTTACATGGAAAAATAAGGAACAAGGAGCATCATTGATTAGGAAAAAACTAGACAGGGCAGTTATGAATCAAAATTGGTTGTGTAAATTTCCGCAGTCATATGATCATTTTGAAGAGAATGTATTTTTTGATCACTCATATGTACTTATACAGCAGATTACAAAACTGTGCAGACATGGAGCCCCGTTTAGATTCTTTAATGGAGTCACACAAGTGGAGGGTTTCATGGAGATTATTAGCAGATGTTGGAGTATAGAAGTGCAGAGGTAAAAAAGCTATCAACAAGTGCAAAAGCTGAAAGCAGTGGAGAATGCAATCAAAGCCTTACCAATATTAAGATGAAGTTGGAAGAAGCTCGAGCAGCCTGTTATAATCACCCTCAAAATTCTTTTTCTTGGTACATAGGAAAAGAAAACGCAACAAACATAAATCAGCCCCTTAAATACAAAGGACCAGCTGCATCATTCAGCAACAGAAGAGAAGCAGAAGCTAGTGGCAAGTCCAGAACTTGCTCTTCATTGGCAGAAGAACTACTCCCTAGCTTTGCGAGATGGTCTGCAACCGAATTTCCTTCTCGAAGCAAATAGTCAATTGTCACACACCAATCTCTTTGCAACAAAACTCTGATGTCATAAATTATATTTGCATGACAATGTGTCACCCAATTCCTCC
>JAOSBP010000005.1:26577044-26588351 GCA_027563825.1 Erythroxylum mucronatum
ACGTGATATACTCCTATTTAGGATATACTTCCAAAAATCCAATTCAAATAAACAAATATCACATAGCTACATCTCATGTTAATTTGGATTTAAATATTTGCAATATCTTGAAGATCTAATAATCAAAAATGCCAAAACTAAATAATAAGATATATAATAAATATCTTAACACATGTCGTGGAGGTTCCTCTTATGGTGGGTAGATACCGTTGCTGATTCCAATGTGTAAATAAGCAATTCTTGGTACTATGATAGCTGCACTTGTGGTTGAATCCTTTTCTTCAAAAATAGGATAGTTGCTGTAAATTTTTATGAATATTTCTTGATCCTTGGCGAAACGTTCCTTGTAATTTTTGACTGCATGGGTGAATCCAACTGGAAAATCTGCTAATATACTCATGCTTTGTAGGGAAATGGTGTCTATTAATCTACTTTGAAAGAGTAAATAGGTTGTAAGTGGTTCGGCATCGGGGAAGACAATACCCTTTGGTCCAAATCTTTCGCAGTTCTGTGGGTAATACTGAAAACTTTTCATTTCATCTGTCCATTCATTGAGTGCTTGAAAACAGTCACAAAACATTTTTGATGTGAGTATTCTTGCATCTTCTTGTACTGCCTTTGAAGGAAGTGAATTAATTCTTTCAAGATCAATAGCTTTTTCAAGAACATGCATGTTGGTTAGAATGCTTGATGATGTAGTCAGTGCAGTTTTATATTGTGGACGAAGAGGTGGATGTTGAAATTCTGAAAGTGCTTTTTCTGCTTCAGTGCGTGTAGAAAAACTTGTGTAGAATGCCTTTCTTGCCAGTAATATATATTGCTACTTGGTGCCATTCTTCGTATATGCCTGCCATTGATAAATACAACAGTGTAAAAACCAGTGGATGGAAATGTTACCGTGGGACTTGTCAAACAAATAATATACCCTTATCCTGCCATCCCCATAACGCCACGCACAAGTTCCTCGAAATCGTGGGAATAATTTCAGGCCTCAATTTGATTCCAACATCAGATAATAATTTGACACTCGTGATCAGGCGTCCAATCACAAGGCTAATAAATTGTCGGCACTTTCAGGCCACACGACTATCAACTTGATGTAAAATTGACCTCATAACGTGCATGTGACTACAGGCTCATCACATTTTGGCGCCAAATAATCAATTGACTCAAAGCATTAGAGTTGGATAACAAGTTTGTCAAATGCTCAAGTTCATTCATCAGGAACGTTTCCACTTATAATGTAAATCATCAAGGTAAACGGTAAACTTATTCAGTTTGGCTCAAAATTTCAGGACGTCCCTGTCACAACAAAACATAGCTAGAGTCCATCGGTGTAGCAGTTAATCGATCCAATGTAACTGCTAGATCACTTGCTCTTTTTCGGTTCCCCTGAATAATCATTTATAAGAGTGTCAACATCCTTCCAGAACAGGCCCTCGACTAGACCCCCATCTCTGGTAAACCTACAATATTTGGAAGACAGGTTAGGGTGAAAGCCTTAATAAATGCACCTCAAAGTTTGAGAATTACGTGCATGTGTGAGTGTGAACTGGAGTGAGCGAGAGAGAAAGAGACCACTGAGTAACACTTTTGGTAAACTGCACCGTTTTCCCTGCAGATATTGATTTAGGATCTGCGCTTGCTACTATAAGTGTGTACTCATCGGAAAATCTTGGCAATTTTGAAGAGATCACCAAACCAGTGCTAGTGTAAGATCCCTGCACAAGTATAAGCCACCTTAGTAGAAGCAAATCAAATTTCAACACCTTTAAAATGCTCAGCAAGGTTTCAAATGCAACAAAACAATGACAATGATGGACATCAGTACAAGAAATGAATGCTTTAGCAGCAGCAGAAGTAAAAGCAATAACTTACTGGACGGTAACAAATCTCAAGCTTCTCATCACATATATACAGAAAAATACAAACATTTATATGGACATACATACTCGATCATTAAGATTAAATAGTCATTTCTATGGTATACCACCATAACTAAGAGTTGGATATGTTACAGCTGGAGCACTCTAGTTAGCAATGACAAGAAAGAAGATTAAACAGAATAGCTGCTAACTCTGAAGGCTTAATGCCTTTTGTAACTAGAGACTTGCCGAGAGAGAAAGGCACCAATTTGATTGAATTGATTTAACTACAAGACTGATAAGTATACAGACAAAGCCCATTTATATTCGTTTCTAATTTCAGAAATTTATAGTTTATAGCTTTATATTAGTGGGGTTGCACCAAACGTAGAAGTAAGAAGAGATTAACATAAATGGAGAGGATTCTGCACACATATGATAAGTGAAATGAATGAGGGCCAAAAATTTGCCCTCAAGCTCATTAAGATAAGGTAAGAAACATATATGGCACAGCGAGCATATTTAAAAGAAAGAAATAAAAGGCCATGTCACAGTACAATCACCATCCGGCCCCTGACAATAAGTCATTCTCCAGGTAATTTCCAAATCAACAAGAACACAAGTGATTCACATCACAATTTGAGTATTCGATGTCCAAAAGGCCCAAAAATGTGCTAAAGTAACAAATCAGTAATGACAATCATCCTTAGCCACTTAGCCATTCTAATGTTGATAATAAGATAATGAGCAGAACAGGTATATTCACCATATCCATCAGGCCTACCTCAATAATACCTTGTATATTTGAAGGGGACTCACCTCAGGGGGATAGGTAAATAAGATAGCATTCTTTTCCTTAGTATATATGATCAGTTGCAACAGTGCATTGAAGACAATATACTTGCCCGAGTCAAAGATCAAACAAATCTAACTTCAACATCATCATAAAATCAACCTTTATTAAGAATCTTACAAAGAAAATAAGCAAACATTTATCCTAACCAAAAAAAAATCCATTTAAAGGTAATGAAATCACTTCAATTTTCACCATAACTCAAACTAATTAAATTCAGAAGGCCATAGGAAACAACACCCATCCTCCAAAACATAGAAGCCTTCAAAAGAAAACATTTAGTCAATTTGAACTAAATTATAGACATATGAGACTGCGAAGATCAGTTAGTATAATTTGGAACTATAATAAGACAGACCCTTAAAAAGAAACTATGAAGTCAAAGACTCTTATCGACTAAGTTTCATACCTCATTTGCAAAATTGGTACATTTTTACTCATATTACGACGAATTACATGGACACAAAAGACATTTCTGCTAAGCAAATTCTTGCTACTTAGTAAAAGATAACTGAATTGATTTACATGTCAAAACGGAACACGCAGAAAAATGAATTAATCATAGACCAAGCTTTCTATGTGACACACCTATGCTAATCTTAAGAAATTATTGACCACTTCAATGTTTCAAGGCATAAAGAGTTGAAAAGTAAACATGCACAAGACAAGTATTATATACGTATAAAGAAAACTCATTATTCTATAATACAATTCTTAGAAAATTTAGAATGGTGGTCAAAAATTAAAAAAAATCAAAATTTTCACACAAAAATCAAATTTCTTAATCATACTGTTCATCTAATAAGAAAAATTTGACCTCAAGAAAACAGGATGTCAAGAATTAACGGAAACAGCCAGTGCTTATGGCTCTCAATTAAACCAATTGTCAAGATCACTTGGTACAATTCTGAGCAACCAAACCACACTTCATAAAATCGCAAAAGGATATAATCCAATGCAAGTGACCAAGAAATCCCTATTCTCGGGAAACTTCTTATTGTAAAACTGGGCAACGAGAGCGATGACAATGACGATGATCCCAATTAACAACCTGACGTTGCTCAATCTAACGTTTTCCACGTACCCGCGGCTAGTAACAACCTACAGATTTAGATACAGATTAGATAGAGATCTAGAAAGGGAAAATAATTTAGGGTTTCACCTCAGTAACGGACTCGTCGAGGATGTGCTTGATGGAGTGGTGATCTAAGAGATTGGCCTTCTTAGGGTTCTTGTTCACTGTTTCTGATTTCTTTTCTTGCATGTTTGGATTTGGTTCGCCTCCGTAAATGGGAAAGGCTGAATTGGAGAGCAAAGAAAATGTCGTCAAGAGAAAACGGATGAGGCTGCTTATATTGTGATTATAGGTGCTTTATCAATGAAAGGATTTACATTAATAAGTCATCTCCAACTCCCGAAGAGCTATACCTGCGAGAAATTAGCAGCAGGAAGGAAAGTACATCAGTCTCCAAATGAGAGCAGAACAGCAACACCAGAGCTTGGGCACGATGAACATGACGTTTGTGTTGACTACAAGCAGCCCACGTTTAAGTCCAAGTCCAAACTCAAGATTCCTCGCATATCGTGTAAGGTAGGTCCCAAACGATATCCATTCAGTTCACTGTTACAGCTAAACTTTAAAAGTACATTTATTTTGAAGTCTAGATTCTCTGTCCGGTGATTTATTGTATCCAATAAATCTCAGCCATTTATTTATATGGGTCCCGTAAAATAAATGACTGAGATTCTATGAGACAGAATAAGACAGAATAATATTGAACAGAGGATCTGGACTCTCTATTTTGACCTTCCATATAGTTAACTAATAGTTTTTTTTTGAAGTTAGAAATAAAGATTTAAGGTTTAAAGGTTCAACCGGTAATGTACCGCTATAAGATCGGTATATAACAAATAAGAAGTAAAACTTATAAGAATAAGTAAAAATAAAATATTTTATTGAAATAAAAATATACCCATGTCTATTATTATATAATGAACTAATAATAAATAAACATGAGTCTAATATAAAACTTTAAAAAAAATAAAAATTAAAATTGTATTTTTGAAGGAGGTTGTATCTCATCATCGCTAAAAACTCCACATTGTCCAACGCTATTTAAAGATTCGTAAACTACGCTTTTATCCAAAGTATTTACATCAACTTCTTCTACTGTATTAAAATAAATTACAAATTAGTAATGTATGAAATTATTCTCAATTATGAACTTGTAATACAATATACTTTTTACTTAAATATGATCAAAATAAGATGTGAATTGACCATCAGTAGATATTCTTAATTCATTTGTTGTGACAAATATATTTTCTTTATAAATCGTCTTTTCAAATTCATTATAATTAAAGTCAGACGATGGTTTTTCTTTTTCGATCTAAAAATCAGTATGTTCAATACAATCAATATCAACTGAATCATATATTCTCTTCTTATTAAGCGTTCTAAATATATAATAGATAAATTATAAAGTTAATCCATAAAAACAAAATTATAAAATACTTATTCTTCATTCTTAGATTATAAGTAATATAAATAAGGTCATTAAGTCTTTGATGTTCCAGACGATTTCATTTTTTTGTATGAAAAATTACAATCACAACCTGATGCAGAAGCTGTTTGACTGAGTAATCTCATAACAAGTTTTCTTAATATTGGAGCACTATCATCGAATAATCTCCACTACTTATCTGTATTTTAAATTAATAGTTATGATAAAAATATATATTATTAATAAGTAAATAATGAATTAAAAGTAAAAAACTTACCTGGCTGCATTTTTTCATCATAAGTTCTCTCTTTGTTGATAATCTAACAAAACTCTCTAAACCTTCACGATATAATTTAATTTCATTTATCACTTGTGATTGCTCTCAATAGAGAAAATACGTTTGCATTCAATCACATCAAAAAACCGCCTATAATATTAATTGTACGTGCTTCTCCACTATATAAGCAATAAGGATTGAGAAAATAAGCTGCTAAGTGGATCCTTTAAGTAAGATGCTTATCCCATCGTCGATCAATAATATCTGTATAAGGCTTGTACAATTTCTCCTTCCCTTTAAAAAGATTTATAATTGATTTATGAGCTCTATACATACCATCATATATAAACCTCAAAGATGGCTTCTCATATGAGTCAACAATCCTCAACAGCCTTATGAGCGGAGCCACAATCTTCACAATGATCAAGCAAACTTCCTCAAATTTATTATTTAGAATAATAGCACAAACTTCTTTTCCTTTTTCATTCTTTGATAATTTATGACTTGAAAAGTGTTTACTTATCACTAAAATTTGAAGTAGTTTCTTATGTTTATAAACACTTTTCAAAATAATAAATGTAGTTGCAAACCTAGTAGCAACGCAACGCACGATCTCAACCCAATCTTCTTGCTTTCTTAACCAAGACAAAAATGTGACATGATTATACACAAAAATTGTGATCTTAGATGCGCATGAAGTAAGACTAAAATTATGGTCCATACCACCAATATCTTTTAAAATAAGATTTATACAATGAGCAGCATATGGAGACCAATAAATATACTCATACTTTGATTGTAATGGGTACTTAGCTGACATATAATTAGCTGCATTATCTGTAACAAAATGAAAAACATTCTTCAGCCAACCCACTTAACAATTTCAGATCATAATTCAGATAAAGCATTAGCACTTTTTACCATGTCAAAAGCATCAACAGACTTGATAAAAGTTGTTCCAATATTACAATAAACCAATAAATTAATCAAGATTCTTTGTCTTTGATCAGTCCACCCATCTATCATAATAGTGCTTCATGTTGATTCCCAACTAGATTTATATGTATGCACAATTAACTGACATTCCTTTTTTAAATCTTGAAACAAAGGCACACACAGCTCATAATAAGATGGTACCTTAAATCCTGTACTTATTGCTGTTGTAGCATCAATTGCTTTTTAAAAATATGGTGAATTTAAAGCATTTAAATGAATACATGAATGATAGAATCATCTAGCCCATGCTCTTTTACACCGTAAAACAAAATCTCTATCAACCATAAAATTTTTTAGGCTAGGTTAAGAACCAGGAGTACCTCTTGGAGAAAAATAAGAATCTATATCAATAGTAGGTTATCTTTTTCCTTTATCTAATAGTTGTGGTGTTTCATCATTTCCAAAAGATATATCATGAGCCTTTTTATTTTCCTTTTCTTTTTTACTTGTTGCTGCAAATATTTTCCAATCATATTACGAATATCAAGTTGCACTTTTTTTCAAGAAGTAATATTACCCTTAACACCAGCAAGATGTTCTTTCATTCTAAAAATTCCTCTTTCTTTAAATAGTCTACCTCAAAACATATAGTTATATTGGATATTCCCATCAGATGCTTGAGAAGAAGAAAAATAATTCCATGCTGAATCGGACTTAACACGAGTAGAGGATGATTCCATATTCTCCATTATGATTTAACCTAAAAAGTATAAAAAAATAATTGGGTATAATATTGTCAAGGCAAAAGCATACAACGTAAATAATTCTTATTATCAACTGTAATAAAGAAGATCAACAGCAGCAAAATGGATACATAAAAGACCAACATATGTTGCTCACTTATTAAACTTTGCTCCAACAATTGCTCAACTTCAAATAGCCTAACCGAAATATTGCTAGTTTTCAATTTTGGTATTTTAAATCAACAAATTGAATAATTGAAAGAATATATAACCCAACTATCAAAACCAAAAATTGAGATTAAATGGAGTTCTAAATATTATAGAAATTTGTACAAAAAAAATGTTGGGAGTTCTTATTTTTTAAAAATAAAATTTTTAGATATTCATTCTTTTACATCAAATAAAATTATTTAAATATTGCATTTTTTTTTGCAAAAACTGAATTAAAGAAGTTTATTTTAGTGAATAAAAATTAAAACTGAAAGTTATGGAACAACTTAGTTTGGTTCTAGTTTAGATGTTGTTGACTATTTCTATTTGGGCAAGCCTTTTATTTAAGATACGAATTGAGTTGTACTAATCAGAAGTATGCCCCTTTGCCTGAAAATTCAAGCTTCGCTATATTCTGATATTTCATCAGTTAATATAAATCGTGAAAGGCACTTGTTTAAAGATTTGATCAACTCTTCTTAGGGATTCCATCTGTTGTCGTTCAGTGAGTAAAGATTCCAAGGATCCAGAGAATTGTACATACCCGATACCCAACTCTTGAAACTCTGTCCTTTATGATACCCAAAGCGCTTTCTAGCTTTAAGAAGCTCACTCTTGCTATTATATCGACATTACAGCTTGTAGCATAATGCATATTAGAAACATTCTTCCACTCAACCTACAACGCAAGACATATTGCATTTGGCTGACTTCTCACGTCAAACTCCAGCAACTCTTGATAAGGTTGTCAAATGATCTCTCAACATCAAGGATTTAGCAAGACATGTAGTGTACGGATTGGTCTTGTTACGTGCTCTAGTCAGGTGTAACTTGTGTCCAAAGTTGAAAGTAGCTGCTACACTAACTAGCAGAAGTTTTCTAGCATTTATCCTTAATGATATACTTTAGCACAACCACAAGAGAAATGAATGTTTGTCACCCATTTTAGGAGATGAGTACAAACTAATACTTCCCGAGAACCAGGGACGGAGCTATGTTTATGGGAAGGGGGGCCATGGCCCCCCGTTTCAAATATTTTTTTTTTAAAATTACTTATATAATTAAAAATTTTAAAATTACAAATATAAGTGACCCCCTTTAAAAAAAATCCCTATCTTCTCTTCTCTTCAACTTTGCACACACAGCCCTCCTTTCCCGGCTCCCCTTAGAGTTGAGTCTGGCTCCGTTCCTGCCGAGAACTGAGTTGTCTCAATATAGTAACAACCTTTACGGATATGCATAAAGAGATATTCAGCTAACGATCCAAGTCTACTTTGCGGGTCCACCAACCTTCTGCAATATAGAAGAAGGTATAGAATCAAGTAAACAATTCGAATGGCAATGCCTCAAGCTTTGCTAATATAACCATGTTATTTTTAGTACTGTATGAATCAACTTAGTTTCACAATGCATTCCGATTCAAATGGAATATTTTTGTTGTTAAACCAAATAAATGGTAAAAATAGTTTGTGCTCTGCGTATTATTTTACTATGTTGCTCTCCAAATCCACGAGTTGAGAATAGAGGAATTAAAGCCTAATTACCTCTTCCTTCTTGCCTCTAGTAAAGAATTTGTAACCTCCAAAGATAACCAATCCCCATCCAGTTAAAGAGACAATCACAAACAGTAAACTAAGGGTCTGTTTGGTTTTATTTTTTTCTTACATTTTTGATTGTCGTTTTCAAAAAAAAAGAAACGCTCCGTTGAAACTCGTTTGGTCGAGGATATTGGCAGTTTTTCGTTTTCAAAAATAAGAAAACCGCAACCACTTTGTGAAAACCAAAAAATAACGTTTTCGTATGTTTTTAAAACAAGTTTTTGTGTGTTATTAAAACAAGTTTTCATAACTAATTTCCTTGCGCTGCCTGCGTCTTCGGTCTCTTCCACTGTTAACGAAACTGCATCTTCTACTTGCATATAGAAATCAACGAAACTGTGTTTTCTGCTGCCTCTTGCACTGTTAACGAAACTGCATCTTCTGCTTGCATGTAGAAATCAACGAAACTGTGTTTTCTGCTATCCTTTGCAGCTCGTCACAGGCAATTTACAGGTTTGTTTTCATATGAAACCTATTTGTGTTTTCTGACCTCTTGCTCAAAAAATATTACTATTATTTGCTTTGAAACATACACACGTCCATCACCTTCTCTTCTTCGTATTTACGCAAGAAAATGCATCTCCATCGCCTAGCTTCTTTATGTTTACTGCATAACAGTAGTGTAGAGAATTATGCTAGTTAAACCGAAATGGGTATTAGTTATGAATAAGTTTTGGAAACCACTGTTGTTTATGAGTCTTGGAGGCTGTAGCCTGTAGGCTGTAGGCTGTAGGTTTCTTCAGCTTTCTGTGTTTGCAGTGCCTTGGAATAGAAAAGGCAGCTACTTTGTTCCGGCTTGATCTGTTGTGGGTATTCGTCGTTGAGGTAGAGAAGGTACTTGGTTTAAATTAGTCTCCGCTCTTCTTGTTGTGCTTCCTAGCATACCTCTGGTTTCTCAAGAACATGGGGTCCATCGCTTTGGTAGAGGTGTGGCATTGCTTCTTAGGCTTCTTGATTTCATTCTTGTGGACCTTGCATTACTGGTTGGTCTATTTCTTGGAACATCCTCTACTGCAACTGTTCACACAGCTGCTTGCCACTTCCTTCTCACGTGAGTTGTCTCTGGAAGTGATGCCTGTGCAAATAGGATAAGTGTGCAGAGGTTGTGGACACTGGTTTTCTCTAAACACTGAAGCTGTCCAGGAGAGAACTGGAGTTGAAGATACAGTCTTTCAGGCAGTTGAAGGCACATGAAGCAACAGATGAAAAGCCTGGATTCATCTTTAAAATAAAAAAATGGCCATGCATTAAAGCAACTGTTAAACATTAAATGGATTACGTGCCTTTCTTGCAAGCCTTCAGTCTTCACGCATATTCATTCAGCCTTCACGTGTATTAACGCAATAATGCAATGTTGAAATTTTAAATGCATTTACATGCCTTTCACTTCACGTATACGAATTTTTTTACTGAAACATTCATTGTCTTCACGTGTACTCATGTTTTAAATGCAACTTGTATTCATGCAATAAATGTCAATGTTGAAACATTAAATGCATTTACATGCCTCTCACTTCACGTGTATGATGTTTTTTATTGAAACATTCATTTTCTTCCATGTTTTAAATGCAACTCTTAGAAACATTCACGCAAGTCTTCACATGTATTCTTATTTTTACACCTCACATGATTTTATTGTCTTAATGTAATATCTTATTAATATAAAGAACCAATGTTTTTTTCAATGTGAAATACAACACATTGTCACATGTTTATTTTAATATATATTTAGCATTTAATACTGTTGGGTCTCGAAAATTTTTTATTTTATTTTATTTATTTATTTGTTATTCTTTTGTTTATTTCTTAGTTTTGTTTTTAAATGGTTTAATATTTTTAGAGATGAGCCTTATTTATTTTGGTAGTATTGGAAAGGGGAATTAGAAATTAGAAATTAGAAATTAGACTAAAGTGTTAGAATATTAGAATGGGCTTATTATTGGAAGAAGGAAAATATGGGCTTGTTGGAAGATTGGGCTTGAAGAGTTAGTGGAATAAGTAGGAGGAGGATTAGAATGGATGGATTAATGGGTAGTGGGCTTGTAAGTTAGGAGAGCCCATTAGCTTAGTGAAGGGGGAAGCCAAAACTATGTAGTTTTGGAGAGGGATTTTAAGTTAGATGTAAAAATGAGTTAAAAGAAGAGAAGGGAAGCTTGTTGTCGTGAAAATAGAAAGGAGAAGAATAAAAAGAAGAGAAACCGTGAGCTAGAGAAGAAGAAGAGAAGGAGATCGTCCAAGGCTTGAGGGGAGAAGAAAAAGTGAAGAAAAGGAGGAGAAATCAAGTGCCAAAGGTAAGTAATCATCTTCTCTTAAGTTAGATT
>JAOSBP010000005.1:26667435-26686480 GCA_027563825.1 Erythroxylum mucronatum
TCCGCTTAAATTTCACAAAATTGCTACCATAAAATCCTTCATAATATGCTACCATTTCTATTCCTAGATAGGGAGTGACTAAGCAATTTTTATTGGTTCTATGGCTCTCAACCTTGACTTGTTCATTTAACAAGAATTTGGACATATACTTTGCTATCACCATTTTCAAACCTTTTCGATCATAATGCACTTTCAAGGTATGATGCCTCTTTGTGTTCCGCAGATGCTTACCATACACTGGTGAGTGACTTAACCTAGAATTTCTTTCTTAAGTTCAACCATGACTAGTACACACAATTCCTGACCTAGCATCAATGTAACGTTACCTCTCAATAAATTGCCCTCAGAATTTGCAACTTATCTCCATATGAAACTCCTTTTTCTAAATCATTGTTTTCTGTTTCTTACTAATAATCAGTTTATTCACAACTTTGCCAACTTAACCATACATCAGAGCATCCATTTAACACTATTAAGATTCACATTTACTTAAATTACTACTAATGAAACTTTTATTTGGAATTCTCCACAAAACAATTGTTCTCGTATACTTCAAAATAATAAAAATTTCCTTTCTTATTGTCTCTAATTATAAACAAACTTCGATAATCTTTTTCTTGTATTTCTTTTGTCTCACATAGACTCTTTTCGAATCTCAAATCCATAACCACTAGTGAACTATTTATTGTACCTTTGTCATTTCCCATCATACTCTTTAGAAGCAAATCAATCATTTAAGATCATGTCTTAAGACACTACCATAATATCCTATTCACATTAAAACTATTCATTTACCTTAGAGCTCAAATTTTTACTATCTTATAACGCAATTTCGAGCTTATCAAACCTCAATCTCTTCAAACAAAGAGTATAGCTCATACTTCACTGCGTAACTCTGATTTTTAATAAAAATATCTTTACTTGTTCGTTTCTAATATTACAAAACACTTATGTGATTTCAGGTATCTCAGAACTCAATATGGGACTTTATTAGTTACTAAAATTTTTTAGTCATCTAAAATCTCCATATCATACTTGCTCAAAGGTCACATATACATAATTCTTTTCATTCTCCCAATCGTCAATTATAATTATCTGTAAAATAATAGCTCTAAATTTTAATGAGATAATTCCCTGTCATGGATCAAAACTTATCACTAAAATTTCCTTTAAAATTTTACCACCATTTTCATTCATATGATTTTCAAGAAATAAAATGATTGATTTATATTAAAAGAAACTTAAAATAATGAATGTTCAATACTTAGAATCGATATACTAATATACGCACTATTGAAAACTTACATCAAACTGCTCATTACTACAATTAATAGCATTAAAAAGTTAAAATTCTCGCAAAAATATTGTTCAATCATCAATCTTGATTAAAAATTCCATCACAATATCATCTATAACATTACTTTGTAAGAATTCACAAATCACCTTACAATCAAGAATAGACTTGACTTTAAAAACAAAATTTTATGCTAAGATTTATATTTATTCTAATCAATCACTCTATAAGGTCATAATATTTAAACATATTAAAATTTAGTCACTAATTAATTATACTAATAATTAATCTTCAACGAATTCAACTGTAATAAGCAATTTCATCCTTCAAATATATTCAAAATTTACTTTTCTAAAATTAAAAGGCTAAATAACCTAATAAACTTCTGTAATTATCGAGTCGTAGAAACTAGATAACTTGCATACCAAATTCTTAGTATTTTTCTATCTATCATGGCTAATATGCTAAGAGATGGGAGCATTATACATTTCCTACGAAATACTATATCTAACTTCCTTTATGTACCAATCTAACTTCCTTTAGAAGCAATCCATATTGACAAAATGCACTTTTAGTAAATTCACTTCCTGATTTGACTTCATAGTTGTAGATGTTTAATAAGATCAACTTATTAGAGAGCTTCTAATTCTAACTACTTTGTAACTACCTCTATGAACGTTCTACACTACTGGTGTAGCTTTAGTGGAAGTATTAATATCATATGACACTCTAAAAGCTCTAACTTCACCCTAATCTATCTAACAAAATCTTTTAGAAATATAAGAGCGCATATTTCTGGGATATATCTAAATATAATCATCACTACTGAAACTATAATCGTACCTATCACCATATAGGATGTATCCTCAGCATCTTGGTGGGTTACAACAATTACCCTAGCCTATGCAGGCGGTCTCTTTCCACATTAGCTACACTTTAATACTGAGCTCCTAGTATTTTTGGGACTCTCTAGACATTGTAGATGGTCTGATTGACCTCTAACTAGACGATATTCCTTATCTCATCCTTCTGTCACTAAACCATTCAAATTTATTATTTTTAGCCGATCCAACTAAATTAGGTCACTTTCGGGATCTCTACTCCCATCAAGTGGTTTTGTGTCTAACTTACAAATATGCTCAATCAAACTCCCTAACACTACTAGGGCCTCCCGTGGCTAGTGCATCACTACTGCCCGTATCTATATTATTCATTCAAGGTTAAAAAATTTGACTGATGGTTTTGTCAGTCTTAACGTTTCTGGACAGGGTTGATTTGTAAAGAAAAAATTTACTAATCCATCCCTACGCTCAACCTCCCTAATTGAAGGTACTTCAAGTGCTAGAGACTCTGGTGGTGCTTTGAGACCCCTAAGGTTTCGTTGGTTCATAATTTGGGAATTCAAAGATAAGCTATATAACACTGGAAGTTTTTAAAATCAGAAAAAACTTACTACATTGCTCTGTTCACAAAAACAACATAAAAACACATTATAAAATCAAAACACGTACATAGACAACCTTATTTTAAAACCTGCTCTAATACTATGAGAAAGGACCCATCCTAGAGTTCCCCTTCCAAAACTCGAGTGGAGCCCTCTTGGTAACCCCACGATAGCCCTCTAAATGATGTCTAACTCAGTCGAAGGGTTCTCGCAAATCCAAGCCATTTAACTATTAAAAACCTTTTATATTTTAAAAGTTAAAAGCATAAAAAATAGTGAAATTTTGTTTAGAAAATCCAGCAACCTAATGACTGCTTTTTCTAAGATTTCTCAAAATTTAAAAACCTACATAACACAATTTAAAACACTTCTAGTATTTCTCATACCATCTCAACTTCTGGAATGGGACCTCAAGTCCACATCATAAACAACCACAAACATAAAATTCTCAATACTTTAAAAACATCATTGAGGATCAAAGCCCTCGTAGTTCATTAAGTAAAAGATATTTACAATTCCTACAAACATTTACAAGATCACATGTTTAAACCCTTTCCAAAATAATTTAAAACATATATACAAGTAACTAAGCCAATTTCAAGAAAACACATACATAGGAAAAATGACACAAGCACAACAACATTTGATGATACAACTAATCCTGCGGTAGGGTCCCAACTAGTGTAGCACCTGTACACATACCTAGGGTGATTTATTTAAAAAAAATAAAAATAAGGTTGAGCTAAACGAGGCCAGTGAATGTTAATTAGTTTACCCAAAATTAAACTTTTCATAACAACATAACTAAGATATTCCCATACAATAATAAAGCTTATGGTAAAATAATTGCCATAACAATTCATTTTTGCATTATAAAATTCTTTCGTGCATCATACAATCTGGTAATAAAATAACATTTCATAAAACACAACTTTATTTTTCTAAAATTACTATTTCGCAATGCCATTTTGAAATTAAACTCATAATATGAGTTTCCATTTTCCATTTTCCTTAAACAATAAGTAGTGGTGGCAATAATTTTCCTTAAAACTTTTATACTAAAAATAAACCAACCATTAGAATTGGTATCATACGTTGCCTCTCAAATTACTTTTAAAATAAATAGTGACAGCATTATTATTTTCATAAATTTTCTTGTACAACATAGCCCACCACTAATTTCTCACCATACAGTAACCTTAAGCATAAAGTCATGGAGCTAGATCTGCATCACTTACCCGTGATTGGTTAACCATAAGTTATGGAGTTGGTTTTACATTGCTTACTCGCAATAGGTTAACTGTTATAAATCGGTAATTGCGGAATTAGTTCTACATTGCTTACCTATAATAATTTTGGCTAGTAATATATATATGGAGTTGGTTCTGCATTGCTTACCCTTAACAATTTTGGCTAGTACAATAAATATTCCATACGTGCAGAGGGCAACTCACTGGACTACTGTCATACATAATACTACCTGCCGTTAGTTACTGACGCCCCTAGACACTGCCATGCACGACCGAAATACTTTGACCGATATAATAACATGTATAAAACCTAACAGTGTACTGTAGACTAAAAGTTCAACTCCTTTTTATCAACAAATAACACAATTTTAATGTAACTTCCAATCATATAAAATTTAACCTTCAAATTAAAATTCATATATTGCTAAACATAAACTTATACGAGCAATATTCACTTTTAAATTGTCATTCACATAACTTAACATAAATATTCACTTTATGGTAAAACAGAAACCATTTGCGTAAAATCAATTTAAAGTATACTCACTATTTGCTAATTTCCTTTTCACCGATTCAAAATCCTTTAGTTGGTTTTGTTTTTCCAATTCAATTCCATTTGATTTCTAACACTTAAAACCAATCCAAATTAACTTCCATGACATTTTAATACATAAATTTATGCCATAAAATTTCATTAACAAATTTGTATATCATCATGCACCCTTGGCAGAATTTCAACCAAGCCAAAAACCAATTCTTCTTCATTTCTTTACTTCATTAGCATCAAAATCATGCTTTGAACATCATAAAACATTAAAATAGAATCTTGAATCATATCACATTAAAAAACCTTAGCCATGGTCGAAATTTCATCTAATCATTTCCATGATTTTTCTTTCATTCTTACATCAATAGACTAACTTCCTAATGTCTTTCATAAATCTTAAATCATCAAATGGCAAAATAAAACACTTAAGGCAATGGATCTTACCTTTAAACAAGGTTCCACAAACTAGGTTTAGTGATTTTCTTCTCCTAATCACTTCCAATGTAATAAAACCTTGATATCACATCATAAGGGTGTAATTCGCACCATCAAAACCAAATCTCAAATATAAGACAACAAATCCATCTTTTCATCAAAACTAGTATGCTTACCGACCCATTTTCTTCTTCCTCTTCACTTAGATGACTATGAGATCTTGTTGGATACTTAATTGGATGTAGAAGAGCATGAAAAACTCATTGGTCACTTCTTTATGGCCTAGTCGAAGCTCTCTCTTCTCCTTTTTCTTTTCTTTTCTTTTTTCTCTGTCTTCCACCTTTTTTTTATCCTTAGCCGAATCTCCACCTTGGTTTTTCTTCTTTTACCTTTCTTTTTCACCTTCACTTTCACTCTCAACTAAAATGAAGCAAAATGTGACTAAAGTTAGCTTTTTATACTCATTTAATGCTATACATATGTCACTTTCTTATTGGTCATATTTATGACTCATCACCATTTAATTAATGATTCTTACCTTAAGAAAGACTCCAATTCATCAATAAGTGTGACTCATTAATCCACTGCCACCATTTTACACAAAAGACCATTTTGTCCCTTACCAAATTAAACCGATAAAGTTTTCTAAATAAATATGAAAAATATTCTATATAAATCTAAACCTCAAATTGACCTTAATATACTTTGATTAAACCTAAAACCCTTCAATTGTATCCTTAAAACAATTTAATTGGGCACATTATCCCTAAAATCCATTATTTTTCAATACGAGTCTTTTTATCCTAAAATTTTTGGATTACCCGAATTCTATTCAAACAACCTCTGTTTTGATCCATCACAGTTCCTAAGGACTCCAATCCTAATTTTAGAGCTTTTTATCATATTTCAAAATTGTTCGGTAACTTTTTTGGTTTCCCGGAAGAATTTTCATATTGAATCTGAAATTTACCAAAATTCATAAAAATCATCTGGCTTTCATTAAGAAATGTCATCTAAAACTCCAAAGCACATTTCAGGTTAAATTCATTCTGTAGCTTTTCAAATTTTTCATAAATTTTTCGAAAACTTTTCGTTCGAACCCAAAGTCATCTCCGGTCTATCCATGATCTCTGTTATAACCTCAATCATACATTTAAACGCTTAAATTACTCTAGTGTACCATAGATAGAACATACTCTATAAAATGCATGAACAACACATCATACAGTACAATAATCGAATTAGTACATTCCAAATATAATAAAAAAGGATAGTCTCAATTATATAACATTTTATTGTTACCACTTATGTTAAGCTTAAGTCTAACTTGATCCAGCATGTGCAAATTATTTGTATAAATTTAAATCAATTAATTTTACTCAATAATCTATTTTTTATTATACCTTGACTAATATAATAATGTTGAATCAAAATTTAATACCAAATACTCAAAAGATATCATATATAGGCAAGAAAACTATGTATTTTCTTCTAATGATAACTATTATCATACTATAACAAACTTTTTCAATTGTAATCCTTATTCATGCTTTTAGTGTGTTAAATTAAATGAAACAATTTTATTGAAGTACTATATATTTCAACTTTACTTCATGGAAGGGCAAGGGCAATGGCAAAGGCAAAGACAAACTCCAATACACAAGACTTCCCGGTTTGTGGGGGTTAGGAGAGGGCCATTAATTTTATGCAGCCTTCCCTTTGCATTTTACAAAGAGGTTGTTTTATGACTCAAACTTATGACCTTCTAGTCACAAAAGGGTAACCTTACTAGTTGCTCCAAGGCCAACTCTATTTTATGTAACTATTTATATTTTGATATCTCGATGTTGACATCTATCATAAATTTTGTCATTAAAATTGATAAGACATTAGTCAACTTAAAATGTCATTACATTTCATCATCTATATGATATTGATATATCTCTAAAACTTTGTTACCAAATCTTCAAGAGGGATTAAAGAAAAATTACATAACGGACGTACAATTTTCCTTTCTAACTTTGAGAACTCTTCTCAAACTAATCTTATGTGCAAGAAATTTGGTTCATTAATACTCAGTGTCAATTATACTAAAGAAAATGTATTTTTTACTTATAATAAAATAATGGCAACAAATTAAGTAATTGGTTTTCTACCACAACAACTAAATAAGATTAGGACTTTAATCATTTATTTGATTACTCCCACTATTTTATTTGAAATAATAGCCCTCACTAATATTCAAAAAGATTAATCTAATATCTCTAGTGGACTAAGATCCCATTTAAATTTATTTGATATTGAGTTTGCTTAACAAACTAACTAAACTTAAATTTGGTAGAAAACAACTTTAACAACCACTTCACATTTGACTTATAGATATGTTAGGTGACAACCTTTGCTAAAATATTTCTTCTATATCATTCCTAACCATACTTCTAAATTCATATAATTATGAGTTTGCTCATCTAAATCATACAAATTGAGTTAACTGGGACCTATTAATTTAAATAAAAATATTTAGGCTAAAGAGCCCTTGATTTTTCTCAACAAACCTTATAATACACAGAACTCTACTTCTTGTCTTAAATAATTAAATACAACTAGCACATTCTGAACGTATTAATATTTTAATGAGATATTTCATTTTTGATGATCTTATCAAACACTCATTGAATGTAAAATGTCATACATTTTAAACATGCAATTTTTATGCAAATATAATCAAATTATAAGCATGAAATATTCTAATTATCAATATAATCTTCATAATCTAAAAATGATATTTCGAACTCTTTAGATTTACTACATTATATTAATCTATTGATTCCAAAATAAATCAAATTTTCATTCTAAATAGAATTTCAATTCGATTTAAAAATAATTTTCATATTTAATTAGAAACTATTTTTAGTTATATTTACTCCTATAATGAATTTAATTAAAATAATTTTCAATAAATTACTCTTATTACTTACTAATAATTTAGAAAAACTTCTTTTTCATAATTTTATAAGTAACACATTAATCCAATTAGACAACTATTTCTAAACTAATTAGAAATAACCTTTTTCCTTAATTAGGAAACTGATTTTCTGATGTTAAAAGTAGAAAAACTTTAGAACAAAACAAAAATTTTAAAATTTAATTAAGAAAATCCATTATATTATTTTAGAGATTAATTTCTCAATTAATTAAAAATTTTGCAATAAATCAAAAAACTATTTTATAAAATATTAAAAGGATAATTTTATCAATTAATAAGTAAAATATTTTCAAAATTTAATCAAGAAAAATATATTTTCTAATTAATCAAGAAAATTATTATATATCATTCTTAATTACTTAACAAATAGTTTTCTTAATTTAAAGGAATCTAAATAATTATTAATTCCAATCTCATTGAAATTTAATTAATTTATTTTTAGAAACAAATTTTAAAATATTAATTATTAGTCTTAATATAATTAAGAAAAATCATTTATATTATTGTAAAATAATTCATTCAATATTAAAATTAAAATATTGTCTTAATTAACATAATCTCATTATATTAATTTGTCTAACGTAATCTAATAATGAAAGATAACAATTTAAAAACCTTTGATTAATTGCAATTATTAATTTGATAACTAATTTAATTTAATAATTTAAAATTTTAAAAAAGTAAACTAAATCCCAAAATTTTTCCTAATAAAATAAACCTTTTAAAAATAATTTCAAACAATTATAAAATACTTTTCTATATTTATTAGAAATTTAAACCAATTTAATCTCAATTAAACTCATTTAATTAAAAGAAAGGCTTAAAATTAAAACACACTAAATTAAAAAATAAAATAGAGCTGAGATTTGGTGCGTGCACATAACTTTTCTGTATCATGCGTATTGGGCATGTTTCCAACTAACATGTAGTCCTCATTAGACACGTGCCATATCTTCTTCCAAGATTAAGGCTTTGTATCTGCCATCGTTGCCTCTATTGCTTCCACCTCTAGCCACTTCCTAAGCTACTCCTATTGGTACTTCCCTTCCTGCCACCGCTGCTTGTCCTCTAGGTGTCTTTATCATCCCTAGGGGTGGTAACTTTTACACTCGGACCAACAAACATAAAGACTCCGCCTTCTTGAGGGAAAACATGGACAAGGGCTTGTCTAATCACCTCCTATCTCAAACATTTTGATAACGACTTTAGGAGAGCCACACCCCAAAAGCTAGCTTATGAAGGTAGAGAGCCCAAAGTCCTTATAAATTCCATATCAATTTTGTATTTAACCAATATGAGATTCAAGTCCCATACCTTGCAATTAGATCAAACCGTAACATTCGTCCCCCCATAAGAACCAATGTCCTCATTGGTCATGGCTGACACTTTCAGGTCCTAAAGTCCTTATCACAATACCAACTGCACAAGCAAATCTTCAAATAACTCTAACTTTGATGCCTTTAGTTTTGAATTAAGATGAGAAATTTCTAGAATGTACTTTCTAACGTTCCTATTATCCTTATACTTCATGGAAATAAGATTAGCCAAAATAGTATTTATTTTCGCCTTTTTTTATTAAACCATTGTTTAAATTCTTTAAGGACCAATTTTGCGTCCTTCTCTTTAGACATTGTGCCCCTTAATGCTTATGGAATTGCATGCTTCATGATCATAAAATTTGTGCAATTTTAGTGTTCCCATTTCTCCCAGTTTCTCTTGTCATCACAAGAACTTGCATCCACAAGAGTAGGGGGGTTGCTTTATCTGAAAAGTAAGGTCTAGATCCATGCAGCCAAGAATGATCATGACAATTTCTTTCCAAACCTTAAAGCTTTTGCCATTTAGCACAGGTATAGTGTTGATGTTGACAAATATTGTAGCAGTTAAAGTAATTACTAAATAGAGAACAAAAATAAACAAAGTGACAAAGTCACAATTAAAATATGAATAAACATCAGTAACAGATTCAAATAATGGCAACCTCATCGCAAAATATCTAACACAACATTAAGATTTAGTCTTTAGACAAAATATCAATATGTAAGTGGTATTCTTGTTGTAGTGATCAAATATTAAAAATAAATTCTTGTCAAATTATAAGCCTTTTTTAGACTGACTTATAATTTACAAGAAAAGACTAAAAAACTATTGCACTACAAGTATGTTTAAATTTTGGCCAAATAGTAATTTTCCTTTGGGCCAATTATTATTCACATGAAATTCATACGCACATAATCATCTTGATATTTTAGAATTAACTAATCTCCAGAAAAGAAATTACTGTAACATATTGTTTTGATTAATTATTTTAAAATATCAGTTATTAAAAATGATGCTAAATATTGAATTTAATTAATTAATTACTGAAAATCAATATTATCCTTCCATATTATTTTCACTGAAAAATATTAATTTCAATCAAAACCAAAATATATAGCATAAGTTTTAAAATTATGAGTTCTAAAAAATGAAGAAAATATCTTAGGTGTTGAACTCAGTTTCTCTCATGCACAAATGCACAAGGTTTTTTTTTAAAAAAAAATCGTTTACTGTAGGCAAAAGGGTAAAGAGTAAAGCCATTAAAGGCACAGGTCGTGTAACAGTGAAGAACAAAACCCATTAATTAGATATGCTAATCTAATAAGATAATGCAAGATTTCTCTTCACCAACGAGTCTCTACCGTTGCAAAGAATACTACTTATTCACATCATATATATATATATATATATATATATAAAATCTAATGGGCAAGCACAATTTGAAACGATTTTCAACTAATCGTATATAAATATTTTATTTTAAACGACACAAATCTTAAAGGAAGAAAATCTTAAAATTAAAAGGTAAATTTAATCTCAATAAACCAGCATGAAAGAGGCTTTCATACTAATTGTTAATTTTAATATAATATATTCTCAAATTCAAGTTAATAAAGATAAATTTAATTATGAAAAGGTACCTGAATTTATTGGCATTTACGTCATCACCAACTATAGCTGGAAAGGCAGTTACGTATAACGGTAAAAGTAAACCGAAATCATAATCAACGTCGACAATCATATCCTACTCACTTTATAATTGGTTTTTCCAATGGCCTGCTTTCATAAAAGTTTGGTTTTCTGTTAAAGTTTTACTTGAAGTACAAACCTTAATAAACAGTTTTTTTTTGAGATATTTTAGGAGGGTCCGGAGCCAAGCATGGAGATATAGGGCCCAAATAAAATATAAATTTCACAAAAAATTTTATATCAAAATTAAATAAAAAACAAAATTTTATTAATAATATAAATAGATAAAATTACAATGATCCTCGCCTATTTTTCATAGATTGAAATCTTTTTATAACTACATCATTGTTAATATTTGCAAATACATCTCTTTCAATGTAACACACTAAATAATCATTCAATAGGTCATCTCCAATTTTATTATGAAGTGAACTCTTGATAATTTTCATTGCGGAGAAAGCCCGTTCTACTGTGGCTGTAGTAACTGGTAAAAGTAATGACAATTTGACTAACAAATAAATCAAAGGGAATACATGATGCTTTCTTAACATTCTAATTTAAACCACACGATGATGACTGAATAATCGGTCTTAATTTTTTAGAATATTTTTCCATAACTGCAAAATAAAAAAATAGTAAGAACCAATATTTACGAATTCTATAAAATTTATTTTTTTTCCATTAAACATTAATCAATCCGCATAATCACTTTTCTATTTAACAACAAAATGTATTTTTTTTCCATAAAAACTAATCAATCTGTTGTCCGCATTATTACTTTTGTATTTGTCTTACCTTTTTCAATCGACAGTCGTCACCCTATGAACCATCCAAAAGCTGATTGTCTATAATCCACTGAAGAGCAGATGGGAACTAATTACAACGATTTCTATTAAGATCTTCCAGAAGAGCAAACCTATGATAGGGTTTTAATATATTATATATATTCTAGATGACGGCAATAAAGAGTAACCTATGATAAGGTTTTAATATATTATATATATTATAGATGACGACAGCGTTGCTTTTCTAGGGTTTTAAATTATAAAGATATAATTACAAAGAATTACAAAGATAATAATTTTATATATAGCAGTTGTAACTTTACAGACGACGACAATGTTGCTTTTACGACAACTTATAGAGTTTTGATATATTATATTATAATATATATATATATATATTAAAAATAAAAAAATTATTTAATTTTTTAAAAACTTGGGCCCCAGTGCACCACTAGCCTCACGTGTTAAGTTACAAGAATTTTTGGTGTTATGCTCTAGATGTATATTTAGGCAATCAAGACATATATTATAGTATAATAAAGATCTTTAATATTTTCATCATAATGAGTTAAAATAGTTTTAATATTTTATATCATAAACTTAGTATAAAAAATTGATGTATAATTTAATTATATTAAATATTAATAGTATTTTATTTTTAATAATTATGATTGTTATTTAATTTAAGAATAAATTTCAATATATTAAAATAGATTAATTTAAAATTTAATATTAACATATAAAAACAAGAAGATTTTGTTTTCAAATTTTATTATAAATCTCAACTAAATAATTTTAAAATTTAAAATGTTATTATAAATATATTGTTAAATATATTTATATTAATTAAAAAATAAAAACTAAAGTCTAAAGGCCACATAAAAACGGGATTAGACAGAAACACGCATATAAAATTGTTAATCAACCCAAAATTGAAATTCAGTCCCGTGTCGCTCGAATTGGGATATAAATTGTCACCGTTTTCCAGCATGTTTAAGCTGTTCTTCTTCCACCATTTCGTGTACAATGCCTCGGATTACCCCTGTAGTCTTAAACAAGGCTGGCAAAGTGCTTGAAGATCTCGACTTACTAAAAGTCTTGCGGTCTGAAATCAAACACGAGCTCTCATTTATTCCCTTTCAGGTTCTTTTTCCTGTCTCCCCATCTATTCTTTTCTATGTCCTGTTAGCTTCGATTGATGATTTAGGTTTCAGTTTCTAAGAACCGATGTTCCTTTATCTTTATATTAATGGGTACTTGGTTTGCGTAGTTTTTAGAACCTGGAAGGCACCAATGATGTGTGAAGTATAGAAGTGTCATTGCAGGTTTACAATTTATGTTCAAGGCAAAATCACTGGTGTCATGTACTGTTTTTTTATTTTCCCTCAGTACTTTAATTAATCAATACATGGCAATCTTCCAGATACTTTCCAAATTTCGAGGACATTTAAAAGGTCCTTTTGATAATATTTGTAATACATTGCGTAACAGAGCAAGAAAAGTGGTTCTTGGGGAGAATTTGCTGTGGATTGGGATTCATCACAATCCCAAGATGTGGTTTTGCGGAGAAAATATGATTCTGGTGAGGAAGTAGCGATATCGGCTTTGCTTGGGCCAGATTTCTTGGGAAATGGTAGTGCATTTAGAGAAGTTCGAATGAAGGTTTGTGTGAGAAAGCCTGGCTTGAACTCGTTGTTGCAATTTGATTGTGGAGTTACAGAGAAAAATGTTGGTGGGTCTCAGTTTGCCATTCATAATGCCTATTATCTCCAATCAATAGCTTGCTCTTGGCGTTCAGCCTACAGAGGCCCCTTATTCAGGTGATCTTTGTGGCTTATCTTCTCAAATTTTTCTTGGTCTATGGTAACAGTTTTATTTACTTTTAATGTACCCTTGTGTCAGTAAATATGTGGCTTTGTTCTTAAGAACTGCAGTGCCTCTGATCTGTTCTTTTGGGCAAAAGCATGAAATGGCTATAGACATTGTCGTAGAGACAAGTATATGACTTTTTGCTGGACAAGACAGCAGCCTTATGATTGCAAAATTTTATTCAAGAAGGTTCTTTGAGAACCCTAGTTCTGTTTCAATTGTTCCATTTACAATCTACCCTATTATAGCCCTAATTTGTTAATACCTAGCTGCTCCAACTCATTCTGTATATCAGTTGTCACTCTACTTCTGGTAGTTTTTCTTTGATCTAGAGCTTTTACTGGTATCCTGCACCCAATTATATTCTTGCTTTTACACATGAGACTCTGATAACCATAATGCTATAAGGAACATTGTGGTGCGACGAGGGTAGAAGCAGAATGATAAACCCAAATCCATGTCTTTTTTTCTTTTCACAGTGACTTAAAAAAAAATTGCTACCTTTCCAGCAGAAAAATAAAGAGTTCTGCTCTGTGTTTTTCTTCCACCACTTAAGATAAGGTTTAGGGGCATGATTGTACTGGAAACTCAACTTCTCTAAATGGATGAGAAACTCTTTTTTGTTTTTCAAAATGGTAGTAAGTTGCCTCATCAAATTTCTATCTTTATCTTTGTCACTGCTTATGCTGAGTTGGTTGAATTGGGTTATTTGTTTTGGAGAATGATTATCTTATGAGCTTATGTGGATTGGGTGCATAGATTATATATGAAAAAAAAGTACTGGAAATTATTGGTGCTACTGTCTGCTGACTGTCTGCTGAGCATCTTTTCCTCACAAGTATCCACCTTGTCCCTCAATAAAGGAACTTGGTTTTCTCTAGAAGGAAAATACAATGTTATAGGAAAAACAATGTACAGGTGGAAGCCATCCTGAAAGCTGTATTGTAAAAGTCTACAAAAGACTGCAACATAGCCAATAAGTTGATAAACAAAAGAGATCCAGCTTACCTTAATAGATGAAAAATATATTTATGATGATACCTATATAGAAGTACTTGCTTTTTATATTTTTGGTTAAGAAAAATTAATTTGACTGAGTAGGACTTTTGATTTTTCTTATTTTTTTTTCTTCAAGGAAGAGGAAGTGGAACAGCAGTGTGAGTTCCTAACTGGTAACCATTAATGAGACTTATCGACCACTGCACTAGTAGTCTAGCAGGCAGGTGGGACTGAATGTTGAATTAATGCAGGTGAATTTCGATTAATGTCTTTGGATGTGCAATTTAGGCAGGTTTCTTTTCAGTCCTTGTTATAATTACAGTACCCTTTTAAGAAGATCGGAAGTGATAATTTTGGTAATAGCAAATATCATAAGGGAATGATTGATTCCTAAAGGGTGAGCGTCTCATGTTAGGTCTGAAGAGAAGCATGATGTAATAGTCAATTGGATGGATGCACTAATTTAGGGTTAAGGTCAAGGAAAATATTAGTAAAACCTATAGATAGTTTCGGAGGAGTTACTACTTTGATATTATTTGAGGTGTTTTAGAGGTTGTACTCCAATAAGTTTTTCTATTTTGTTCGAAGTTGGATGATGATTTATAGATTTAGCGAGGATTTAAAGTTTAGGTACATCATCCTAGTGATCCACTCCTGCATATCATTCAGATTTTCAAAGTGCTTATGACAAATGTTGACCTAACAGCTAATAGTTATTAGTGACAAGATTTTCATGACTAGGATGACTTGTTTAGGCAGGCCTGAGTCAATGATTCACATAAGTTCTTTTTTTTCCCCTCAATATCTTTCCTTGGTTTAGGTTTTTTCCCCCAACCCCCCTCCCCTCCTTTGGGGTTTATGTCCCATTTTCAACCCAAATAAATGCTATATCTTTTCTTTTCCTTTGGGGTTTCTGCCCAATTTTAAACCCAAACAAATGCTATATCCCATGTTTTTAGTTTTATAATAATTATGGTCTTCCTAAAAAAGATACCATGGAATGCCTTCAAACATACGAGTCTATGGTTCAATTGTTAAGTAATTTAATTGGCTTTATGTGCAACTTTATGTGTTGATTTGAGATTTGTAAATATAAAACTAAACTTAGTTGATAATGAAGAAAAAACATAAGAATAAGCCAAAATTGAATTGTATGTTTCTCTTCCACGAGACTCCAAATGGGTCACACTCTCAATCCAACATCCCTTTTGAGGACTTTTGCATTGGCATTCTTTTTGCTGTAGTACTTTTGCAATTTACCAATTAATTTTTTTTATTGTTCTCCCAAGTTTAAGTGCTACATAAGATATGCATCACTTGATGACTTGATGTTCTTTTCATCTCTTTGATCATTCTTACCTTTTATCTGCAGCACTTTGGATCCGCATTTACAAAGTGCGCTTAAGGATTACTTGGTCGCCATGGGAATAAATGAAGGCCTAACTAGTGTCCTCTTGCTACACCTACATAAAAAGGAGCAAGGTCAGTATGTGAATTGGCTACAAAAGCTTGAATCATTTGTGGGGAAAGGTGACTAAGTTGACCACTAACGGGATTGGCTTGATTTAATTACACTTCCAACATTCCCATCTACACCCAAGAAAAGCGAGGATATGAATTTATTTATGCATTTATAAAGTTGACATGGGGAATTTTTTTTTTCTTTTTGACATGTACACTTTTAAGGAAGCATAAGTTGGCCTGTGTGATTTTTGTGCAAAGACGAGCAAAGTATGTTATTGCCTTTTCTTGTTTCGTTCTGTGAGGAACCTCAATAGAGACTGTATTATTGATAGTATAATAGATGATAACAAGCTGGAGCAAGCTCCTCCTCCTGGCTGATCCAGGCCAAACCAACCTAACAATGATTACAAAAGACTTACTCCTCTCTATCCTCAATAGACAGCTATATTGCCTCTCATTCTCTCCACATAATGACCTTCTAACAATCTTGCTTACATGGCAGTTGACACTCCTCTCTTTCCAAATTTGTTCCTACGAGTATAAGTTTTAATAGGCTTAGTTTGTATGGGCTGAATAGTAGGTGAATTGCTAACAATTACCTCCTCCTCATTAGGCACCTTGTCCTCTAGGGAAATAGAAGGGAGTTGCCCCTTAATGAAGTTTGTATCCTCCCAGGTAGCTTCCTCTACTGGCTTAGGCTTCCAACGGATTAGCCATTGCTGAATCTTTCTGCCTTTGGACTTGCTTAAGCGTAAAGCCAGGATTGCCTTTGGCTCGACCTTTTCAGAAACGTCCACCTCTAACCTTTGAGGAAGATCTTGCTCAATAGGGTGATCACCCATTACCCTTTTTAGCTGAGAAACATGGAAAGCTGAATGTACCTTGGCTGTAGGTGGAAATTGTGATTTGTAAGTAGCTTGCCTACCTTTTCAATGACCTTAAAAGGGCTATAATACCTTGCAGACAGCTTAGGACAGATGCGTCTTGCCACGGTGAGCTGTCTTTGTGGCCTGAGCTTAACATAGACCAAGTCTCCTTCCTGATACTGTACCTCTCTCCAATGAGCATCTGCAAATTTCTTCATTGATGACTGGGCACGAAGTAAATTGTGCTTAAGTTGGCGTAAAGCCTCATCTCTATCAACCAAGGCTAATGCCACTGATTCCACTTGGGTCTCTCCTTGTAAAAAGTGCAGTATAGATGGTGGTAGGCGACCGTAAACAACTTCAAAAGGAGTCTTTCCGATTGAAACATGAAAATTAGTGTTATACCTATACTTTGCCCAAGGTAACCAATGAGACCAGTGTTTAGGCTGCTCGGAGGTGAAACAACGAAGGTAGGTTTCTAGGCACCTATTAACCACTTCCGTCTATCCGTCCGTTTGAACATGATAGGAGGAACTCATCTTCAATACTGTACCTTGTATCTTGAATAATTCCTTCCAGAAATTACTTGTGAAGAGAGGGTCTATATCCCTCAATATGGAGCTAGGAATACCATGTAGCTTCACCACATCTCGTATAATCACTTCAACCACTATTTTAGCCATGAATGGGTGTTTTAGAAGTAGAAAATGAGCATATTTCGACAGTCGATCCACTATCACCATTATAACTTCATAACATTGGGATCTAGGAAGCCTTGTAATGAAGTCCATGGAAACTTCAAACCCATACCAACTTAAGAATGGGCAAAGGCTATAAAAGACCAGTTGGAGACATAGCCAAATATTTGTTCCTTTGACATGTGGCACACTCCCGTACAAATTTATGTATTGATGACTTCATTCCCAGCCAAAATAAGCCACTAGCCAACCTTTTGTAGGTCTTAAGAAAACCAGAATGTCCCCCTAGAGAAGAAGAATGATACTCTTGCAGTAAATGAGGAATTAATGTTGAAGTAGGAGAGAAGACTAACCTGTTCTTATAGAATAATAAAATTTCCTTCAATTGATATTTTGGTTTAGATTTCGAATTCTGTTGTAAAGTCGCCATGAGTTTACTAAGTTCTGCATCCTCCTGAATCTCCTTCCGGATCACTTCCATATCAACCCAAAATGGAGCTGAAACTGCCATAAATAACAACTTATCTACTTCCACTCTGGATAGGGCATCTGCCGCCCCTTTTTGTTTTCCCGAGTTATAGATTACTTCAAAATCTAGACCCAACAACTTAGCCTACCAACATTGCTAGTCTATTGATGGAATTCTGTGGTTTAGTAGATGCTTAAGGTTCTTATGATCAGTATAGACCTTGAAATGCCTCCCTATTAAGAAATGTTGCCAATGTTGAATAGCTAGCACTATTGCCATCATTTCTTTTTCATAAACAAACTTGGAATAAGTCGATTCAGGTAATGCCTTGCTGAAGTAGGCCAAGGGGCGACCTTCTTGCATTAGGACAACACCTAATCTCCTCTCGGAAGCATCACACTCGACTGAAAATTCCTTGGAGAAATTTGATAAAGCTAGAATAGGTGATGTGGTCATTCTCTTTTTGAGTTCCTCAAAAGCCAGTTCAGGTTTGCTTCCCCAAATAAACCCATTTTTCTTAGGCAATTTAGTTAGTGGTTTCGAGATTTTGCCATAATCCTTTACAAATTTTCTGTAATATCCCGTAAGCCTAAGAAACCCTCTTACTCCTTTCACATTCTTAGGTACTGGCCATTCCATAATACTTTTGATTTTCAGTGGATCCATAACTATTCCTTGACTTAAAAGTACATGGCTTAATGTTGGTCGTAAATGCAAATGTACGTTTCTATCGTCAAGTAGTAAAAATATCGATCCCACGGAGACCAAATTAGTTAAAAAGTGATATTCGTAATAACTTCTAATTTAAGCTAATAACATAAAAATTAAAGAAAAGATTGATTGATTGTGGATTAAAAATGAAATAAAAACGAGAATTAAAGCAAGATAAAAATATAAGAAATATCAATGGAATGAAAATCTAGGAATTTA
>JAOSBP010000005.1:26686580-26706308 GCA_027563825.1 Erythroxylum mucronatum
GTATGGACTATTACCTTAAACTTGGGTATGAAAAAACTATTCATTCAATCATAATAATCAACCAACCATCACCATTCCCATTGATTTATTCTTATACCCCTTAACCAAACACTCCCTAAATTCGGCAAGATATTTATTCATTGTTGGTAATTCGTCCGCCTTTTGCTTCAAGTAGCCGTGGGTAACTTTTCTGCCGGCAGGTGAAGAAGTTGAGAAGTCGCATAAAGTGTTTGGTGCGAGCAACAGCATGATTATATCAAAAAGCAAGCTTTTTTAAAAAGAGAAAAGACACATTTATGTAGTACCAAAAAGTATATATAATGATGCAACATTTAGAACGATAGTCTTGTTACAGCTATGCAATTTAACTTAACATAGTTTTTTGAGAATTTTTTTTATTCAAATCGAGTTAACAATTTATTGATAGTTAATTCTTATAGATTTTTTTTATAAGAATTGAATTCAATAAAAAATCACTAGCAAATCCAAGACCTTCCTTTTTTTGTTTTTTTTTAAACGGCAACCCCAATACTTACTGGTTCTGGAAGCGTCACAATAGTCGCGAATTTTAAAACGCACTGTCATGCGCATATCATTCTTCTTTTACACAGAGTTTCAAGCAGCTGCGAAGTCTCTCTCTCTCTCTCTCTCTCTCTCTCTCTTTATGGTTACAGTTACGGTTAAAGACGAACATGGAAAGTTTTCTACAGGATTTTGAAGTGGAGCACAAGAACCCGTCCGAGGAGGCCTTAATGAGATGGCGGAGAGCAGTGTCCATCGTCAAGAATCCTCGCCGCCGATTCCGTCACGTAGCCGATCTCGTAAGGCGGAAGGAGGCCGAGAAGAAAAAACGCAGCATTCAGGTTCTCCTTCCTTCTCTCTTAACTTTCTTTCTAAACAATTTTCCCACCCCACCCGTTTCGTAGATCTTAGAATCCCAAGATCTTCGTGCAATGAATCCACCTAATGCGCATCTTAACAAAGTTTCTTTTGTTAAGGGTAACGCATGCTATTAAAGGTATTCCGGAATGTTAGGGCACGAAATATACTCTTATTACAACATTCAGTTAATTGGAATTATCAAAGTTTAAGCTTTTAGTTTCCATCTATATGAAATGAGTAAAGAGAAATTCAACTTATTTACCGATTAAGTAAACGGGTAGTTATCAGTATTAATCAAATTTATGTTATTATCTTCGCTAATTATAGAACAATTTTTCTTAAATATATAGAATGATCTTCTTACCTTTTATATATGTTTGATGGAACTTGGATCTAATGTCTGGTTGAAGTCTTATGCATCGTACGACACTCTTTCAAGACGCGGAATCAAACATCCATCTATAATTAATCAGAGACCTAATTATGTTCGAAAGTAAAAATTCAATGTCATGGTGTACGAATTAAGATAAGATTGCTGAACCCGAATATAGTTCTTTAGCAATTACTTTTACCAATACCAGTGTATTATAGTTTTAATTATCACAAAAAAAGTTGAAATGCTTTTAATTTATGAATCAAACAAACAGTAATGGACAAGAAAATCTTGAGTTTGGAATTAGCAAGGTAGATAGTACCAACATACCGGTAATTCTACTGTGGTGGATAGCCGACCAGGATTCCTGATAGATATCCTTACGCTATTTTTGGAGTGGAAAAATGATCCACCGTTTGACTTGTAGGCTTGTAGCATTTAATTAAAAGTGACGGAGGGAACTTCCTCGAAGTTTCCGCTGTTTCTTTTTTAAATTTTGAAAAGCAGGACTGCTTTGATTGTGATGTTTAAGAGTCAGATCTTCTGGTCCACTTTTTTGGACCAATTCTGTAATACAAAAAGTGGACTATTTATTTATATAGGATTCACAAAAATGGACAGTCCACTTTTTGTGGCACAAAATTGATCCACAAAAAAGTGAACCAGAAGATCTGACGCGGAGTTAATCCTCTGCCCAGTGCCCTCTTTTTCTTTTTGTTCTCAACCATCCAATTTATTGCATCGGATGGTTGAGATCAAAGGAAAATTGGGTTGGCACAGGGTAGGCGTACAGCTTCTGTACCCCCTCTTGCCCGTCGTCATTGTCCTTTTTATTAATGGTGAATTCATTATTAGAATTTTGGAGTCGGTGGCTTCCTTTAGTAATTGTTCTTTCCCTGTCCCACCCAAACTCAATTTCCAATCGAGGCATGTGGTTGCCGTGTGTTATCCGTTTCTATTTTGCATAGCCATTCACCTTTAATTGAATAGTACCAACAACAGGAAGTAGAAATTTGATTTAAACCATTTGCAATGCAACTTCCATGTGGAACGTTTCCATCAATACGACGAATTTGTTCCAGAGTTGGTTACCGGTTACGCTTTTGTCGTTATTCATATTGCTTTAATTCTAATCTTTTGCATATGGAAAGCAAAGATAATCAAGCTACTCCAGATTTCAAGTACCTTCAGACAAATTCATTCCATCACATGAATCACTAACTCGGTCTTTGGACTTGCTAATCTATCCTTTTTTTTTTTAAAGATTATGCTTTTGGCTGTATAAAAGTCAACTTTCAAGAACGACCTTGTTGTGAGATGATAAATTTTCTTTGTGTGCTCAACTCTCCGAAATCTGATCAGGTAAGGTAATATGTTTTTTAATCCCTTAAATGTTGGATCATAAGACTTGTTGCTTGCTTGCCTATATTTATTTAGGGACTATTATTAGGTCCTCTTGAGAAAGTATCATCCATAATGAGAACTCATTCCATGTTATCTTCATAGAAAGCAGTTGATTACATCATTCCAAGTACAAATATTAAGAGGATCACTTATCAAAACCTTAGTATAATGTTGTAATTGAAAATATTAAAGGGACAAATTCCTCCATACGTTTTCATAAAATTTGAACCCTTAATGTTAACCTTTGCTATATTATTAAGTTTCATATAAATAAAGATTGTTTTTATAAAGGCTCGTTAAGTATTTATTTAAATTTGTTAACAATCTTAAAGTTCAATTCATAAATTTTGTCGTGAGATTTGAAACTAATGTCAGTATTAATCAATTATTCTTAATACAAAAATGTATAATAAGATATGTAAACAAAGATGAAACCACATTTAAAAAAGATAATAGTATTAGTTGCAAAGTAATTCACTCCCCCTAAAAACTGAGTTAAATTCGCTCCATATGCATTCTTGCCTATAAGCTTACAAAACATTCTAAGTTGGTATCTTCTTTATAAACTCACAAAACATTTTGAGTTGGATTTTGTTCGAACTGTGATATGACATAATGATCGATGATAATTGGAGCTCATGAACTTGATTTTAGTCTCCATGAAAGGAATTAAAAGAGAAAGAAAAACTATTAATATCAATTTTTAAGTAGTTTTAATAATTAATTTTACATCTATAAGTGAATTATGGCACTAAAACTTTTAAAATAATTAAAATTTTGACTTTTAATAACTTTAATACTTAAATGAATTTATTTAATATTTTAAAAATTTTCCATAGATAATTTATCAATAATATAACAAAATAATAAGAATTCAGTCTCGCAAATTAATTACAATTTGAGGAATATGACATTTGAACAAAATATATCAACATAAAGAAAATAGTGAGTCAAAGTTCGTTTATATTTTTAAGGGGTGTTTCAATTATTTCTGCAATGGGAAAACTTTATTCCCCCATGAAACCATTTGTGTTACTTTTTTAGCGCTCCTTCTGAATATTCTACATAAATAGCACAGCTGCAAAGAAGTTGATCCTTTGTTTATTATATGATAAACTGTAGCATTTTGTTTGTATTCATTTTCTTCATACTTTTGCTTGCACATGATTAGCTAGACAGTCAGTTTCCATAAACTTCTCTTATACTTCTTGGATACGTGTGAGGAACTGAGGATTGGCAAATTGTAATGTATGTCCGAAGTTGGCATCTCATTAACTCATGTAACCATCATTTTCTCATCACCAGGCAGCAAGAGGGTGTAAGAGAATGTCTCGTGACATTGATGTCTTTGTTTCCTTTCGTTCCAAGCAAAAGTAACTGGCATGCAAAAACTGATTTTATTAGACAAATAACCAACACTTTTTTACCGTCCTTTTTTCCTACATTCTATATTTCCTTTCCAAACCTTTTGCACTCTTTAGATTAGAAAGCTGAGCATTTGCCTACTTACATTACAACAATACGAATCATTTAGGGAGCTAACAAATGGTGGGCACTTTTTGACCTCAACACAAATGATAAATGTTGCAAAACCTAGGACCCTGCTGCCAAATGTCTTGAATACAACAATAGCAGCTTCAGAAGGGAATAAAATATGTGAAAGTTCCTGCTATTAAAGCAGTATGGCTTTTGTTTCTGTCAGTGACTTATTTCTGTCTCTTTCTTTTGGAGCCAGGAAAAAATACGTGTTGCCCTTTATGTTAAAAAGGCTGCTCTGAAGTTTGTTGATGGTACTCACTCAATTTATATTTCATGCACACTTCAAATTTCTGTATGCTTTCTTTTTTCACTTAATCTTTATATGGTGCAGCTGGTGCTGCAGTTGCTTTAGACTTTGAACACAAGGTTTCAGAAGAGGTGAAAAAAGAAGGCTTTCAAATTGACCCGGATCTCCTGGCCACTATTGCTCGTGAACATGATCTTAAGATTTTGAAAGTCTATGGTGGGGCCGAAGGAATTGCAAGGACAGTTTGTGTCTCACTGAATGAAGGTGTCCAAAGTAGTGATGTATCTAAAAGGCAAAACATTTATGGCTATAACCGTTATCCAGAAAAACCTCCAAGAACCTTCTTTATGTTCGTGTGGGAAGCACTGCAAGACTTGACACTGATCATTCTTATGATTTGTGCTGCTGTTTCTATAGGTGTAGGAATTGCCACTGAAGGATGGCCAAAGGGCATGTATGATGGACTAGGAATCATATTAAGTATCATTTTAGTTGTCATGGTTACTGCAATTAGTGACTACAGGCAGTCGTTGCAGTTCAGAGACTTGGATACGGAGAAGAAAAAGATTTTTATACAGGTGATGAGGGATGGACGCAAACAAGTAGTCTCCATTTATGATTTGGTTGTTGGAGATGTAGTCCAACTGTCTGTTGGTGACATAGTTCCAGCTGATGGGATTTATGTATCAGGATATGGTTTACTTATAGATGAATCAAGTTTGTCTGGAGAGAGCGAACCTGTCAATGTGAATGAAGACAAGCCTTTTCTTCTTTCGGGAACCAAAGTGCAAGATGGGTCTGCAAACATGCTAGTTACAGCAGTTGGCATGAGAACTGAATGGGGAAAATTGATGGAAACTCTAAATGAAGGTGGAGAGGATGAGACGCCATTGCAGGTAAAATTGAATGGTGTTGCCACGATTATTGGAAAAATTGGTTTGGCTTTTGCTGTGCTAACATTCCTCGTGTTAACTGCAAGATTTCTGATAGATAAAGCAAAACTCAAGGAATTATCGCATTGGTCTTCAAGTGATGCCTTAACGCTTCTGAACTATTTTGCTATTGCTGTTACCATAATCGTTGTTGCTGTCCCTGAAGGCTTGCCGTTGGCAGTGACTTTGAGTCTTGCCTTTGCAATGAAAAAGCTAATGAATGACAAGGCACTTGTCAGGCACCTGTCTGCTTGTGAGACAATGGGATCTGCTAGTTGCATCTGCACTGATAAAACAGGGACCCTAACCACGAATCACATGGTAGTTGACAGGATATGGATATGTGGAGAAGCTAAAGTTACAAACAGGAAAAACAGCATGGGGAATTTAGATATCAAAGCTTCAAAAGAAGTGTTAAGCTTCCTTTTTCAAGTTGTTTATCGCAATACTGGTTGTGAAATGACCAAGGATGAAGATGGAATTGACAAAATTTTGGGAACACCAACAGACAAAGCATTGTTTGAGTTTGGCTTGCATTTGGGTGGTGTTTACCATTTATATCAGAGAGATTTTCAAATACTAAAAGTTGAGCCTTTCAATTCAATTAGAAAGAAGATGTCCACACTTGTGCTTTGTCCTGAAGGGGGACAACGAGCTTTCTGCAAAGGTGCATCAGAAATAGTACTACAAATGTGTGACAAGGTCCTTGATGACAGTGGGGAACCTGTTGCTCTGTCTGTAGAAGAGGTAGGAAATATCTCGTCTGTCATAAATGGTTTTGCTTCTGAGGCCTTGAGAACTCTTTGCTTGGCTTATAAAGACATAGATGGCACTTTCAACGGACATGACATCCCTGATTCTGGCTACACATTAATAGCAGTGGTTGGAATTAAAGATCCTGTTCGGCCTGAAGTTAAAGATGCTGTTCAGACTTGTTTAGAGGCTGGAATTACTGTTCGTATGGTTACTGGTGATAACATAAATACTGCTAAAGCTATTGCAAAGGAATGTGGCATACTTACTGAGGATGGCTTGGCCATAGAAGGACCAGAGTTTCGTAATAAGACATATGAGGAGATGAGGGAAGTTATTCCAAAAATTCAGGTATTTGTATGACTTCCCAGCAAAGTGATCCTTTTGCACTTCAAGATTTGTAACTTGTATCAATTGCTTGTGACAAATAGGTTATGGCCAAAAATTCAGGTCTTTGTATGACTTCCCAGCAAAGTGATCCTTTTGCACTTTAAGACTTGTAACTTGTATCAATTGCTTGTGACAAATAGGTTATGGCTCGTTCTTTGCCTTTGGACAAACACACCTTGGTGACAAATTTGAGGAATATGTTTAAGGAGGTTGTGGCAGTTACTGGGGATGGAACCAACGATGCTCCTGCTTTGCATGAAGCAGATATTGGACTTGCTATGGGCATAACTGGGACAGAGGTTTGCATACGTTTCTTACTTCCATGCAGTTCTAGTTGATCATTTGTCAATCTCTTGCGTGTCTGCATTTATGGTTTAGTATCATCACAGTTGTGACATTTTAGTCCACAATAATTTACTTCCAGGAACAATGTAAAACACTGATGAATTTGTTTCTAATACTTGTATCTTCAAATTTGATTGACATGTGAAAGTCGTAAATTTCAAACGCAAAGCATACAGGAAACTCATGGACAATCAAGCTTCTTTTGTTCCTAGACCCATTATAGTATCAGGATATTCCACAAGCAAAGCACTTAAAGCCAAGTTTTATCCATGATAATGATGTTGCTATAATTTTGATAACGCCTATTGCATGTCCTTATTTTCGGATTTTCTAACATTGGAACTTCCCATGAAATATTAAAATTAGAATAAATATTTCTGGTTGTATATTATCTCTCGAATATGTAACTGGTTTGAGTGTTCGGGTCTTTGGGAATGCAAAATTAATGACTGGAAGATCAACTTTTAACATTTAACTTCAAATGATTTGATCTTAACAATTATATTTTTGAAATACAAATTTTGGAGTATGTCCAACAAAAAATTTTGTGATGTTAAAATTGGTATTCATTTGTTCGAAGTTCTATTCAATTTCCTTGGCCTTATTATAGAATATGAGAAGGACGTTAGCAGGTTTAATTGTAAAGTAGTCAGATAATAAAATTGACAGTCATTTCTTTTTATTCAATTTCCTTGACATTATTCTAGTATATGTGAAAGGAGGTTAGCAGGTTAATTGGAAAGTAGTTGGCAAAGCTCTTTTCTCCTTCAGCTTTAGCTCAAAGGTTGACTGCTTGCATATATTTTCAATTTGTCAACCCATGATATTACCGCCACAAATATCTATTTTGCAGGTTGCTAAAGAAAATGCTGATGTAATTATAATGGATGACAACTTTTCAACTATTGTTAATGTTGCTAAATGGGGTCGTGCAGTTTATATCAACATTCAAAAGTTTGTCCAGTTCCAGCTTACAGTTAATGTTGTTGCTCTTATGATCAACTTTGTTTCCGCTTGCTTCACAGGTACTTTGACTTTTCAAGCTTGCTGTTAGCTTTGTAACATTATTTTCTAATGCAGAATATTATGTTACCTAGTGTCATTTTCATCTTGCACATGATATTTTCAGGTTCTGCTCCTTTAACTGCTGTGCAGTTGCTTTGGGTCAACATGATCATGGACACTCTTGGTGCATTGGCATTGGCTACAGAACCTCCAAATGATGGATTGATGAAAAGGGCTCCCGTGCGGAGGGGCACAAGTTTCATTACAATGGCCATGTGGAGAAACATACTTGGTCAGAGTGTGTATCAACTAATTGTGCTTGGAGTTCTCAATTTTAGTGGGAAGCGCCTGTTAGGATTAAGTGGCTCAGATGCTACCAGTGTTTTGAAAACTTTGATATTTAACTCATTTGTTTTCTGCCAGGTAAGATCTATAGTGATTGAGCCTACTGTTTTGATAGCTGTCTCATCTTCATCCATATGATTGCATCATACTACTTGAATACCTGTATAAAAAATTCTTTTAATATTACTTAGCTTCTACAACAAAATCTGCAGCCAAAAAATATACAAGTTTTCTAATGACTCTCTTACGTATCCTTAACGATGAAGTATTTAATTTGCACTACGAAGTATATCTTTTATTAGATGAACGTTAGAAACAAAAATGTTTACTGTCATCTTGTATAAGTTGTTGATGAGGTTAGCCCTTTCCTTCCAGGTGTTTAATGAAGTAAACAGTCGTGATATAGAGAAGATAAACGTATTCCGAGGAATGTTTGACAGCTGGGTGTTCTTAGTTGTTATGGTAACAACTGTGACGTTTCAAGTGATCATAGTCGAATTCCTGGGGACCTTTGCAAACACCGTCCCATTAAGCTGGGAATTATGGGTGCTAAGCATTGCAATAGGAGCAGTAAGCCTGCCAATAGGAGCTGTGCTGAAGTGCATCCCCGTGGAAAAAGGTATACCTAAGCAACATGACGGGTATGATGCTCTCCCTGGTGATCCAGAAATTTCTTGAGAGGTAAAATGGCATACTTACACCAATCGCAGAACATATAAGATAGGAAAAGGCCTTTTTTGCTTCTTTGTTTTTCCCCGAATTTGAAGGAAGCCTCAACTGGTGTGGTTGATTTTTCAGAATGTAACCTCAAACCCTTTTGAAGCTGGAGTTAGTAATCCTGCGGAATCAAACTTTTCGCCCTTAGAACTTAATAACTCAGGAGGTTTCAAGTTTTCATCACAAATTTCAGCTTTAAAGAATAAAAATACTAATGACTCGGTACGTGAAATTAGGAGAGTTTTGTTTGTCCACTTATGTTATTCCTTCTTGTTCTGTAAGACTGTTTTTGTTTTAAAGTTTAGGATCTTCGCACCATGAATGGTACCAAAAGTTTGGACTCGTCTTTTCCTCTGTTTTGTTGTGTCGTTGTGCTTGAAATTACTGGAAGGAAAATTAGGTAAGTCATCGCGTGTAGCAATTATGTGAATTAAAGTAAGTATTTGCTATGCCAAGAAGGTCGAGGCATAGTCTAGCTGAGTACGTGGGAGATGGTGGTGTGCTGATTGTTAGCTAATTGAATAGGTCTTAGCTATTTATTTGCTAGTAGTGCTAGTAGTTGTTGTCCTTATTTTTAGTAGTTAAGGTCATGAGCTTAGGAGTCCAAACTTATTTTTAGTAGTTTTCCTTCTGTATTCAAGCTATTCCAGTATGTGGCAATAAAAATAAGTTCATTCACAAATCCAAATAGTGCGATTCATTCTTGCCCAAAGAACAATTATAATTATTATCATTGTTAGCTTTGATTTGGACCTATCATTGGTATAGAGCTAGGTTATAATGGGAGCTAACAAGGAAAGAATCGAGCAATTGGAGGCTGGGCTAGGAGCACTTCAAAACGGTATAAACCAGATGGAACTGGGTTAAATGACAAGTTGCATCAAATGCAGGAAACCATTAACACGTTATCAGAAGCTTAAGTCTCCAAGAAGGAAGTATCCAGCAGCAACGCCAATGACCATAATAGATGTTTTCGCAATTATAGTGACGGCTCCAAAGATTATACAGAAGGGACGCGACCCATGTTCTCATCCAAACAGCCAAAGCTTGAATTTCCTAGGTATTAAAGAGACGATCCAAGGTACTGGTTCAACAGAGTAGCCCAATTCTTTGAATTCCACGACACCCGGACAGCACAAAAAGTGTCATTGGCAGTCATTCCACCTTGAGAGTGAAGCTAATCAAAGCGATCCTACAAAGAAGAAGGGAGATAGGTGATGTGGGTAGATTTTGAAGAAGATTTTGAAGAGGCTTTATCAAAGGTAAAACAGGAGGGCTCACTGCGAGATTATCATTCTATCAAAGACAGCTTGAAAAAGCTAGGAATTCGAGTGCAAGGATGGACACAAAAGGTGTTGGTTGGAACGTTTATGGGAGGCCTCAAATCAGAAATTGCAGATGACATTCGGATGTTTAAACCAAAATCATTAAAAGAAGCAATCAGTCTAGCACGAATGAGAAATGACCAACTAAATCGTCAACGAAGATTGACACGGCCACAACAACTTAGTCAGTCGCAACCTGACTTGTCTACCCAGATGAAATCCAAATTAGCACCACCTATGAATCACCTTACTTGGGAAGAAATGCAAAAAAGGAGAGAACAAGGACTTTGTTTCAATTGTGATGACAAATTTACCATGGGCCATAAGTGTCGAGGACCTCATCTCTTGCTGTTAGAAAGGAACTTTGGTACAACATATGAAGAGGAAAAGGATGAGGAGGAAGAAGAAGCTATTGTCAATGATCAAAATGAACCGGAAATCTCCTTCCATGCTCTAACCAGATGGTCAACTTCTCAAACCATGCGAATTACAGCTAAGATCGGGCATCACAAGACAATTGTCCTCATTGACAGTGGTTCTACACACAACTTTATTAGTGAGAAGATAGCCGATATGCTACACTTACCAGTGGTTCCAACCAAGTCGTTCAATGTCAAGGTAGCCAATGGAAAACCGTTTATATGCCAAAGGAGGTTTGATAATGTGCATGTATTACTTCAGGGAATTCCTTTCTCTCTTACTCTCTACTCTTTGCCACTAACCAGGTTGGACTTGGTATTAGGCGCACAATGGCTAGAACAATTAGGAACTGTGGCATGTAATTGGAAAAATATGACAATGGAGTTCATATGGAGAAATCAAACTCACAAGCTACAAGGAATAGAAGCACAACCCATTCAAGTCGCATCCTTGAAGGCTGTTTCAAAGGAATTATGGCAAGGATGCTCCATGTTTACGATTTGCTTACAATCCACAACAAATAAAACACAATAGGATATCCATCCAGACATGCAGCAACTAATTAAAACATTTAAGGAAAATTTTCAAGAGCCAAATCAACTACCTCTAGCAAAAGAAATTGACCACCGAATAACTTTGAAAGAAGGAACTGAGCCCATCAATGTGAGACCCTATAGGTATGTCTATTTTCAAAAAGCTGAAATTGAAAAACAAGTTTATGACATGTTAAAATTGGGGCTTATAAGATCAAGTACTAGTCCTTTTTCATCTCTTCTTTTATTGGTTAAAAAGAAAGATGGGATATGGAGCTTTTGTATGGACTATAGAGCTCTTAATGCTGTAATCATCAAAGATAGATTTCCAATTCCTCCAGTTGATGATATGCTATATGAGCTCAGGGGGCAACTTACTTTCCTAAGCTTGATGTAAGAGCTAGCTACCACCAAGTATGGGTACCCTTCAGATATTCCTAAAATTGCTTTATGTACTCACAATGGTCACTACGAATATTTAGTCATGTCTGTTGGTCTTTATAATGCGTCGTCTACTTTTCAAGCAATTATGAATTTATATTTCGACCTTATCTTCGCAAATTTGTGTAGACATTCTGATCTATAGTCCCAATTGGAGCATGCATCTTGAGCATGTTAAACAAGCTTTTGAAATATTAAGGCAACACTAATTTTTCATTAAAATTATCAAGTGTGCATTCGGTCAATAGGAGTTGGAATATTTGGGTCATATTGTTACTCCTCAAGGTGTAAGAGTATATCAAGGCAGAATTGAAGCAATGAGAAATTGGCCAAGGCTTATTAATATTTCTAAATTGTGTGGATTCTTAGGCCTCACAGGTTACTACAGGAAATTTGTTCTTAATTACGACATCATTGCTCGACCCCTTACCAACTTACTGAAAAGGGACAATACGCATGGGCAGAGAATGTCGAAGTAGCTTTCCAAGCACTCAAAGAAGCTATGACTTCAACTCCTACACTAGCTATGCCAGATTTTAATGAACCTTTTGTCGTTGAATCTGATGCTTCAGGAGATGGAATTGGTGTCGTTCTAACTCAGCAAGGGAAACCAATAGCTTGCATGAGCCGAGCCTTAGGAGTGTCCAGACAATCATGGTCCATCTATGCTCGAGAAATGTTGTCTATTGTTCACACCATCCAAACTTAAAGGCCATACTCGTTGGGACGAAAGTTCTATATCCAAACAAACTAAAGAAGCCTCAAATATTTGCTAGAGCAGCGAATAACGACATCGAAGCAGCAAAAATAAGTGGCAAAATTACTGGGATAAGATTATGAAATCATTTACAAACCAAGATGGGAGAACTAAGCAGCAGATGCACAATCAAAAGTGGTAGGTAGTCCTAGTCTTAATGGTTTGTTTGCTTCTCAGGCTTCTCTATGGGATGAAATCAAACTTGAGGCTATTGGACATCCATACAAGGAAAAATTGGCAAATTGGCTACTGAAACACCAAGTGATTCTTACATACAGAGAAATGTGTTGGTGTACTATAAAAATAGGGTGGTTCTTCCTCCAAATTCTCAAATAATCAAACAACTTTTACAAGAATTCCATGATTCTCAAATTGGTAGCCACTCAGGGGTGTTATGAATATACAAAAGGCTTGCTCAACAATTCTATTGGCCATCAATGTTTTAGGTAGTGCAAGACTATGTCTTTTTTTGTGATGTATGTCAATGAGTTAAAACTAAAATGCTAGTACCAACAGGACTCTTACGACCATTGCTTATTCCATGTCAAGTTTGGGATGACATTACTATGAACTTCATAGAGAGACTGCCAACTTCCAATGGAAAAAATGCAATCCTTGTTATAGTCAATTGATAGTATCACATCGTAAGACAACTCAAAATAAATTAGACCTACAACTGTAGTAGTGGTGAGTCTAGGTTGATCCCGCAGAGAGTGTTTGTAAAGATTTTGAAATGAAAATAATTGGTATTTAGGTTTAAAGAGAGGTTTTGGTTGATTTTCTAATAAGAAAAAAATGAAATTAAGCTAACAAAAACAAACTAAAGAAAACATACAAAAATGATGAAAGTGAAGAATTCGTTAGGAACCCAATTATTTGGTTCAATCTCAGCCTACACTCAATTAGACATATTTCATTGAATTGTTGTTTTTATACCTCTCATAGCAACTATTAATTGTAGATTAATAACAAGCTCTGTTAACTCCAGTTGGCGCTCGTTAATTGAACCTAGTTATCGAATAACCTAGGATATGATCTCTAGATTTAATTTGACAGTCGCATTACGAATTAAGAAAATAGATTAATCAAGACAACAATCATATACGCTCGAGTCATTTAGCTAGGGTTATGTTATCTCTAATGATTAAAAGTCATTAGTCGCCACAAAGAAATCTTAACATAACAATTACAGATTATATTAAAATTCTAGTAATGAGTTCTTACACAAAAATAATCAAATAGAGCATTCAATCATTCTCACATAACACCCAAATATTAAACGTAGGATAACACAATCAATCTATAAAAGAAAGAACAACAAACAATGAGAGAAAAGCTTAACTTGGTCGTCGGTGTCGATGTCACCTCCGAATTAGTATCAGAATGTCTAGCTCTCCATTGATCTCTAAAGAATGAGAGGTTTGCCCCTCTTCATTCACCTGAAGAATTTCTTTCGGCTCTTCAAACTTCTCTTAGATGAAAACATATCATTGTTGTCACAAAAGCAATGATTTTATACTAAAAAGTAAGGTTCGTGTGAGTTGGAAGAGTAGTCACAGGTTTGATTGCTCTCTCACGGCTATGAGAGATGTCTCATGGCTATGAGAGGTGTCTCATAGTTGTGAGATTGCTCATGGCTATAGCAAGTTTGTTGTTTGGCCGAGAGCTCTCCTGTAGTCTCCCTTTTTGTATTTTCAAAATATAATCATCATCTTTGTTCATTCTCTTCTCTTTACTTGCTTTAATCTCTCTCATTCTTGCTCCATGAAGACAAAGGACTGTGAATCCCTGAAAAAAGACTCAAATATGGTACTTTTGACTCACGTTAGCTCTTTCTTATTCGAATTGTACCTAAAACCATATATGAACTAAAGTGAGTATCTTAAACATTTTCATATCATTAATCACTAAGTGTTATTTAATAAATCTATAATCAATTAAGCACATATCATTGATCTCTTGAGAAAATCAACACATTTCTTAGCTTTAACCCGTCCCTTCATTGCAAAAATGGTAGCTAAAAAGTTTGTTGAGGGAGTAGTAAAACTTCACAGCATGCCTAAGTCTATCATTAGTGATTGGGATCCAATGCTTATTGGCCATTTCTAACGTGAGTTCTTGAAGTTTTTGGGCACATAATTGAAAATGAGTTCATCATACCACTTGCAAATGTCTGGGCAATCAGAAGTAGTGAACATATGTGTCGAACAATATCTGTGCTGATTTGTCCATCAACAACCACGAACATGTAGCTCTTTCCTTCCATGGGCATAATTCTAGGACAACACCACTTACTACGCATCAACAGGAATGACACCATTTCAAGCTTTATATAGACGTCTGCCTCTAAGATCCCATATTAAGTGGTGGGCACATCTCTAGTTCATAGAGTCGACCAAAATCTCACTTCAAGGGATGTTGTATTACTCCAGCTCAAAACCATTTTGCATGCAGTTACCAATCGCATAAAACAAATAGCTTACTCCAAACGGCAAGACATTAAGTATCAGTTAGGCGATATGGTCTTCCTTAAACTACACCCTTATCGGCAAGAAATGGTATTTCGTAGAGCTTCTAAAAAATTAGCAAGTCGATTTTATGGTCCTTATAAGATTGAGCAATGTATTGGGAAGGTAGCATATAAATTAAAGCTCCTAGAAGGATCCCAAATTCACCTCGTCTTTCATGTTTCACTGCTTAAAAAGAACGTGGGGGGAGCTTCGTGATACTACGGTTGACTTACCTTTAACTGATGATGATGGAGCAATTATCATGGAACCTGAAGCCATCTTAGATACTTGCTGGGTTAAAAAAGGAACACTTTTTGTTGAGGAAAGCCTTGTGAAGTGAAAATGCCTACCTCTAGAAGAGGCTATATGGGAGGCCATTTGAGAGTTCATGACATTTCATATAAAATCTTGAAATTCTATTTTAAATACCACTTAAGTAGCTAAGTTAGATCATCATAAAAATGCTTGGGTTAAAATTATTCATATTATCACTAATTATTCAAGAAATCAAACTATACTATACTTTATTTCAGAATATTGGTCTGTGCTATTATTGAAATTTAGAAGAACCTTTAAATTGTTTAAACTCTTAAATATTTTAAAGGAAGTTGAGTACTTAAGGTGTAGGAAAAGGAAAATAATTAGTTTGATACTCTAACATAAAGATAAAAAAAGACAACTTTTGACCTTCTTTACACGTTGATTCTTCTGCCACATGATTTGGATAAACTCATTGGTGCTGGATTCCTTTAAAATTTTATTCTTTTTGTTACATTTGAATAATCAAAGTTTTCAATAATATGAAAATTTATTTTATCAAATTAAGAATTATAATTATCTCCCATTAGGACTTTTGTCAAATATTCATTTGCTCCGTAAAATTTGAAATAACTTGGAAGTTTAGTGTCATAGGAAATGACCAACTTCGAAGAAAAAACTTATAGTAGATAGTAACTTATAAAAAGAAACATTCTTTAAATATGATTGAAAACTTGACGAATTTTAAAAAAATATACCAGATAGTAACTTAATTGAATTTGAGCTTAAAATACCCAATTTCTTATTTTGGAATTACTATATCTTTTAAAAGATCCCATACTAATGAGTTCCACCATTTGATAGAAAGGATTAGAAAAGGATTTCCATCTAGTGTAACTTAAAATTTATCTATATCTATAAGAGAAATTGATAAATTCATTAGTTAATATCTTACATATCTATTGGTCCTCACATGTTTTTATGCTCATAAACATAGCAAAGACAATATAAGGCTAATTAGACAATTTATGTAAGCAGTGGATAGCTCTAAATCTGCTTTAGCCAAGGTGAAATGGAGTTAGATTTACTTACCTAGTGATGAAGGGAGATTGAAAATTATCTCAATCATAATATGCTCGTAATAAAGAGGACATAGAGGATACTTATTGATAAGAAAGCATTATGGCTAAAGTAAGTGCATTCACACCATTTGAACAAGGCAAGCTTTTGGAAAACTTAACCAAGATATGACTCTTCTTGGACTATGGTGAATATGCAAAAAGTGAAAGGCAATGTTAGATGGAGTATCTTCTCTAAGGTAGGCAATGGACATTTCATCTTCTTCTGGTATGATAATTAATCAATTGTAGGGCCTCTTAGTAGCATTCAAGAACTTGAACTGAAAACAAAGTTCTAGATAATGCTTTAGTGAGCCAAATCCTTAGTAATGCTTATATGAATCGACAAATGCTTCTCATATCAAGTACTAAAGAACTTAGTTTTAATTTAATCCTTAACTAGGAAGATACTATAAAATGGAGTTGTCACTTTTTGGTGTTTTTATTAACTATTCTTACATATGTATGTTAAAAAGTCAAGCTCCCAAGATAAGATGGCATAAGCTAGTTTAGATGAAACATGCTAGCTCTTGAGTCTCCTTCATTCTCTAGTTAGTGTTGAGAGGAAGACTAAGCACCACTATCAGGCTTAAGAACTTCATTAGTCTCCTATCACTTGTGTTTTATACACTAAGGAACCAAAATCTATTAATCACCTCTTTTTCAAGTGTAAAATCTCCTACAACATATGAAAGCATATCCAGGTCCTCTACAATATACATTTCTTTAGAACTTGCTTACATGACATAACTACTTGGTTCTATACAAGTAATAACTTCAAGGAGGAGGACTGTAGGATACTGAAGATTGCTTTTGGGTACTCTATGTATATATTATAGAATGAAAGAAATAAAAGAATCTTTTAAAGACAAGCCATACAAGAAGATCTCCTTTTATAGGAGCTGATAAAGCAGGTAAAAATGCATATAATGGCTCATCATCTTTATAGAGGATATAATGATTCCCTACTTTCTAGATGGTGCTTACCTGAGTGATTATTGAGGATGAATTTGCTTAACTTTTGTTTTGGAAACTACCAAATGTTAATGTATAACTAACTAGCTTAATGTAAAATAATTATTACTGGTTGGTATAGGTGATTACTCTTATGTTACTTACATCTCTTGCACTTTTAAGATTTCAATCTTAGATTGCTTTTTGTATTCTCTAATGCTTAAAGAACTCATCTGGTTGGTTACTCTTTACTTTGCTTCTTAACTATCTTTTTTTGAAATTTGAATAAGATTTGAATTAACTATAGCAAAGCTATCTCAACATTACAATGAGTTCATAATGAAATAAATTACAAAGCCAAATACAAAAACAACATGCAAAGGCAAATGAAATTTTACAATAATTGTTACAAATTCCATCTGGTCTTCGTTCCTATGGATAGACTTGCTTCTTAATTGTTACTTGTAAGTAAATGTGTGAACTTCACTTTTATAAGGTTTTAATGTCATTCTTTGCTTAAAAAAATTTGCAATCTTGTACTAATAATTAGACTAAAATATATCATAAGCTAAAAAAATTTAATGATATTTTATTTTATGAAATAAGCTAATTATGTAAAGTGAAAATAAATGTATCAAATATTCTAGTTACTTGTTTACTGAAAAAAAAAGAACATCAATCTTTTTCTGTTGGGCCCCGATTCCTTTTCTCTGGTAAATAAGTTGTCTAATTTTATTTTGAGGTTTAATTTGATGATAAGTTTAATTTGGTTGGAATAAATTAAGGATTTTATTGTGTAGGTTATGATTATTAAATGAAGGATTTAGTGAAATTAGATTTGTTGATAAATTATTATTTTGTGATGTATGGTTAGTATTAAAAGAATTATATGAATTGAGAGTTTTATGAGTTATTAGAAATTAAATAGAATAAGTTGAATTGAAAGAGTAAATTAAGAAGTTATATATGTTTTAAGGCTTAAGATATATGAAGTGGGCTTTTAGCCTTTGAAATAGCATTTAAAATGAAAAGGAAGGAAACTAAGTGGGGAATTGTTGTGTTTTTAAGAGGAGGCCCACGAAATTTAAGAAAGCCCATTAGGTTAAGAAATAAAACAACTTAAGTCTTGTGAAAGGAAGAAGCAAATGAAGAGTAAAGGAAGAATGGGCTAAGGTCCATTGAAATAACAATTAAATGAAGAAGAATGAAGTGCATGGGCTAGGGTCCATTAGGTTAACTTAAATGAGAAAGATAGAAGCTTGGGCTTGAGTGGGCTTTGAGTAGTGTAAATAACATGTTGCATAGTAGTTAAATAAAGAAGAAAGGAAGCCCAAGGATAGGGTCCATTTGAGTTGCAATTTAAGGAGAGAGTAAATGATATTAGCTTAGGTTTTAGTTAGTTTAAGACATTAGAAAGGAGACTTACGAAAATGGGAAAGAAGGGTGTCATTTTAGCATAGGTTAAGTTAGAAGTCTTGAGTTATTTCTAGAACATATACGAAGCTAGCTAAAGAGAAAGAGAAGTCTTCGAAACTTGAAAGAAGAAAAGCAAAGCGAAGAGTCATTCGGCCAAGCTAGGAGAAGAAGAAGAAGAGAAGAAGAGGTAGGTTTTGTGATTTCCTAGCTTGAGAAAAGTGATGCTAAGAGTTTCTTGAAGAAGAAAGAGGAAGAGGAAGAGTTGAGGAAACAAACCAGATTTCGTGGGTATCTCCAAAGGTAAGGGAAATTCGAGTTTCATGGCTTTATTGTTAGGATTCTTGTCTTTCTTGCTTTAAAAGGGTGGAAAGAAGAGTTATAGAAGTTAAGTAAAAATCTGATTTTTGTGGGTTTCGTATAGATAAGAAGAATTTCAAATTTTGTTGGTTTTATGGATAGGTTTTGATGTTAATAGTTGAGATAAGGTATGGGTAAGGTGATGTTGAATTAATGTCATGTTTTCCCTTTCCGTAAAAATTCCAGCATTGTTACTTGTTTTTAATTCATGGTTTTGTTGTTAGAGTTTTGTTTTCCTTGCTTAATAATGGTGGTTTGAAGAGTGGTTATGAAGGAAAGGGAAAGAAGAAAGGTTGTTAAAAAAATCAGCTTGTTGTGGGTGTTTATAAGGTGGAATTTCCGACAAGTTTGACTAGGTTTGAGAGGGATTATGGTTGTTATTGTTTAGAAAAGGTATAAGTAGAGTTAGATGAGTTTTAAGCCAAGATTTGCATTCTTTAAAATTTTTCCAGCATTGTGAGTTTTGGTAAATTCATGGTTTGTTGGCTATGTAGATAAGTTTTGATGTTAATGGTTTAGATAAAGTATAAGTGAGGTATATGAGGTTATGTAGGTTGAAAGTCAAGCTTTTGCATTCTTGGAAAATTCCAGCATGTGTAACTTTCGTTAATTCATGGTTTTGTTATAGTGTTGCCTTTCATGCTAAAAATGGTGGTTGAGAGAGTAAGAAAAGAAAGGAAAAAGGGAAAGAAGAAAGGTTAATAAAA
>JAOSBP010000005.1:26749144-26759452 GCA_027563825.1 Erythroxylum mucronatum
GGAATACATGATTTCAAAATGGGAAATTGAAATGACTTTGAATGATGTGTAAAAAGAATAATAATGATTGAAAAAAATTGAAGCGATGTTAGTTAAGATATGATTCGTTGATCGATAGGGTTGGGTTTCGGAATTGGGACCCAACATATACCAAGCTTCTTTGGTTGTGATGTTTACAATTGGAATCCAAGTGGGCGATTATTTCTTTTTTTGTCCCTGATTGCCCTATGAAAAGTTAAGGTGGTTTCTCCATCCAGGGTTATATGTATTATTGTACGAATTATTTATTATTGTACGAATTGTTTTGGGGTCTAAGAGCATTCACCAAATAATCCACATGCTCGGGCTGAACTAATTGACATTCATGTCCTTGGTGATCTAGCTTACACCCTTCACGCTACATTACCCTTCCTTGTGAAGACATCATTAGTCTATCTATCTTTTTAATCATGGCCTCCACTTGGCTCGCCAACTGCATCACCACATTTACTTCATAAACTCCTGCTAGCCTAATTTTTCATGCTTTAACCAAGCACCACCGATAGTTGTTGATGGCTATACCTTCAATCAACTCTTGGGCTGCTTCAAGTGTTTTATTGTTTAGCATCCCTGTAACTACTACATCTATCAGTTGCCTCGTACTTTGACTTAGCCCATTATAGAAAGTTTGGATTTACATCCATAGTGGTAGTTGATCATGGTTTTTCTGATATGTGTAGTTTTAATATTTTAACCTCAATATTTCACAAGCTCACAGGTTGTTCGCATAGTATTTAAGGTGTTGATCCCACGAGGAGGGTTAATCTAATCCTAAACTCTAAAGTTGAAACAAATTGTAGGAATTCAACTGTAACTAAGCTAACACAATTATACAATTCAATCAACCAATTCAACTCAAGAATTAATCACAAAATATTAACAAATTAGCAAATTGCAATGCACACACCAAGAATTAACCTAACTACCAATTGAGAGAAAGGGAAAATTTTTACCTATCTTCAACACTAACCTAATTAATTATGAAATGTCGGATTATTGGTCCTAGACTATCCTAGGGTTGGTTACTTTCTCTCGAGTTATAACCAAAAGCCCTAAATTATAAACTCTAATCAGATTACGGAAAATTGCAATTTCTCAATTCATAATTTATGCAAACCTTAATTAGATCTGAAGTTTTCCATTAGACTACCAAAACCTATGTGAGATCTCTCGTCACACAATTACCAATTTGATTAATTTCTCGTTTTTATTAAATTACCTAACTCTCGTTAGCCCAATCTAATTATTTTTCATCGGTTCATCCTCTTAGTCTATTATCAAATTATGAAAATGTAGAAATCAATCACAATGAATCAAATTCACATAAACAATCAGATTTTTATTGAATCAAAGATAAAAATAACCTAAAGGTGAGTTTAGACAATCCTCATCATTAATAAATCCTACCTCAACAGCTATTCCAATTTTATACATAGATAAAAATGGAAATACACTGGAAAATACATCTGAATGGATGATGGAGGTAGCAAAGACAAGAAACCTCCTGTTTCGAGGAAGTACTTTGTGTAGGCTTCTTCTCCTCGTGTCTTTCTCAATCTCTCGATGAACTCTCTCTAGGGTTTTGTGATGGTGGCTTATGCAAGAAGATCCCCCTTTTTGTTCTACTTATTCTATTTATGTTCTTTTGTGTTTAGGGTTAAACAAAGGCTTTTCTAAGGTCTGAAAGGTCCAAAAACTCCCTCAAAATGCGAAGTTTGGGAGTGGCTATGCATCTGCCCAACGCAGGCCATGACCGTGGCCTGAAACCCTTCAGGCCATGATCATGGCCTATGTCAGGCCTTTCTGTCATGATCGTGCGCTATCAGGCCACGATAGTGGGCTATTGTTTTGGCCCGAATGTCTTCTGAAACTCCTCTGTTCTTTGATATTGACCCTAAAACACTAGCAAACACATCAAGGTATCTCATAAACATAATATTTAAGCTTAAAAGCTTGCACTAACCCATAAAACACTTAAACACAAATAATTAACAAACTAACATAATTATAACCTAAACACATGCTAAACAATCGAATAAACGACTAAACACATATCAAACTATACCCTAAAATATGATACATTTCAGAACTATCAACATCCTCATACTTAAATGTTTGCTTATCCTTAAGCAAACAAAACAGCAAACAACACAAAGCACAAAACACACAATGCTACAAATGAGGCAATGGCTTCAACTTCACGAAATAATTTAACTCTAAACACAATCATTCAAGTTGTTTCAAAGTATTAAGATGCAAAATCCGCGTCTAAACACTTTGGACTCAATATACAAACTAATCAAAATTTTAATGTTGAGTCTATTCACCCCTATCACTTGCACACACACATTGATAATCATTCAATCAAAACAAAAGTTTAGTTATTCCTCAGTAGGTTTTCATGAAAAATCAAGCTACTAACAAGTTTGGTAGGTATTTGAAAACATTCTTTTGTTGATTTTTCTTTAAGGACATAAACCTAGTCTTTTAAGCGGAGGCAAACATTTGTGATGAATGTCAATCCGATTAGTCAACTAAGTCATGTTGTTATTAAGTTGTACAGTTGTCAATCCGATTAGTCAACTAAGTCATGTTGTTATGAGGCAAACATTTGTGTGTCGGTCCGATTACTCAGCTACGTGACATTCTCAACTGGCTACTAGCTTTATCCACAACCCGAAGGCCAGCGGAATAGTTGTTTTAGTTAAAATTTATACAACTTTTTTCCACACAAAATTTTTCTAAACTTATTGCTTTAACTAATCATTCCCATGAAAATGTAATAATAATGTTGCTTATTTGATTGAACTAAAATTATAAATAAGTATGTCAAATTCTTAGGGTGAATGGACTAACATCGTATCCTAATTAACCAGTATATTTAGCCCTAAGTAACTTAGGTCACTAATTTCACAAGCTAATAAATCTTTGCAACCTAAAAGACTATGTTTAAGGCTAAATCTATCCCGTTAAGTCTTAGCCATTGACCCATTCACACAATTCATATCATACAACGTAAACAAACTATCATACAATATGCAAAATTCACACTCAAGGTAAAAGCACATAATCCTCCCCACACTTAAAGAACACATTGTCCTCAATATAAGAAGGGTACATAAACACACCAGGGGGAAGCCATGATTACTGCCCTATCTTATAATTGCTTCAAAAAGAGTAAGAGAGTTAGCACTCTGAAACATTCCAAATTATTAAGAACTCATTTTGAAATTTAAAATAAATCTAACTACATAATAATTTAAACCTAAATACTAAACGTGCTAATTTATGGTCATTAGCTTGACCTTCATCCTTTAAAACTCAGCCAGGATCAATTTTAAGCGACTTGCTTCCACCCTTCTCGTTCAACATAAGTTTTGAAGCCTGTGAGTAAGCTACAAATTGCAAAATTATCAGAAGGACAATATTAATAAAGTTAAGAAAACCAATTAACCTTAATAATGTCCTTTTTCTAACAAACTATCAATAAAATAGGGAATAACAAAACGCCCTGAATCTTCCATCTAATCCAACAGCGTGTCCTGTAAAAAGGTGAGTTTCTCTCTTTCTTTGGTAATCACCTTTGTCTCCTCTTCTTCTTTCGCTTTATGAACAGAGACTTTAATAGCTTCTTCAAACTTGATGTCTATTGACATCTATTCTTTGTCCTCTTGTTTTTTAGAAGATTCAAATACTTTAATTATCCTGAATGAGCTACTATACTTCGGATTCTTTAATGCATCATTCATGTTGAATGTCATTTGGTTATCATTAATCCAAAGGATAAGGTTCTTTTCATGGACATCTACCAAAGATTTTTTCATGTTCACACATGGTTTATTAAGAACTGGTGAATAATAGGGACAATTGGCATTCTTTTCTTCATTCTCCTTCTTTGTCTCTTGGTCTTCAATAAGGTGGGGTTCAGTTTAATTTTCCACTGATCATTCTGGCTCTCCCCCATTCTTAGGTGTGAGAGCCTCATATTGCTATATTTGATGTATTTCCATATTATTTAGAGAGTCTTCCATACTTCTCTTACAAATTTCGTGGAAAAGTTGCCTCACTCAAATCTTTAGGTTGTGAATAGACGAGGCATGATTTTCTATTACTTGATCAAATTGCTCTTCCAGTCTCTTCTAGTTCTCTTCTATGTATGTTAGCTTATCCATGATTTTTTCCAATTTTGAATCCCATGAACTATACTCATCTTGCTGAAATTCAAATAGACCTTGATGTCCCATGTGAGTACTTGCATTGTTAGACCAATAGAAATCCGAGTGGTTATGCCACCTTGGAGTGTACATGTTCCAATAAGGATCGTTACTTTTCTAACCATACTGTGCCTCATAGTAGTTTGCAAAAGTTCCTTGCTCCCTATAATATACATCCTCTATGATCGTTCTTTCCATTTCTTCTTAGCATCTAGCTCTTCAGATGTCTCATTCTCACTCTAAAATTTCTTGATTTGTCTCTACTTTATGCCCCTAAATGTCTTCTTCTTCTTCTTTTTTATATTAATTATTTGAAACAAAAGATCATGAAAAAGCCTTAGACTAAAGAACTAAACTAATCGCTTCCCTGACAACGGTGCCAAACTTGATCACGATTTTCCTGATATGTGTAGCCTCGATATTTCACAAGCGTTTGGGTCGTTCGTGTAATATCTAAGATGTTGATCCCACAAGAAGGGTTAATATAATCCTAAAATATAAAGCCGAAACAAATTGTAATAATTCAATTGTAACTAAGCTAAAATAATAACGCAATTCAATCAACCAATTCAACTCAAGAATTAATCACGAAATATTAACAAATAAGCAAATTGCAATGCACACACCAAGAATCAACCTAAGGAACTACCAATTGAGAGAAAGAGAAAATTTTTACCTATCTTTAACACTAACATAATTAATTATGAAATGTCAGATTATTGGTCCTGGACTATCCTAGGATTAGTTACTCTCTCTCGAGTTATAACCAAAAGCTCTAAATTATAAACTCTAATCAGATTATGGAAAATTACAAATTTTTAATTCACAATTTATCCAAACCCTAATTAGATCTTAAGTTTTCTACTAAACTACCTGAACCTAAGTGAGATCTCTCGTAACACAATTATCAATTTGAATGATTTCTCGTTCTTATTAAATTACTTAACTATTGTTAGCCCAATTTAATTATTTTTCATCGATTCACCCTCTCGGTCTATTACCGATTTATGAAAATGCAGAAATCAATAACAATGAATCCAATTCACATAAACAATCATATTTTTATTGCATCAAAGATAAAAATTACCCGAAGGTGAGTTTCAACATTCTTAAATCCTATCTTAGCAGCTATTCCAATTCTAGACATAGATAAAAATAGAAATACAATAGAAAATAGATCCAAATGGATGATGGAGGCAACAACGACGGGAAACCTCCTGTTTTGGGAAGTACTTTGTGTAGGCTTCTTCTCCACGTCTCTCTTCCTTCGTCTCTTTCTCAATCTCTCATTGAACTTTCTCTAGGGATTCGTGATGGTGGTTGATGCAAGAAGCTCCCACTTTTTGTTCTACTTGTTCTATTTATGTTCTTTTGTGTTTAGGGTTAAACTAAGGTTTTTCTAGAGTCCAAAAGGTCCAAAAAAATCCCTTGAAATGCGAAGTTTGGGAGTGGCTACGCATCTGCCCGACGTAGGCCACGATCGTAGCCTATGTCAGGCCTTTCTATCACGATTGTGCACTATCAGGCCATAATCATGGGCTATTGTTTCAGCCGAAATGTCTTCCAAAACTCCTCCGTTCTTCGATATTAACCATTGAAACACTAGTAAACACATCAAGGTACCTTATAAATATAATATTTAAGCTCAAAAGCTTGTACTAATCCATAAAACACTTAAAACACAAATAATTAACAAACTAGCACAATTCTAACCCATAAAACACTTAAAACATAAATAATTAGTAAACTAACTCAATTCTAACCTAAACACATAATAAACAATCAAATAAACGGCTACACACATATAAAACTATACCCTAAAATACGATGCATTTAAAACCTATTAGTAGTCTGTAATATGGGCATCATCGAAGCATCTCCTTAAATCTCTCTCATAAGTTATAAAATGATTCACCGTCTGTTTGGGATTATGATAAGATGTCGTTCCTTATCTTCGCAGTCTTTACAGGGGGAAAGTACTTAAGGAAAAAAATTTCCACCACTTAGCCCCATATAGTATGAGGCGAACGTGGCGTAGATTCAACCACTATTTAGCCTTCCCTCTAAGGGAGAGTGGAAATAGACATAATCTAATTGCATCATCATTTGCTCCATTGATTTTAATTGCATCGTCGTATATCTCTAAAAAGTTAGAGATATGTGCATTGGGGTCTACATCCTAGAGTCCATCGAACTGGACTGATTACTACACCATCTAGATAACGGTTGGCTTGATCTTGAAATTATTCACCTGAACAATTGATCTCACTATGCTAGATTCTGCACCAATTAGGTCTGGCCTAACGTAGTTGAACAATGTATATGGTTAGTTAGCCATGTTATTAGATTCTTTTTTATCCTTGTGACCTTCCAAGCCTTCTATCTTACGATCTAGTTCAAACTCTCTCATATTAGTCCTATGAAGATTCCTTAGCATTGTTCTTTCTATTTTAGGATTTGCTTCTAGTAAGAGCTCATATATACTCCAGTTCATAAATTGACTAGGAGTCTAATTCTAAGCTAAAGAAATAAATTAAACAAATAAAATAATGTAAAATAAAAATAAGAAATAAAGCAAAGTAAACAAAAAATAAGCAATGACTAGATTAATAAAACTAAGGTTTCCTTAACATAAAAGATCCTGACAATGGTGCCAAAAACTTGATTAACTTTTTCTAAGTTTTTCAACTAAGAATCAACTACAAGTGCACAACGTAGTTTTATCTAGTACCCATAAGTACGGGTCAATCCCATGAACATGATGAATATTAGTAGTTACTGTTACCTATTATCTAGTCTAGGAATTTGATTGTGATTTTTAATTAAATAAATTAAAACTTAAACAAATAAAATAAAATAGGCAACAAGATTGAATAGAGAATTAAGAAATCACTTAGGAAATGACCGATATCTAGAATTAGTGTTTAGGTTTCGAATCCCACTAAATATCCTTAATTTATTGATCTTTTATTATGCAATTGTCTTGTTGATTTATTGGACCGTAGAAATTCCTATGGTATGTTAATAGCTCACTATTGAGTCTAATAATAACTAATCCTAAAGTTATTAATCAAATTACTCAGGTTAAAATTTATAGAGTTGCTTTATCGATTTGTGAATCTCACTATTAGGTTTAACTCTAATCCAAAGGATTTATGTCATCCTATCTTTAGGGTTACAGTCAACTCCTTCCAATTATAGTAGATCTATTCACACATAAAGTTTCTCAATCTCTATATTATGAAATTAGATTATGCACTAATATTCTAGATCTATTAGAACAAATATCAAACACATAAGTGAATCACAATATATGAATCAAAAAAAATTATTAATAAAAGAATCAAAACATATTGTTTCACAAAACTAGTGTTCATCTAATCGAGGCACTATAAGAATTTAGTTACACATGATATAACATGAAATCTAACACAAACAAAAAAAATGAATTGAAAACAATGGGTTCATAATTCTAAATCTCCTTATTTGTCTCGTATCGAATATTCTTGAAAGGTAGAGGTTTAATCATATTCTGATTGATCTTTCGATGATTTTCACTTCTATGAATCAAAATTGCCCCTTCTGTACAATCTCAGCCTTTTCAATCACCTCTTAATGTCTGATCTCTTCTTTTGCCTCCGAACACATCTTTTTATAGTAATTTTTAGGGTTCTGGATGATGCACAGTTTTATACACGACTGTGAACTAGAATGTGTATAACCCAAAATACCCAAAATTCACAATTATGAATAGCCTGAGAGAAGTAGATAGGTTAATACACAGCTGTGTACCCTTCTTTACTTAACATCTTCATTTTATGCAGAATTTTCATATAAATTCTTCTTTTAGTCCATGAAGGCAATTATAACCTATAAGCACACTTTGAGCAAATTAAGTAGCAAATATACAATAAATGTATAAAATATCAAGCAAAAATACATCAAATATGGACTATAAATATGATTAATTATGCATCTATCAATCACATCTCCACCACTTTTATGTAAACTAGAAACAAATATCAAAAGGTTTTTGTAAGGCTTTAATGATGCTTAGGTAAGGTATGATTGGGATAATAAAAATGTAATAAATTTGAAGGAAATTTACAAAGGAAACATTACAAGAAACTTGTTCACAATATACATGTCCTTTCATCATGTACAACGATTAAAGAAATATTGGAACTTCAAATTTTCAAGTTTCAAACATTCAAGTAATGTAAATAACCTTCAATGTTCAAAATAATTTTAAAAAAGGCTTTCAAAGAAAAATAGGATAAAGGTTAACAATGTGGTTATAATTAATGAAAAAGGCTAAGGCTCAAAATTAGTTATTCCTAAAGAAAAATTATAGTAAGGTAAATATCAGAGAAACAGCCTAAACAAGTGTTGAATCTAAATGCCTTTCTCACTTCATTGCTTCTAATTTAACAATTATGATCCTAATATGCATCATAAAAGCGAGTTCTATAATTGTTCAACTATGCATGATAACACATATGAAGGAATAAAAGAGCTTTTAAATGTATAAATTTTTGTTCTCAACACTCAAAATCTCACAAAAAAGATGGTCATATGTGTGCAAACAATATGTAATTTTCTTTCAAATTGACTATTTCAATGATTACTAACAATATGACTTATAAAGAAAATTTCATTATAACAATCATCCTTTTGCATACTAATTAAATCCAATAATCAATAATGAAATAAAGTACTTATGGACAATTTTTAATTGATTGAGGATATTAGTTAATAAAATTTAATAACAAAGCTTATAATAATCTTAAGAAAATCCCCTTCCCCCAAACATAAAATTGTACATTGTTACCAATATACACAATATAAGCATATACTATAACTGAGAAAGTAGAGTTTGGTACTTCCCTAAGTAATAAGAATTTTTTATTTATGATTTTGATGAAATTTGGGATTGTGCATCTTATACTAGATACTAACATCCTTGCAAAATATAAAGAAAAGGGATAAAAACGATAAAAGAATATAAATATAAAACCAAAGAAAATAAATATGAAATATGAAAATATAAATAACATAAAATTTAAAATAAAAACTATATGAAAATACAAATAACATAAAATTTAAAATAAAACCTATCCTAATTCATGGGTTGCCTCCTATGCATCGTTTGTATAACATCGTCAGCTCGATGTACTCTACATGTTACCGTCATCTCTACCTGTTTCTCCCCAAAGCAATTTAGTAGCTATAAATAGGCCTTTTGTTGCTAGATAATGATGAGGGAATAATGTATCAAGTTAATAACTCCATTAGACTCCATTACTTCCCTTTTCAATCACAAACTATTAATAAAATAAGGATAAAAAACTCCTTGAATCTTCAGTTGACATGTTGGACCCCGAACCTTTCTGTAAGTTAGGACTATTAAAGGAGAAGCTGTTCATGATTATTCATGTATAAATAAAGGAGAATTCATGGATTTAAAAAGAAATAGAAAAGATGGTTTAGATGCAAGATGGATTAAATGTGAAATATTAGAAGTCAAAAGCTGGAAAATGTAAGTTCATTGAGCATGCTCTAGTGTTTTAGCCATAATTTGATCTATAGTTATCCAAATGAGATGATTCTTGATTTGGATTAAATTAGAGACATAAGGCTACAAGTTGTATGATGAAAGTGAATTTTAATTCAGCCTCTAAGAATGTCAATTTTTGGATGGAAGTAAAGTGCTGAAAAATGTGTTAGAATAATGACAATCCAAAATGTTTAGGGCATAACTCTTGGTGTAGTGCTCCAAATTAAATGATTTTTGTGGCCATTATGAAGTTAAGACAATAAGGAACATTTCTCTAGAAGGAAGTGTAAGTTAATTCCTTCAATTGCATGATTAGAAAATGTCTTGATATTTGGAAAGAGTTAAGCATGATTTAATTGAATTTTGAGGTCTAAATGGAGTATTTTGTGAAATTAATTAGCATGTTAATGGGATTTAATTGACATGTTAATTAAAGTAAGACCATATGGCATGGACTAAGATGAATTAAGGTGGTAGATAGCATTAGGGGCAAGATTG
>JAOSBP010000005.1:26770471-26785407 GCA_027563825.1 Erythroxylum mucronatum
TGGGATCAATTGGTGACATCCAGGAGGAGGAATAGGGAGATGCCAATTACTACTTGGGATGATATGAAAGCATGCATAAGGAAGCGGTTTGTGCCTTCTTACTATTATAGGGAGATGCATTAGAAACTTCAGAGACTCACTCAAGGGTCTAAATCAGTGGAGGACTACCACAAGGAGATGGAGATAGCTATGATCCAAGCCAATATAAAGGAGGACCTGGAGGCAACCATGGCACAGTTCTTGAGTGGTTTAAACAGGGAGGTAGCTAATGTGGTAGAATTGCAACACTATGTAGAGATTGAGGTCATGGTGAACATGACCATGAAGGTGGAAAAGCAAATTGAAGCTAGAGTAGCAGCAAGGAATGAGGCAAATTCTAACCAATCATGGAGTTCAAAATGGCCCAAGAGAGAGGAGAAGTTGAAAGACAAGGGATTGAACTTCAAGGAGACACCCAAAAGGCCAAATGTAGGGTTTAACCCTAAAGGTACATCTAATACTCAAGCTTCTTTTAGTAAGCATTCTAGCATTAAATGTTTTAAGTGTTTGGGATCTGGTCATATTGCTTCATAATGCCCAAATAGAAAGGTTATGCTTTTGAGAGATGATGGGGGAATTGAGTCCCAAGAGAGTGATGGGGAAGAAATGCCTGAGCTTGAGGATTATAGTGATGTGGAGGTAGAGGAACCTGACCAAGCTGAAGCCCTTGTGGTTAGGCGTGCTCTCAATGTACAGGAGAAAGTAGAAGTAGATGAGTAGAGGGAAAACATCTTCCATACACGTTGCTTAATTAAGGGTAAGATGTGCTGTTTAATAATTGATGGAGGTAGTTGCACCAATGTTACAAGCACAGTTTTGATTGAGAAATTGGCTTTGCCTCTCATTAAGCACTCTAGTCCTTATAAGTTGCAATAGCTTAATGAATGTGAGGAGGTTAGGGTGAAGAAGTAAGTGCTAGTGGCGTTCTCAATTGGGAGATATTCTAATGAAGGGTTGTATGATGTAGTTCCTATTCATGCTGGTCATTTACTATTGAGGAGACCATGACAATATGATAAGCGTGTAGTGTATGATGGATTCAAAAATAGGTATTCATTCAAGATGGGAGATAAACACTTCACATTGGCGCCCCCTTCACTAAGAGAAGTTCATGAGGATCAGTTGAGGCTTGCAAAAGCCATGGACGAACTGAAATTTGGAAAGGACTAGAGTTTAAAAAGAAAAAAAGAAAAAGAAGCGATTCAAGAAAATAAGAACAAAGGCCCAACTGAGAGTAATTGCACTAGTGAGCAAAAGAAAGAGAGTAGTGCAATTGAAAAAGAAGAGAAGAGTGAAAAGAAGAGTGGAAAAAAAAGAGTACTTTCTTTGCAAAAGAAAAAGAGTTGAGGAAGGCCATGTGCATGCAGAAATCATTGGTTTTGCTTATGTATGAGGAGTTGTTTTATACTGAGACTGACCTTGACTTTTCTTTTCCTAGTGCTGTGAAACTTGTTTTGTAAGAATACTCTGATATTTTTTTAGATGAGTTGCCTAAAGGATTACCACCATTGAGGGGGATTGTACATCATATTGATTTACCGGGTGAGTATCAAGTATCTGCTACATTTAATGTTGCTGATCTCTCTCCATTTGATAATGCAGGGGCTGATTCGAGGACGAATCCTTTTGAGGAGGGAGAGAATGATACAAGAAGCCATGGCAATGGAGAACAAGGTGCCACATGCCAAGATAAGCTTACTTTGCCAAGTGGTCCAATTACAACGCAGCAAGCGTTAAGGCTTAAACAAGCAATGCAAGCTTTTGTTCAAGCCCAAATCACAAGTCAAGCACATGAGGAAGCCAAAACATCAATAGAGGAACACCAAGGCACGCGTAAGCTTGTGACTTTATTGAAGAAGACGTTGGAAGAGGCTAACACTTAACCATTTAGGCTTATTTTTGATAATTTGAGCTTGTTATTTATTTTCTCTTATTTTAGGCCCAAGTACTTATTTATGAACTTTTTTTTTAATGTGTTTAGCCCATTCCTAAAAGGACATGGATCAGATTAGGTTCAATGGGTTAGATATTCCTAGATTTGTTAGGATTAACCTAGTTTTCATTCAATAGGCTTGCAAATCCATTCCTATTAGGATTAGAACTTGGTCAACAGTATTTATACCTTATTATAACCTTGTAACCGTAGATTTGGATGATTAATAAAATTTTAGAAGTGAATTCTTCAAGGAAGGCATGAATATTTTCATGTTTACTTCAAGTAATTAATTTGCATCAATAAATAAATACTTGCAACATAAATTGATTTTTGATTTCTTTGAAATTGGATCTCAAATTTTTGATTTAGAATTTGTTACAGCATGTTCTTAGAATAAGGTTTTGATTCAATAGAATTAGAGAATTTCAAGAACCTTGTTTTCTTGAAATTTCCGTATCACTCATGCTACCAAACTTTCTAGTAAGTATCCAAAAAGAATGGTTACGATCGTTTTCTCGAAGAAGCAACATTCCCACTCTTGGTGTGAGCCAGTCTAATCACAATCAAACTGTGCTTCACAAAAAATACCCAAAAAGAAACAGCAAAAGCAGTAATTCCACATCCATTGCCTCGTGTCTTTATGTTACTTAACAAATGTTGGAAAGAGCAGAGAGGGAAGTCATGAATTATTTACGCACATTAATGGTCTAAATCTGAATTTCCTCCATTGTCTTCCTTCCACCTTAAGAATGTGTATTGTGTGTCTAAGCCTCCGCATCTCACTCCCTATATCCAAAATAAAACTTGGGAAATGACCCATTTCTTATCCTTAGATCAACTTTTGGATTTTCATGAATTGTTGGAAACGAGAGGTAGCCACATGCATCCACGAATTGTACTGAGCTACTTCGGTAGTTCATAGGGCATTATCAATCACGATAATCTGTTTGCGTAAGGATCGAAAGACCTCCATTTGTTTCTCACCACCGAGAACGTGAATTACCATAATGCTTCCAACTATCCTTTGAATATCTTTGGCAATAACCCCTTGCAAATGGATTGCTGTGTCCATCTGATGACTTTCCATTCCTGCCGCTTCCATTGCTTTCTTTAGTTTTCTTTCTAGTTTCTTCGTCAAAATCATACTCTGAACGCTGTTGACAGTAAATAGTAGCCTTTAGGAGCCAAAATTACAAATCAAATAATGATCACCGAATGAGCAATTGCAACAATTTCGCTGAAGTTGTAGAAAATTAGACAGCTCACAGGAGTGTTCATGAATTCAAAATTTAGACCATTGGAACATGAAGATTTACATATTGAATAGCCTCAAGATACAAGATCAGCTGTAGGAAATTAGGGTCCTTGTATTCTAGTTTCCACTATCCGGAGAGATGACATTATCGTATTGCAACCATAAATAGAATGCTACCATGACTAAGGATGCTAATTACTTCTGTTGGATGATGGTCTCTCCAACATGAAACAATTTGCTAGGTTGAAAACCTCAAGACAAACCAGCAAATAAAACGGATAACATGAAGACAAAAATAAACTTTAAGAGATAAAAAGAAGGAATAAAAGAAAAAACATCTAAGCTAATCATTTCATTTAGCACTGCGATTAAAGATCTAAAAAGTACATGTGCAGTTCAAACACGACCAACAAATAGCTGGGAATTTATGAATCAACCATACACAAAAGCTTGGACAGCTCCTTTAGATCCAGGTAATTCTCAAACTCTAAATGATAATCAATCACAGAAACCTTTCTACATCACATGAAAAATATACCATACCTTTGTAGGGTCAGAGAGTATTGCATAAGCTTCTCCAATCATTTTAAACAACCTGTGAGCATCAGCATGAACCTCATGGACAATTTCCTTCCAGAGTCTCCCCTCATATCCACTTTGACTTCTTGCCAGAGATTGACCAGCCTATAAGATAAATAAAATCTAATAATAAGAAGCAAATATGAAGAGTATCAGGAACTGCAGAAATAAAGAAAAGAGTTTTTCGACTGCTTCAAGATATGAGATTTTTGGAAGAATCATATGCATCACAGAAAGACACACCTTGTCTGGGTGATGTCTTAATGCTGCTTTCCGGTATGCCTTCTTTACATCATTTGCAGCATCAGATTTTTTTATTCCACTGGAAAGCAGTAGTTAACTAAGAAAGTTAGAATAAGCCACATCACAGAGCAGCAAGGACGGTACAGTCTCAGTTACTCCAGTAATATAAGCAATAATTGGTTCATTAACTCAACCAACCTACCAAATGCAAACAACATTCCGCAACTCATTTCTCTATGATCTATGCAGAGGAACCTGTGTCCATTTTTCACAATGCCAATCTACCTTTCATGGCTTCTTTAATTCAAGCAGTCTCTCTTCCATACTAACTTATGAGCTTGATAAAACAACAGAATGCAAAGCCTTGGACACATTGTCAGGATGCTGCATACTTTGTTTTGAACCATTGTTATTTGTTTTGACCCAATAAATTATATTTAGTTCATATAAAGGAAGATTAGTGAAGAAAATTTTGAACACTCCAAAATGCAATGCAATGCACAAGCATGGCCTGATCGCGAAAACTTACATCAGCTCCATTTACAAGCAGTAGACTTTTTATATTACATAAGTTGGCTGTTATTTCAATTTTTTGGACTAGCAAGTTGAACTACAAGGTCAGTCCCAACTTGACTCAATCAGATCATTTACTCCCATGCGTGAGAATGCAACAAGAATGGCATCTGAACTTCCAGAGACAAAGCACAAAAATGTAAAGCAACAGAAACTAAAGATTGTTTTCCCTGGTATTAATGCTTCCTGTGGCACATATCCCACAAATTTGAACTAAGTATGTTTCAGAAGCAGATTATAAAGTATAAGTCCACTCACAAGCAGGGTAGAACGTCATAACTTATGAGATGGTGAACACATTCACATGCATTAACACTTGGAACAAATTGCTTCTAAGGAAACAGAAATTTGGGCCCAGCACATGTACATAAAGATGGTTTACATTCTTGTTTGTTAGGTAGGAATAATGCCAGATTAAATAAAAAGATGTGTATAGGAAAATCATCATCAGGAACTCATCCTCCTAAGAGAATGGACTCCCCTTCCATACTCCCTAACACAGAGAACAAAATAATTAAAGCAGCTAAAAAAATTTCCTCAAACATCATAACAATGAAATAAGTGTTCACAGGAAAGTGATTGTAACAGTAAGATCATTATAGTTTTAGAATAGTTGCATAACTTTTATTTATTGGACAGCAGTTTTATAGCTGAAAATTAATTGTCAAAGCCAAATTGAATGATAACTTACAGGATAACCAAATTGAATGATAACTTACAGGATAAAGTATAAATCCAACTGAATTCCTTTTTTTGCTTCCTCTTCCATCAAGGACAATCGATGTTGGGCTTGTCTTAATTCTTTTCTGATGCTAGCAGATCTACCAGCCCTGCCAAACTGACTGGACTTTTCTTGTGATTGACTCTCAAGAATGGAGATTAGTCTTTGGAGATCACTGGCTGCATGCCCGTAATCTCTGATCATCTCATGTAAAGTGGCTCTCCTAGAAATTGCCTGCCCAAAGAATAAAAGTCAAGACAAAAATGCCAATAAAGAATTTGGGTATCAATACTTGCTTCCCATTAGGGTTAGAACACAGAAGTTGTACAAGATTGATTTCAACTATAAAGCACAAGATGCCCGAATTGGGAGTTTTAAGCGGTGCAAAAACATGTTGGGGGAGAAAATGCACTTGATACACTGCAAACCATATCATAACATTTTAAAACTACAAGGAAATGCGTCAAAAATGCTTTTTTCCCTAAACCAAAAATTAAAAACACTTATTCTGCATTTCTCTCACAACTTCCTCCTGCTCATCTCTCCGCAACAGATGCATCTGTATTTTGGTTTGCAGTTCTTTTGCATCATCTCCAAGGTATCCTAGTCGGGTTTTTGCTGGTCCAATTCCTTTGCATCACAGTCTCTAGCATCTATGTTATGGTTTATGCTCGTTCTCCCTCTCCCTCTCTCTCATCTCTCAGTAATCAATTGACCAAATATCTAGTTATTTGGTCAACATGAAGTACCCCGTCTGATTTTCTGTTTCATGCAGGCACCCAAATCTTTGGCTCTCTGGTTTATTGCTTCCCCTTGCCATGTTGGTTATCTCTTTAACACTATTAGGTCTGATGTGTTATGTTTTGGGCTGTTGAAAGTACAATTGCAAAAAATAACTAAATTTTATATTTTAAAATATTTTAAACAGTAATTCACCAGGTTTTGGAGCTAGCATTTGTCTTTCTTTGTTTTACACTTCCCCAGTAGTAAAGGGGAATCATTCTATAATGATTCAAAAATAAAATAAATTAAAGGGTAAACGACACAGAACTCCCTTGTAGTTTTCAAAACTTTATGAAAAACCCTTAATCTTTAAAATTTTTTTTAAAAGCTCATAATTTTCAATTTTCTGGAAAAGTCAGTTCTCTTAGACTTTGGTTAAAAAATAACGATAAAATACATGCAATATGAAGATCACACATGGACCAATCAAATACTACTTACATGATGATCTTTTAAACTTGAATCAAACTAATTAAACCCGACCTAAACTAATAATTTATTATAATTATCTTAAATTATTAATTTAAATCAAGTTTAAATGACTCAAATCAAGTTTAAGAACTAAACTGGGTTACCATATAAGTGACATTTGATTAATTCGCATATAATATTCATACCATGTGTGTTTCATCATTATTTTTTAACCAAAATCGAAGAGATTTTTTTTTTCTGAAAAACTAAAAATTAGGAGTTTTTTTCTAGAATTTTATAGATTATAGGATTTTCTAAAGATTCTTAAACTACAGGAGAGCTCCATGTCTTTTACCCTAAATCAAACATGCGACTTAAAACATAAACTCCATTAGTAACTAACCTTACTGATGATTAGCAATCTTATCAATCAATGAGTTTTCCATCTAAAAATAAAGGTTTGGCTATCACTAACAGAGACATATGATGTAATGACTGCACATCAATACTACGTACTTACAACTAGCACATCTACTAGGATAAAAGTTCAGCATGACAAAAAGAGAGATGAAACCTTATTTGAAATCCATCATCGAAATCATGTAATAGATTAAGCATAATAAACAAGTTGAATAAAATTTTTGACATTTCTGTGTGAATATTGCTTATTGTCAAGGATTTTCTTTCTTTTTTCTTCATTTTCAACACAAGTAGTTAATTCATTCCTTCCAGAAATTTTAAAGCCAATTTTACAAATCAAGTTTGTTAACTACTGTAAGATTAGCTCTTAGCTGTCCACAATGTTAACTCTCCATGTTTTTAGCATTTACGTAATATACAAAAAATATGGTTTATAGGAGCTATTGATACTAGCACATTGGGTTTGAAATGTACTTGGAATTTATACCTTACAGTAATTTCCATCAAGGGCTATAGCTAAACTGCAATCCGCAATAGCATCGGTAATTTGATCCAAGGCTTGATAAGCTGCAGCACGATTGCAGAAGCATATTGCTGCAAAAGGGCGTGATTCAACATTACTTGCTAATGCAGTACTATAATGATCCAGAGCTTCTGCATATCTTCCTGAACAAACAGCTTCATTGCCTGCATTCTACAATCAACAAGAACATTAATGTACACTTGACAGAACTACTCAATTAGCCTTGAGCTTATGTGAAAGTAGAGGTAAAGGAGAAAAAGAAGTAGAAGAACACATATGATAGTTTATTGTGGGCCACTAAGATGCTGAGGCATGTTATTAATTTGATTTTGCCCATCTATTTATTATAGTATAGGAATAAGATGTATAGCTTAAACACATGTCCATATCCACATATTAAACAAGAAATGTTAAATTAGCTTTGGTTGTACGTGAAAAGTAGATATAAAAAAGAAAAATATACACAATAGTTTAACTTGAACCACTAGTGTAGTGTGTTGTTCATTTGATTTTATCCATCTATTTACAATAGGAGGGCAGTCCAACGTTCTATAATAAGATTATAAAAAGAACTACATAATACCTAAAAGTATAATATTATGAGATATACAAAATAGTCCTATATTAGATAAATAATAAGTTCCTAAATACTAAATCTCCATGATCTTTAACACAGACCCTCAAGCAAGTAAATAGATAAGAGACTTGCCAAACAAGGATAAAGGAGGGAAAATAAAATAAAAGATAGAGAAAAGATAATCTAAGAATACAATAATGGTCCACTCAATGGGCTATCGAAGGAAAAGATAGAATTGGGATAACAAAGCTTTCAATAAGTTGCCAAAAGGAAGGACGAAAGAAGGGCAATGGCACTCTTTAACATGTTGCTAAAAAGAAAAATACTCCCAATGAACTGCTAGAAAGAAAGGCGGAAAAAAAGGCATCCACTGAAAGGTGAAGATATTGACAATGAATGAAGAAATGGGGCATCTAAAACCAAAAAATAAAGAATAATGCTTTTAGAATGAAACTTCAAACTTTGAAGAGGACAGGTTCTTATAATTAGAACTTGACTCTAATATCATGTCAAATTAGTTTGATACTATGTGAAAGTATGTTATGTGCCCGAGAAAAGGGACGATTAACAGTGAAGTCCACCTCTTTTCCTTCGTTAGTGTTTCTTCCTTTCTTTGAAGAACCTATCTTGGTAGAAAAAGCAATGCTATTACAGAGCTATTCCAAAACTACTACTATTATTAATTAAATTAATTAAGATGAATATTGCTTGCTTCCTATTGCATAATACCTACCTATATATAGGCAAAAGAAAGACAATGTCTGAAATCTCAAAAGGAAAACAAATTTCTACCTAAATTAGGACTCCTGATCAGGTAGTAATACTATGAAACCCAAAACAGAATAATATATAAAAATATATAAAAATAGTTATTTCCTAAGCAGGCAGAATAATAAAAGACTTCCCAATTAAGAATCTTCAGCTGCCACTTTTGTTTTGTTGCACCCACGATGGTAACTTCTTCCAACAAAGGCATCCACATCAAAGTAGATATAAAAGAAAAAAGAGAAGGATAGGAATATAAATAATGGTTTTACCATGAACATAAACACCATTATGGTACTGAATTGTGTGATTTATTTTGTGTAAACCATCTATTTATAATGATAGGGTAGTACCACATTACGTAATGAGAAAATACAATATTACTAAACAATACTTCAACCATTATAGTATAGGATATACAAAATATTCCTACATATGATACATAATCATATTTCTAACCAGATAATATACATAATATATTTCGAACATCTTCAACAAGAACAATACAACCTATGAATTATGATGAAAAATATAATATATAGATTAAAACTGGAAAAATAAGACTAATAAAAAACTTACTTTATGACTTAAAAGATCACGGATGGTGACATGTAATGAAGTTGATTCCAGCAATTTACTTGCATATCTATAAAATGAAGCTTATCAGGAACCTTTTTTAAAAAAAGTTAACGGAACAAAAAGAAAAAATTTCCATTTGAATATGCAAAGTTAGATTGTAAGTATTTACTTGTCATTGATAGATCCCATTTGCTTCAACTTGTCAAGTAAAACCACAGCTGCCTCAAGCCTTCCCAGACGGAACTGAGACTTTGATGTTAGGCTCCATCTCCACAGCTTAGCAAATGAGAAACTTTTATTTTCAGAATCACCAGTATTTCCAAGAGGGTTATCAACACCCACTGATGGAAAATTCTTTTCAGCAGCACAAAGAGTCTCCTCACATATCTGAATCACCTCCTCATATCGCTGTAACTGCAGAGTGACACGCAAAAAAGGAGTCCATGCTAAGACCAAAATTTGTAGGGAAGCAAATATAACTAGCACAGCAGTGATTTTAGCTGCTTGCTAACATAACAATTTGCAAATGAAATAAGGAAAACATAGAAACACTGCATTGAAAGAACACAAACCATGAACATAAACTCTGCTTTCATTTCCAGTAATTTTTCTGAGTATGGGCTAATTGACAAAGCTTCAGCAATTATATCTAAACCATTAAGTGCTGCATCAGATGTCTTCTGTTCCAAAAATTCTACACAACGATCCAGACAGCCAACAACTTTCTGTACGTCAGATAACATAAACTAGATTAGAACTGAAACTATGGATGCATTACTCTTCTTTATCTCTCTCTCTCTCTCTTGTACACAAATGTTCAGGTGAAGAGGCAGGTATCTTATGGATAAAGATGAAAAAGAAACTCATAACAACATGTCAAAGACAAGATTGCACATAAAACACTCGTGAACTTCGACATATAAATATTTAGTGTGATGTAGGATGAATAGAAAAGTTCCATCACATGTTCATTTCTATCACTCACATGCCATGGGAAAAAATATTGAAAGAAAAAACAGGCATCCTTATTTCAAAAAGAAATACAAATACTCTATTATTGATAGTTCCTAGTTTAAGATATTTTGTAATTACCTCTAAGCCATTTAATGTGACAAATAGCTTGGTTCTATTTCAACTAAAGATGACCGGTCAGCAGCACATACAAGAGCAAACCATTTGGTACCTGAGCTCTTTGGAGGCCTGTAGCAGCTTCTACAGTGAGTCGTCTATCCAAACACACACCAGCTCCACAATCCAAGCATATATTGAAATAATGCATTGCCTTTTCAAATTCACCAAGCACGAGATGACAACTGATACAGAAAAAAAAAGGATAAAGGTGCTTAGAAGTTCAAATATGTCTCATTTTTCAGAGTAGTGCACATAAGGACCCATGCATGTGCAACCTGAATCCGCACTATAGTCAAGGTTTGTTATCCGACAAATGCAAGCAAAGGTGATTAGACCATTTTCCTTGTGTAATTTTAAGCCTCCCCAAATCCAGCAATCTACTATTGATATTTATATTGTTCTCTCCAAGGAGCCAAATCAAGTGTTAAATATATAAACCACTCTTTTAATAAAGTTGGTAGGTACGCATGGAAATGAGCCAAAGTGGAAAATAGAAGATAAGAAAATATTTTCATATTTTAGAAAATGGAAGATAAGAATGCATAGGCTACATGATGGAGGTTCCTAATCCTAAAATGAAGCTAATGAGAAAATCCTTTTGAATTTTGCCAATGCACCAATCCATCAATGATGTTTAAAGTTGGCAAAAAATCCCCCAGAATTATAGGAACATAATCTCTTAGAAATAGTGTTTCATTGCTAGGAAGATTTTGGGAGGTTGCTTAACAGTCCAAGGGCAATATTGTGTACTTGGCAAATTCTGGTAGGTACGAATCTAAAACTCCGATTATCAACACAAGCAAATAATATTTTCTTTATCCATCTACTCACATGAATAATTTGTTAAAAATCAGTCCAAAAGAATCATGTATGAATTTTCCTTGCACAATTATAGCTATTTTAATGATAAGATCCAATTAGCTAAAACGAAGACCTTACTTGGCAGCTCTAATTTGAACTTTAAGGAAGTTGGGATCTAGAGCAGCAGCCATCATACAATCCGCTAAGGCTTCCCTAATGTTTCCAAGAGACATATGTGCTGCTGCACGATTGCTATAGCAAATAACAAGTGGCCTGAGGCAGCAACCCAATGTCTTGGTAGGTGGAACAACATTTATCCCATGTGTATAGAGCTCCTCAGCTTTTAATAGATCGCCTTCTTTATAAGCCCGATTGCCCCTGATAGCATTGAAATGAAATTGTCCATACATAAGAAAATCATGCTGCTAAAGAGAAACACATAATCAACAGAAACAAAATAACCATATTTCTGGTAGAGGAATCAATCAGAGACAAACCAGAAAACAGTGAAGTTTATATTTATATGAAGAGAGGCACCTGAGTCGCCAAGTATCACATGCTTCCAAAAATGCAACAGCACCTGAGGGAAAACCTTTCCCTGTCTGTTCATTTGTTTCAAATGTATTGCCGACTTTCTTTTGTGAAGTAGATGCCTCTCCTCCTTGAACCTGCACAGTGTTAAAAATTAACAATGTTGACATAGGTGAAAATAGAATAAGACACAACCAACCTTAGCATTTAATTCTGGCACTATAACAAATGGCTCATTAGGGACTTTTCTTCTAGTTTTCTTTTTGGGCAGACGCCTGGATGAGGATAAGTTACTACGTTCTGAGGATGAGGCAGAAAAAGAAAATTTTCTGCCATCTATGCCTTCCAAACCTGAAGCAAAAGAAAACTGCAATCCATCACTGCTTTCAGGGTTAAAATCTTTTTTATCTTCAGTTGAAGCAGCACAATCACCATCATTGTTGCAGACCTGCTTACTGTTAAAATCAAGGAAAGCTGTTCCAGCTCCAAAAACACTTGAGGAATGATCAATAACAACTGATCTGTCAGACAGGCAATTATGGCTCTCGTTTTTTAAAATATTTGATTTGTCCTTGTTTTCATTAATATCAGTTTTTCGATCTTGCAGTCCAGGAACCACTATTGGAGAATAGACAGAGTGGCCATTATTGTTATCTAGTTGAGTGGAACAAACTGATGCTTGCACCGGCAATTCCTCGGCTGAAGTAGTTTCCTCATAAGGAGAAAAATCCATAGGCGAGTAACATTCTGTATATTTTTCACTCTCCTGAGTACCATCCTCATCTTGAGCGGGATCTATCTTTGACTGTTCCTTGTTGACAAAATATTGCTTCACTTTTTGTCTCCTTATCTTTGACATTTTCCCCCTTTTCGAGCTTCCCTTCACATTCATTCCTTGCTTTCTACTTAATTCAGGAAATAGACTTTCTTTTAAACAAGAAAAATCCCACATGGGAGCTTTGAAGTTTCTCAAGGGCAACTCTAACCTATCTGGAGAATTTAGAGAACTTTTCTCATGAATTTCATTCACACCCACACCCATAGTAGGTGCTTCAGAAATTCCAATGTGGGATTCAAAACCTATTTTCGTTGATGGCATAAATGATGCAGCCACAGTGACATCATTCACCTGTAACTGAGGTAACTGGCTATCAATAAAACTTCCATTAAGCACTGCATGAGAAGTAAATGATTCTGAATTGGAAATCCCAACAGAAGCACTAGCTGTATTACAACTTTTGTTACTTTCTCTTGAACCAAAGTCAACAGGTTCCCTTACAATATCACCACAAATTTCTGGATTCCATTCGTAAGTTTGATTAGAGGAAGATTTCTTTCTTTCAGATCTATTGACATCATTTATCTCATCAATATTTAGCTTACTCATCCCATCACCAAGATCACGTATAGGGCTTAGGGTAAAGGCACCGGGCATGTCAGTAGTAGCTTCAAAGGATGAAAAGTTGAACTTATGTTTGAAGTTACCATCTTGATCCTTTGATATGCTGTTGTAATTTTCACATGATTCAGTACATGACTTCACATCACCCCAGCATTCGCTAAAATTGAAAGTTTTCATATCACTACTACCAAATACGAACATAGGATTATTCAAAATTCCATTGTTCGAATATTTAACAGAAGTAATTTTCACTTCATTGGTATTTCGTTCAATCTCTCCTGTATCATCAGACAAGCTTTTTGTGCTCTTATCGAAATTTATTTTGTCCTCATTTGAATTTGAAACCGACTTATCCCCGCTAGCACCAAACACAAAACCTGAACCAGTAACCTTACCGTTTGTGGTGGAACCATTTTGGTTAGCACCGAACACAAATTCAACAGTGGCAGAATCTCTCTTCGCCATGTCACAACTAGAACAACCCATATTCGAATTCAAGCTCAACATAGAGCTGCTCCTATCAATACCAGACTCAAACCCAACACCAGTGTCGTGAGCAGATTCAAGTTTGGTTCCTGAATTCACATTCGTTAAATCAGAGCGATCAGCAAAAGAACCCACATTATCGAGCTTATCATGGGAAATATCATCTGTACTGAATTGGCCCTGCTTTCCGTTAAACACAAAACCATTATTATCAGATTTCGAAGATTCTACTGTAGAACCAAATTGTCCAACTTGCACAGCAAATTTCTCAGAAGAATTCAAATTAACAGCAGTATTCATTCCACCATCAGCACTAAATCCAATATCCAAATTTGAAAATTCAACTTCACTAGACACACACTCTTGTAGAAACCCATTAGAAACCCTAGCAAAATCAAGATAATTCTCACAAGCCGATTGACATGTGTTGAAACCCTCATTAGACCTGCCGCGCAACTGCTTTCTCAACTTGGCCAACCTCGGCCGAGACCTATTTGCAGGCTTAGTTCGTGGAGGGCAAGCAGTTTGAGCTTGGAAAAATTCAGACGGGTTTCCGAAAACCTTATCAGACTTTACATTATGTTGTTGGCGAAATGATTGAGAGAAGTTGGGTATAGTGGTATTGATAGACGGGGTTTCAGAGGTTGCATGATACCGGGAATCCACCGCCGGCGGCGACATAAATGAGTGGTGGGTTGACGCTTAGTAAGGAAGACGCGAAACCCACTAAAACACGTAGAAATAATAGAGAGTGAATAGAACTTGGGGGGGGGGGCGTAAGGCAGGAGCCAAGTTTAAAAACAAAGGTATTTGTACAATTTTGCCCCCTTCCCTGCTTCTTTTTTTTTGGGTAAATAAAAGAGCTAACAACTAGCTAGAGCTAATAACAGGATTGATGAGCCGAATGGGACTAACACCCAGGCAATCATCATTGAGAGTGTGCAGTATAATATCCGGGGGCTGTTGAAAAATCACCATACCCAAAGATACCTCAGGTCTGAGGCAAGTCATAGCATCAGTTGTAGCGTTTCCCTCCCTAAAAACGTGATGAATCGTGACGTGCCAGCTGCGAGACATCAGCTCCCGAATGCTGCAGATGAGTGAATTGTCCGTACTCGCCTAAATATGGTTGTTGAGCCATTGAACCACCGACAAGTTATCACTCTCAACCTCGACCTTGT
>JAOSBP010000005.1:26790508-26806275 GCA_027563825.1 Erythroxylum mucronatum
CATGTAGCACATTCTCAAGCATTTAAAAGTCAATAAATGCACATTCATAAAAGTAGTTGAAATCATTTATTTAAAAGAAACATCAATGGCTTTTTACTCAATTATAAAAATGTAACCCACCTTAAAAATTCTTGCTTATAACTTGCTCAATTGTGCCTTTTCTGTTAATCCTCTTACCTTCGTTGATTCCCTTTATCAATGAAAAAAAATCCCCATTTAATAGGAATACAATTTGAGGAACCATATATATATAGCATATTCACTAAGATAAATGCTAAATAATCAAACTCTTCCAAAAGTCTAGACCTTCAGGTCAATTTTTCATAAATGAAGAAATTTGCTAACACTTCCTTATAGAAAAATGTTCCTCATTGTCTTAAGTTTCTAATGACACCAAAATCATTCAATTTGGTTCAGAAATCTAAAAGTTATACTCCAAAAATTTTTAGACTGTTCTTATACTGAAACAATATTCTATACCCAATTTCCATCCAAAACTTGAATTTCTTAAAGATTGAATTAAGACTCAATTCCTTAATTCAATTTGTATGTCTCTAGTTTACTTCAAATCAAAAATCATTCCATTTAGATAACTACAGAAAACGTTAGGCCTAAAATACCAAAATATGTTCGAGTTGTGTAGGAAAACTTAGTCACGACGAACTTTGATTTCTTACAGGTTGGTCGCGGCGAACCTCAAAGTTGGCCATGGCCAACCATGGGGACTTCGCTATGGCGAAGATAAATGTTCGTCGTGGTGAACTTTGATAGAAACTCGACTCCTCTTCCAAATTTTCCAGATTCTAACTCTTCACTTACATCATTTTCACTCTAATTTTACTTCTACTATCACCAAAACATGCTTCATTCATCAAATCAAAAAGAAGGATGCTTATAATTACTTGATTTAGCTTCAAAGTCTTCAAACTCTTTAAGATCTCCAAAAACCCTAGCTCCTTCAACCTTGAATCTTCACCAAATGAAGAGTTTCTTGGCTCCAATGAAAACTCTAATCTTCCTCTTTCTTTTTCCCTTCTTGAAAAACTTCAAAATCACTCTCTAAAACTAAGAAAAGATGGAACCTAACTTAGTTTTCTCTCCTTTCTTCTCAAACTACCGAAACTCTCTCCCTCTCTCTTTTTCATTCATGTTTTTGACTTCTTTAATTTCAAGACACCTTTGTCTCTTCCCTTAATGCCCTTAATGAGAGTGAAAAGTCCACTTTACCCTTCCCTCAAGCCTTATAGCCTTTTAACCTTAAGTGATCTTCCAAAAATACCCTTGAACACTTTAATTTCCTTAACACTTTAATTCAATTTACCCATGCCATAAAATCCTACTAACCTTGACATAATAATTAACTCACAAAATTTCACTTATCCAAACCTCATAATTATTTAAATCATGCTTAACTAACTTTAAAAAAAATAGGGGACAACATTTATGGTATCTGTTGGACCCCGATTCCGGAGTCCAACGCTTGTTCTTGGAACTCATGTAAAATTGTGAGCGTAATACTGTCGAAAACCTTTCATTTGGAATGAAAAATCCTTCGGAGGTGTGGCTGGTTTCAACAATTATGGTATCAGCGCCAGGTTTCGGGACTTAAAAGTTAGCTTCCGAAAATGGGGTTCCAACAAAACCGCTATATTAAGTCTCAAAGACTCACTCAAAAAGAAAGAAGCAGAGTTAGTAGACATGCAACAAGTTGGAATCATTACCAAGGAAATAAATCAATTGAGAACCACTATTACTCTCTTAGAAAAACAACTTTCCATATATGCTACATCTAGCATCCCACCAAATATCCAACCCATTACATCTCAACAACTCACTCAAAACACTAATCCAATACCAAGCCCATTACCCAACACTATTGGATCTAACCCACAGAAAAAAGAAGACCATAAAGAATCCAAAGTATACCTTATTTTTAATGGACCTATGGCTGGGATTTACGATGAATGGCATAAAGCTGCAGTTCATATCAACAACAAGCCCTCAATTATTCATCGAAGTTATATAGATCGAACTGAAGCAGAAAAAACTCTTGTTGAATTTAGAGAACCATCTTTGAGACCTCAATACAAGCAAGTACTTTAAAAACAACCATCTCCATAAAAAATGAAGCTTTTGGGTAAGCCAGTCAACTTGGACAAAATTAACGCAGTCCCCACTAGAGCTTTTAAAGAAGAAATTAGGATAATCACATCAAAAATCTTTTATGACTATTTTCGAGCACTAAATAAGTGGAAAAAAGATCAGAAAATTTTTCAATATTATCCCCAGAATAGAGGAAGATATGACCCCAAAGCAATTATCTTTCCTGAAGCAGACCCACTTACCACCTATCTATTTTTCCATAGTGGATTAATAGACACAATTTACCTAACCAACCTACATACGCTCTAAGAATTTCCTGCAGGATTTATCTTGGCCGTTAAAAATTACAAAGAACGTTTTGCAAAGGACCGAGAAATATTCCTCAAAGTCTTCAGCAGTTACCAAATCTTTAAAGAAGCCAAAAGCATAGAATTGCCTACCTTAAAATTGGAATTAGTAATGGTATGTATCCACCCATTGATACAACCCCAAATTATGAATTTAACTGGGATCTGGTCAACCAATTCAACCTACGCTGCTTCGAAGGAGTTTATCAACAATGTTTTAAAATCAACCCTGAATTCTTAGTAACATATGCTAGCGTCTAAAGCAAAAATAGGAAAAGTAGATGGCCGATAAAGCAAAAGTGAAAAAGCCAAAAGTAAAAAGTAAAAGCAAAAGAGCCTAAATAATTAAACAGGTGGGCCTAGATGACCTACATTTTAGTCTTCAATAATGATGTCTTCTGAAGCACTATCTTCTTTGTCCGTTTTTGATGATGATGGGCAATTTGGTCATTTGTGTTGTGTGTACTTTTGTAGTTGTTGATAAAGAGCTTGTTTCTAATAAGCTGAGAGGTCGATGAATGATTAAGAGATTGTAGCAAAGCTTTCTTCAAATTGTTTGATTGTATGGAGGGATTTTGGAGCAATTGTTAATTTATATATTGATGTCATAATCACTTTATTGATATAGAGAAACACTAAATGTAGAATTCACAATTTAATTAAGAAGTAAAAATGAATCCTTTAGTATTAAACTTAAATAAATATCTAACTACTGGTGTTAAACAAATTCTTAAAAAAATGTTTGGTGTCTCTGTTTGGCATTTTCACATGTTGGTAAACTAGAAACAAAAAAGAAAGGAAAAGGAAAAGGCATCAGCCTTGTTGAAGCTAGGAAAGAGTCGATTGATACACATCAAAATTTGGTTTTATTAGAACATCTTATTGTGGCGGAATAGGGTTGAAACAAATTTATTGAAATAAAAGATCTGAACTGTCACTCACGAGCACTGGAACAATCTGTTTTTTTTTAGAATTAAAATAAAAGTTACGTCCTTTTTTCATCAGTTTGAATGTGATATGGAAGAGACGTCACTTAACATATATGAATTTAAATTAAAAACTCAACCTATCTCATTAAAATATAAGATTATACAACATAAAGTCTATTGTTATAGAAAAACATGTACTTTGGTTTGGTAATTGAACTAAAATTACATTAAAATATATGGAATATAACTATGTTCATGAGCTTTTGTAACAATGTCGTGGACATATTCCACATAAAATAGTTAAGAAAACAAGCAATAACTGTTGCTATACCAATGATGTAATAGAAGATGGACATATTCTATAAAAAATAGTAGAGGAAAATATATTTGTCTCTATGGTGAACATATGGTTTTTTGTCCAAAGGCATAGACTTCAAAATTTATATGGTATGGTTCTTAAGGAAACAAAATTTAATAAGTGGGTTTCTCTAAATGTTGATCTTCTATTGTACTAGCCCATTCCTATACTTAGGAATTTATCTGCTATACGAAGTCATATGAGTCATATCATATGACAATACATGAAGTGCATTTCACATACATGAATTATGATTTAGTATACATTGCAAAGATAGTTTATACACTCAATTGATTTATTCCGGGGTATGAAAGATTTTAAATGTTTATGTTGTGATTTTGTGATTGTGAATTGGTCATGTCTTGAATTTTGATTTGATGGACTACAATTAGTGAATTGGAATTTTTGTCACAATTGGGTGATTGATGAAGTGTTATGTGCATCTAGTCTAAGAAAAATATTAATTGGCAAGACTAATTGATACATGGGAACTTAGGGTGATCAAGCCTATGAAAAAGTAATACATGGCATCAGTAATAGTGTAACATATGGCTTGATCAAATGAGTGACAAATGGTGGTTTAATTGGGTGACAAATGACATAGTGATTTTGAGGCAAATGGACTAATTATGGAGTGACAAATGAAAATTGAAGTAAAAGACATATGGCTAGGACTTTGCATGACACTTGGCATGACTTGTGCCCACCTTCTCCTTCACACACTCACACCCACAATTTTCACACATCAAAGACCATCTTCTCTTGTTCTTTCTACATGTTATCTTCCTCTCTACCCTTCTCACTACCGATTCACACAACCCTTACAACCTTGAGATTTTGCTAAAATTTTGCATTTTGACACTTCAATATTCTGCTACCTTCATCTTATTGTTGAACCTCTTTATCTCCATCTTATTCTTGGAGTATCCTTGCTTGTTGGAAGATTAAGTTACCTTGAAGATTAAGGTGGAATTAGGGCAAATCAAGTAAGTGATTTTTTATCTCTATGGCATGTTAAAATAGAAACATTCATGATGACTAAATGAGATGAGTGATATGTAGCGTTGATGTTAAAGTTATGTTGGAATTTGATGAATGAATGTACGGTTTTTGTTTTATTTTTTATGCTTGAAAATAATGGATTATATAAATGGTTTAGGTTGAGATTTGAAGTGTAAATGATGATGTAACTATGCAGAAAAATGGGTATATAGGGAGTGCTCCAAAAATTGATAAGCTAGGGTTATATGTATGAAGGTAAATGATAGTTCTGTTTTAATTATGATACATGAAAGACTATGATTTAAGAGTTATCAATTGAATGATTTTGAGTTGGAATTGGTGATGCATTTGATGAGGAAATGAAGTATAATTTAGGTATACTTGAGATATGATCAATAAATTAGTATGATGATGTTAAAATTTGGAAAAAGATTGAAGGAATAATTGAGGTATAATCAATAGATTAGTATGATAGAGTTAAAATTTAGAAAAAGATTGAAGGAAATGGATGGTGAACTGTCTGTTCACCCATTCTACGATCGTAGAAAGGTACCCACGATCATAGGAAATGCCCTAGAGAAGAAAGGTTTTTGTTTTATCTCTCCAAGATCATGGAAAGGTAACCACGATCGTGGGAAATGCTTGGGAAGTGAAAAAACTCTGTTTTGTATGATTTTTGAACCAACTAAGGATAAGTTACTTTACCTTGGTGTATTTGGATTTGATTAAGGTTTGAAATGAAAGTATTTGGATTTGATTAAGGTTTGAAATGAACCTAGATGGTTATTTGATTGGTTGATTAAGGGTTTGATAAATTTAGTTGATAATTGATGTCAGAATTTATGAAGGAATTGTTTGATATCAATGTCTATGAATTTGGAAAGTATGAGTTGTTAAAGAAATGAAGGTATTCTTATGAATGAAAATGTGATGCAAGGGATATAAGTAATGAATTAGGTATGACTGAATGAGAAATTGGAAAGTTGTGTGAGTGTGGAATGTTAGGAAGGCATAGATAAATGTATGATTGAATGAATCTAAAGTAATCAAGATGTCTTAAGGAATTGATCCAATCGTCAATAAGTTATGTACAAGATATGATGAATGAATGAGCAAGATTTGTGAATAAGGATACATACCTAGGATAGTCGATTGAGCATGCATTAAACATAACACATATGCATGTGTATGCTTGGGTATTCATTTGATTAAACAAGTTAGTAATGTCTATATATATGTGTATTGCATGATATAGAAGCAAAAATTGACCGACCCCATCTAGACATTGGCGTATTGTCAAGGCAATAGTTATTTTAAAGCATACTGTGAGTCAACCTAGATGTTCTCTCACCATAATCTAGTTGCCTTGTTTAAAATTCAGTTATTGAATTGCTACTTATATAATTGTGATATTCCGAACATTTTTGGTCCGAGGAGCTTGATATTCAGGAATGTATTGGAAGTACTTACTGATTGTATGTGAATATGAAAACATGTGTTCTCAACTGAATGTTGAATGCCAGACTTAGATTCGAAGAATGTGATATATGACTGGATTATATCGAATGTAAAATAATGAGTTCATCATATGTGAATTGTTGCATCTCATTACATTGAAATGCATGAACAGATAAAGGAGTTGTAATCGGAGTGACCCAAATGAAAAAGAGCTTAAAGTGTGGAAATGTGCACAAAGAGCCATAGGCTCAGTTATCAACGAGCTCAATATCTATAATGGGTACGAGACAATATATAAAATGAGCTCGGGATCCACAATAAATACGGGACAATTAAATAGGTGCTCGGTCATAACAAAGTAAAAATGAAGTGGGTCACATGTGCATTTTCATAAGCATCTTTATTTATTAAATGATTGAATGGGTATACCATATTGACTAATTGAATTAACATGCCCATTGAACTGAGATGGAATATTGAATGGTTAAAATCAACGAAGTATGTGAAGTGATGTGAATTATTCATTTGTATGACATATTTGGTAAAATAGACTACATATGTGTTAGTGATGATATGAGTGAGCACATCGATGATGGTTCACTCACTGAGTTCACAAACTCATCAAAATTATAACGTTAAATTTGCAGGTACTGTGAGGAGATTTAGCTTCTTAAGCAATCTAGTTGAAGTCAAGTATTGTCCATTTTGGGAATAAGAAATGGCTCAAAGGTTTGGTCAGCTGACATCAAAGGAGTTAGATAGAATGCTTTTGTTTAGTATCTCATATCATGTAGAACTTGTTGTATAAAATTGTGAACTTAAGGATGGTTTTATAATGTAAAAATATGGTTGGTGTGTAATTAAATGACAATGTAAATTATGTTTTATTAATGAAACGGGATGAGTTGAAACTTTAAAAACTTGTGTTATATATGATGCCTTAATAAGTGAATATGATTGCTCTAACATGCCATTCCCATAACGTATATTCTCGAAAAATCTATGGATGTTCGGGCATATGCACTATGATAGTGGTGTGTTACAATTTTGGTATCAGAGCATGGTTTGGCATCCCTAGGGACATTAGGAGCAGTTTAGCATGACATTTAGCGAGAAACTCATATAGTGATCATGATTTTTGGTTGTTGTAGGTCATCTATTGTAGGAGATAGAGTCATCGAGTCAACTGACCTCGAGTCAATAGGAGCCAACAGAGAGTCTCCTATGCCCTAATCTGAGCCAATGCCTCAGAGAATACTTGAGAGGAGAGAAAGGAGGTATGAAAAACTCAGGAAACAAGGGGTTGTGGGCTTCTATGAAAGTACAGACCCTGCTGAGGCAGAAGGTTAGTTAGAGAGGACAGTGAAGATAGTTGACCAGATGGACTGCAAGTCTGACGAGAACTAATTTAGTGTCCGACCTACCAATGGTGGAAGACTGTTCCTGATAGCTCGATCCGAACTTGTAGATTGATGTGGGAAGATTTTTTTAGGGTCTTTAAGCAGAATTTACATGCCAAATTTTTACTTGGACAGAAAGATGGAGTTCTTAGATCTAAAGCAGGGAAGTCTCACTGTAACTAAGTACGATCTGCGGTTTAATGAGCTAATGGGGTATGCCACTGCCTTGATTTCAACTGAGGAGGACAAATGTAGACGAATTGAATATGGAGATTCAAACAAGACTAGCAATTACTAATTTGAGCAGTTTACTGAGCTGAGAGCTGCTTTGATTAGAATTGAACAGTTATTAAAAGATGAGCAAAGAGAATACAGGCAGGAGTTCAGAATGAAGAGGCCTAGTGAATTTCAAGTTGATTCTGGCAGAAGATTTAGAAACGCCTGAGTAGACCATCACGATCTCAGCAGAGATCAAGATAGTCAAGGTTTAGGCCGAGAGGTGGTTTTGTTTATTCTGGTGGTAAAGGACTGGCTTCGAGAGGATAGTCATATGCTAGACAAACACAACAAAACCCTAGTTGTGAACATTGTGGGAAAAGTCATGGTGGAATATGCTAGAAGATATTGGGAGCTTGTCTGTGTTGTGACCCTTTTGAGCATCAAATTAGAGATTTCCCTGACATTGTAGGAGCTCAATCTAGAGTAAGAGGAGGATCGGTAATCGAAGCAACTGTTCAGTATAGTAGAATGAGTGGAGTAGGATAGAGAGGCAGAGGCAGGGGTAGACCTAGTTTTGCAATTTCTAGTGCCAGGATTGAGACGGAGAGTAACTAGCCGCAGTCCCAGGCTAGGATCTATGCGATCAACAAACAGGAGGCTTAGGACTCCCCAGATATTGTAACAGGTGTGTTATATGTCTTTAATTTTGAGGCATATGCATTATTAGATCCAGGATCAACACATTCTTTTATTACTCCTCATTTGGCATCTGAATTGTATTGTGAAAAAGAGATATTGAAATGTGAATTAGAGGGTAGTACTATTGCGATTGGCGAGGCTTGTAAAAGGTGTATAAATCGACTTGATTAGGTGAAGTTAGAAGTTGACTTGATAGTATTGCAGTTAAAAGAGATAGATGTTATCTTAGGTATGGATTGGCATATTGCATATAAGGCTATCATGAACTGATACACTAAAGAGGTAATTATTGAATCTCCTAATCAGCCGAGAGTAATATTTCGAGGTGTTAGTCAAGCAGTGTCAGCTAGGCTAATTTCATCAATGAGTGCTCTTAGATTGATTTAAGGGGGATGTGAGGCTTACTTAGCCTACGTAACTGATACCCAAATTGAGCAGACAATTCAGGATATTCTCGTTGTCAAGGAATTCCCGGATGTGTTTTTTACTGAATTATCGGGACTACCCCGGATAGGGAGACGAAGTTTACTATCGATCTTGTTCCAGGTACCAGTCTTATATCGATTCCCCCATATAAGATGGCACCTGTAGAACTTAAAGAACTCAAGACTCAATTGTAGGAGTTGTTGGATAAAGGTTTCAATAGACCCAGTGTGTCACCTTAGGAAACTCCAGTTTTGTTTGTTAAGAAGAAAGATGGAACCTTGAGATTATGTATGGATTATAGATAGTTAAATAGAGTGATAGTGAAAAATAAATACCCATTACCGAGAATAGATGATCTACTTCATCAACTACAAGGAGGTGTTCACTAAATTGGATAAGAGATCAGGGTACTATAAGTTGAAGATAGCAGAAGCTGACATACCAAAGAGTGCATTCCGAACTAGATATGGGCATTTTGAGTTTTTGGTGATACCTTTTGGATTGAAAAATGCTCTAGCATCTTTTATGGTGTTGATGAACAAGATATTTCAACCTTGCCTAGATCACTTTGTATTCGTATTTATTGATGATATTTTGGTGTATTCGAAGAGTAGAGAGGAACATTCTGAACACTTAAGGTTGGTTATACATATTATGAGGAAGAAGCAATTGTATGCCAAGTTCAGTAAGTGTAAATTTTGACTTGACCAAGTAGTATTCTTGGGTCATATAGTATCTGGAAAAGGCTTTCAGGTAGACCCAAAGAAAGTTAAAGCAGTGATGAAGTGGGAAGGCCCAAGAAATGTATCTGAGATTCGGAGTTTCCTCAGATTAGTTGGTTATACAAAGGTTTGTTGAGGGGTTTTCTTTGATTTCATCCCCTTTGACAAAGCTTCTGAAAAAGAATGTATCTTTCCAATAGACTGATGAATGTTAAAGGAGTTTTGAGAAATTAAAACATCGGTTGACTATGGCACCAATGTTAGCTATTCCATCAGGGTTTGGAAGATATGTAGTATATAGTGATACCTCACACCAAGAATTAGGGTGTGTTTTGATGCAGTACGGTAAAGTGATAGCCTATGCTTTGAGACAGTTGAGGTCTCATGAGTTTAACTATCCAATTCATGATTTAGAACTTGCTGCAGTAGTGTTTGCCTTGAAGATTTGGAGACATTATCTGTATGGTGAAACATTTCATATATTTACTGATCATAAAAGTCTTAAATATTTGTTGAGTCAGAAGGAGTTGAATATGAGACAAAGGAGATGGATTGAGATGCTTAAAGAATATGACTGCACAAGATTAAACACCATCCTGGTAAAGCTAATGTGGTAGCTGATGCATTAAGTAGAAAATCCAACTGTAGTATGGCACAGATTCAGATATCGAGGTTACCACACCTAGTATAACTGAGATCATTGAATGTTAAGTTGAATTTGGGGTAGAATGAAGTGTTAATAGCTACATTGAAACTTAGACCAGTATTACATGAGAAAATTAGAGAGGCTCAAAGCAAGGATCCATAGTTTATGAAGCTTATTGAGAGGTTGATACAAGACCTGAATTTTGGATTTGAGTTGAGAGATAATACATTATGGTTAAAGCAGAGATTGTGTGTGCCAGAGGTAGATGATCAGAGGAAGTAAATTTTAGAGGAAGCACATATAGCGACTTATGCTATGCATCCTAGTACTACCAAGATGTATAATACAATGAAACAACATTTTCGGTGGCCAAGAATGAAGATTCAAGTAGTTGAATATGTTGATAAATGTTTGACATGTCAGCAGGTTAAAGCTGAGCATCAGGCTCCAGTTGGAAGGTTACAATCATTACCTATTCTGGAGTGGAAATGGGAGAGGATCACAATGGATTTCATCATGGGTTTGCCGAGGACGCCGAGTCAACATAATGCCACAAGGGTCATTATTGATAGATTAACGAATTCGGCCCATTTATTACTTGTGAGGGAGAACGATACACTAGATCAACTAGCCCGGAGATATGTCAATGAGATAGTAAGGTTATATGGAGTCCCAGTGTCTATTGTATTAGATATTTACCTCTAGATTCTGGTGTAGTTTACAGACAACTTTAGGCACAAAGTTAAATTTCAGCACGACATTTCATCCTCAAACAGATGGATAAAGTGACAGGACTATTAAGACTGTTGAGGATATGTTTAGAGCTTGTGTATTGGAGTTCCAAGTAGCATGGAATTAGTATATAACTCTTATTGAATTTGCATACAATAATCACTATCACAGTAGCACCGGTATGGCTCTTTATGAAGCCCTATATGGCAGGAAATGTCAGTCATCATTGTATTGTGATGAAGAGGGATTAAGAATTGTTGAAAGCCCAGAGTTGATTCAGGACAGCATTGATAAGGTGAAATTGATATCAAGACAGACAGAAGAGTTATATAGGTCAGCACCGTAGGGACATGGAATACCAATTAGGAGATAAAGTGTTTCTGAGAGTATCGCCTTGGCGAGGAGTGCTGAGATTTGGTAAAAATGGTAAATTAAGCCTTAGATACATTGATCCATATAAGATCACTGATAGAATAGGACCATTGACCTATAAGTTATCATTGCTAGCTGAGATGTCTCAGATTCATAATGTGTTTCATACTAGTATGCTTAGGAGATATTGATCAGATCTAACACATATATTATTGACACAGGAGGTTGAGATTGCAAGAAATTTGAGTTATATGGAGGAACCAGTAAAAATAGTGGGTTATCAGACTAAACAGTTGAGAAGCAAAGAGATTCCATTGGTTAAAGTTCTTTGGAGGAACCATTCAAGAGAAGAAGCCACATGGGAGACTGAGGAGAATATGAGGAAGCAATAACCCCATCTGTTTAACCAATTAGGTAAGAATTTCGAGGACGAAATTTCTTTGGGGGAGGGGGGAATTGTAATAGCCCATTCCTACACTTAGGAATTTATTCGCTATAAGAAGTCTACATGCACTGAAGCAGAAAAAGCACTTTCAGAATTTCAACATCCACCTCTTCGTCCACAATATAAAACTGCACTCACTACACCATCAAGTATTCTGACCAACATGCAAGTTCTTGGAAAGGCTATCGATCTCGAAAGAATCAATTCACTTCCTTAAAAGGCAATACAAGAAGATGGAAGAATACTCACATCAGAAATGTTTTGCGATTGTTTTCAAGCACTCAACGAATGGACAGACGAAATGAAAAGTTTTTAGTATTACCCACAGAACCGTGGAAGATTGGACCAAAGGCTATTTTCTTCCCTGGTGTTGAACCACTTACAACCTATTTACTCTTTCAAAATGGCTTAATAGATAATTTATCTACAAAATATCAGTATATTAGCAAATTTTCCAATTGGATTCACCCATGCAGTTAAAAGTTATAAGAACCGTTTCGCCAAGAATCGGGAAATATTCATCAAAATCTACAGCAACTATCCTATTTTTGAAGAAAAGAACTCGACCACTAGTGCAGCTATCATAATACCAAGATTGCTTATCTACACATTGGAATCAGCAACGGTATCTACCCACCATTAGAGGAACCTCCACGACATGAATTCAAATGGGATATTATTAATCAATTCAACCTCAACTATTTAGAAGGCGTTTTTTTTCAATGCAACCGCATCAACAGCGACTCAATGATCAAACTCCAATTAGTCCAGACGCAGTTCATATAATTCAACAATTCAGTCAACCTTTCACTCATATGGATGGACTTTTTAGTAAGCTCACAGAATCATAAAAGTATGCCATTTGTTCTCAACTTCGGGATTGGGCCGCCCATTAGTGTCCATACTGTCCTTTGACAGCAGCCCAATCAGCCCAAGCAGTCAATCAAGAAACAGAAGCCACCGACAATACTCCCATCATTGAAGAATAAAAACAAAGAAGCAATCAAGAAGTCAAGAACGGATAAAGTATGTAAGGATCATGCTGTGACCCAAAGTTGTAAAGTAATTGTACAACGCATCTTTTCGTTTTCTTTTAGTCTCATCACAGGACGAATCTTTCTTTACTTTAATCATTTAATTTCTTTTACTTTAGCTTTAGTCATGTCCGTCGGCCGTTGTCTTGGCCTTTTGTTCTTTGCTTCCCTTATATAAGGATGTCCAAGTATTCAAGCTTAGTATGAACTACTAAAGCAATAAAAACTCTTGTTTGCTCAACCATCCTCTTGCATTTAGCCTCTGATTTGGCGTTCAGCAATAAAAGGAAACGGTACGATGCTTATGTGTTCTTATTGTTTTCAGTAGCTTCATCACATTGATCATATTCATTCAACATTTGTTATACTCATCTCTTTCTATTTCAGTCATGAAAACTAATTTCAGTTATTTCGAATGAAGACGCACCCTTAAGTTATTAATAAAAGAAACCTATAAACGAGACCAAAATCTGGATTCATTCCTCACTCACTATCATGCACGTAATAAGCAAGCACACACTACATACCAAAATAATAGTTCGAAGGAAATTAAGCAAGTAGCTAAACCAATCATGGAAGACACAGCTAGACTTATTGGATTAGTTCAAGAAATGAAAACTATCTTGTATCGAACCAGAGCCTATTATCGTCACCTTGTATCCTATCTCATTGACTAATGTACTCTGACTATGTATTTTGAAATAAAACGTCACTTTAAGCAATTAATCCAGGTCTATTATGAAATTGAAGAAGAATGTCTACAGGAAATACAGTTTTATAAACCCACACTACAATTAGCAAAAGACAATTAGAATTAACAGCTTTTATTAGAATCTAGACAATTATTAGCACAGACTCAATATCTTTATCAATCAGTTCAAAAAGATCAAAAAGAAGCACAAGATCAAATTAGTTATTTAATTGTATAATCATGCCTCATTGTTTATTTTGTTTACTTGAATCCATCATTGCATCTATGATTATTCAATTATGTTTTAATTATATTCAACCTTTAGTTTGTTTAATTATTGTTAGTCATTATTATGTTCATCCTAACGATTTACTTGATTTTTTATATACTTGTACTCATATTTGTTATTTAGAATCATGTTTATATTACTTATGGCAAAAATTATGCCAAGGTTTATGGAACCAAATCTTCCGAAATCATCATTCAGAATGACTTGTCCTATATGTACGGATATCGAAGAACAACTTATACTTACATAAAATAATATTGCTAAATATTTAGATCATATCAGTTATAACAAGGATAGAATCAATTATCTTAGACTTGTTGGAATTAATTCCGTAGGACTAATACCTTATTACGAACATTTAGCAGTAGTACAACAATTACATCAATTATATACAGATCATTTAGAGAATCTAAAAACAATTTTAGAAAAGCATAGGTTTTATCACCAACGAATATAATAATATAATGACTACTACCAAAGATTCTACTATATTAGATATAGACACCTTAGAATTAACAAAATCTTTAGGAACATTTCATATCAATACATTATTAGCAAATGATAAACGAAAACAAATAGCCAAAACCCAATTAGATTTAAAATCTGGTCAAGATATACATAAATCGATTATTAAAAATATGTATATACATTTCCTATTTTGATCTTGAGTGAATAAAATAGCTCCTCCTAAATTATGGGCAATTGTATGATTATCGATTCGTTCTTGAAATTTTTTCTGTACTTTAACCCTGCGTTTGGTTAGTGTCCTCAGGGGTGAGGACAGATGATAAGGACACAAAATGTTCTGTTCTCCGTCCTATTTGCTTGCCATCCTCACCCATTTTTGTTCCGTCTTTAGAGGGCAAGGAAAGAAATTTTTGTTCCTTCCAAAACTGAGGTACGAGAATTCTTATCCTACGGACAAAAACTAAATACATAAGGAAATGTCAGAAATACCCCTCCCCAACATAAACAATTTTTATTCTTAATTATATTATTAAACTCGTCGTCATCATCATCATCATCATCATCATCATCATTACAAGAATAATAATAATAATAATAATAATAATAATAATAATCGGTGTATAGATAGAATTGGGACCATTAATGTCAACACGTGTTTTCATTAGCAAAGTAAACTTATTATTATTATTTATTGTTATTATTAAATAATAATAATAATAATAACAATAATAATAATAATTAATAATAATAATAATAAGTTTAAAATTTATAATAAATAATAATAATAATAACAACAATAATTAATAATTAATAATAATGATAATAATAATAATAAGTTTAAAATTTATAATAATAATAACAACAACAACAAGATACAAAACTGTATCTTGTAAACCAGAAGATAGAGGAATTCCTAATTTTAATCGTGTATTGAATTTGATTTTTCCATAGGCTAAATTTCCATTCATCATTCTAATAATTTGATCATTTAAATTGGTCATTCTTTCGTCTAAAATAGCCATTCTTATAGGTGAACTTTGCTACCCAAAACTCGAGTTGAAGGTAGGGTGTTATCAAATCTTATAAGCCCACCACATTTCCGTGGCAGCCCACGCTTCTGCGAGTAGCCCATACTATCCAGTACTGAACGATCGGCACAAGATCATTACGACACGATTCGAACACAAGACGTGGGAGTCACCTGTAATCTTTGGTGCCACTTTGCTACCTAAAACTCGAGTTGAAGGTAGGGTGCTATCAAATCTTATAAGCCTAAATGCTTGTATAGATACAGGAGCAACTATTTGTATTGCCTCCAAACAGTTACTAACTACATGGAAAAAATTAGAAAAACCTTTACAAATTAGAATAGCAGATGAAAGTTTTAAATTTATTTGGTATGTAAGCTACTACAATAATATATTAAT
>JAOSBP010000005.1:26806375-26822140 GCA_027563825.1 Erythroxylum mucronatum
GTTTAAAAGAAACATAAATTTTCTATATACCTTTTATCCAATGGACCACATTGTTACAACGTTTTTCTAAGTACCAAACCTATGCCACAAAATTAACTTGTCCTTGAACGCTTCGTGATTTTCGAGTGTTTAGCTCTCATACTTTTTGAAGGTTATTGAGAAAACACTGAACTAAAAAAATACAACAATTGAAGCACGAAAGAGATATAACAAATACTAAAATTTATTATTTCACTCAAAGTATGTAAAAGAATATTCTCTCAATCTGATGTAAGGAGCAAGACTCAAATGAGTTATTTATAAGTACCTCTATCTTTATAGTTAAGTCAAAATCTTAACTGAACTTAATTAGCTATATCACATCTTAACTTAATCATATTACATCATATTATCAAATAAGAAGACATCTCCATCTAAATAGAACTCTATATGATATGATTAAGCCACATCACAACTAACAAGATAAGAGATTATATTTATCGAGTCATGGAAAAAGTCTTTTTGTAAAATACAAAGGCAATATTGCGTACAATTGATGACCCTTCCCTGACCCTAACAAAGTGAGGAGCTTTGTGCACTGGGGCAACTTTTTTAGGAATGATACATCCATATCCACGAAGATCTACACTATCTTTAGATAATCATTTCACATGGTCTTTATCTTTTAGAGCTGATGTCTATCTACTGTGATCTTATCCGCTACATTATCTAAGATCTCTCTACGTTTTCTATTCATTGATGATTAGGCATCTAAGCCCAGTGTCTTTCATAGCACACTAGTTTGTTTCATTGCTTACCCATATCAAGTTCATTAATTATGGTACATTTATTTGAGCATATACTAAGTCTTTAATCTATCAAGAACTTAGCCTTAGCCAAGTTGATTCGTACAAGGTTTGTAACTCTAACAAAACTCACATTATACTTGATTTAACTTGCTAAGTTATCTTGGGCTTTCGCATTTCATCATCATACGTGTGATCTAACTAACCTTTGACTCAAGGTTCGTTTCAAGTTAGCTGCAAAATGTTTTCATGTGTTAAGGGACTAATACACGCCATTTAGAATTGTATTCTACAATACGTTGTGCACGTTATGCGCACTGAGGGGTTCGAATTCCCCTCTTTAACCTTTTTGCTTTTACTACATATATATATATATATATGTATATGTATATATATATATATATATGTATGTATGTTTTTTATAGAGGAAAAGCCCAAACACTTTCTTAGCTTCTTTCACTACAGGTAGGAAACGAAACAAAGCTGTGCTAGGTATTGTTGAAGGGACTACAGAAGAGTTACCTTAGTCCAGAATTCAAAGTTCGGGAAGTAAGGTTGGGGCTGAAACGCTCGGTAAAAGCTTCGTAGTGCAACCCGGCGATATTCTGGTCAAAACTGAAACGAGGTAAGGAAGCGTGTTGGACCCATTACTCTATATTTCGTTTGTGACTGCAAGACATGAATTTAGGAAATTTTTTAAATCCAACCATGAATGCGGAAGCCTATGGAGAACACCTTGTTCGATTAGATCTCAACTCAAAAGATAGCATTAATGCCTTGATAAATGAATTAAGATTACATTATACGGCAGAGATGGAAAATAATAAAGATCTCCTAGTAAGAAGACCTGATTATAAAGCCATCATGTATTTTATGAATAAGCAAATTCAGATATTGGAACTCATCCGTAATACCCGATATGAGACTAAAACACTTATAGATTTTACTCTCCTTGAAATGGATGAAAATGGAGAACCTTTTGGACCACCATCCACACCGCCTGGATTTGATTAATAATATGATTATATATATATATATATATGTATGTATGTATGTATGTTTGTTTAATATATAAGATGTAGAATAAACAAAATGTTTAGAACATTGAAATGATCTTCCTTATCTTTATCTGAAAATATAATAATGTCATCAATATAGGTTAATGTAAATTCTTCTGATCCTTCTAAATTGTTATCCATAAATCTTTAATAAATACCAGGGGCTTGTTTTAATCCAAAGGTAATACATTCAATTGGTAATGTTTTTGCGGTAGACATGTAAAGGTTGTTAATGGTTTGGTATTTTCATGTAGTCTTAATTACCAATAACCTGATTTTACATCAAATGTAGTGAACCAATGATATCCCTTTAATATACTTATAATATACTTTTTTCTAGGTAATTTATATGCATACCTATAGTAGCTTTATTTAATGCTTTATAGTTAATTACCATTCTTCTTTTTCCACCTTTTTGTTTGGAATGATTACTTACATGGAAAGCTGGGGGTTGAATGTTTACTAGTGCTTGGTGTTGTTAATTGTTTTTGTAATAATTGGGAACATTCATTAATAAATTCTTGTACATCTTATTGTGTATATGGAATATTATTCTTAATGTTAATTTCCTGTGTTGGGTTTTTTAGTTTTATTTCAACCAATTGATTAGTAGTATTCTTTTTAGGATCTAGTGGATTTTCACTACAAACTTGTTCTATTAAGGTTTCTATTTTAGTTTGTAAAGTAAGATTATTAAGAAGATAAAATTGTAATTGATTTAATTTTCCTGTTATAATCTTTAAATTTTTATAATAAGTGGTATGGTATATAGGAATTTTGAGAATTATGGATTTTTGATTTAAGGATTTATTATTAGTGTTTGTAAAGTTATATAATACAAATATTGACAAAAAAGATTATATAATTTAAGAAAATTATTTCATAAAATTAATGGTAATCCTGATTCTTGTTCATAAATTAACGGCATAATAAAAGTGTAATTTTCAATAACGATATTATTATAATAACTTACATACCAAATAAATTTAATACTTCCATCTGCTATTCTTATTTGTAAAGGTTTGTTTAGTTTTTTTTTCCCAGTTTTGTAATAGTGTTTTAGATGCTATACAAATAGTAGCACTTGTATCTATATAAAGCATTAACTTTTTTATTCCAAATAATCACTTGAATAAATGTTATATTCGGATTCAGTTGTTGATTCTGAAGTTTGGAATTCATAACGCTATAATGAAGAAATTGTTGAATCTGTTTCGTATTCTGACTCAATAGGTTCCAAATTATATTTAAATGCTGAATTTAAATTATTAATTTTTCTTTGTATTTATTTTGATTTCTTTTTGGGCATTCATTTGCATAATAACCTTCTTTACATAACCAATATTTACATGTTTTCTTATTATGAGGATAATGATATTGTCTGTGTTGTCATCAAATTTTCGCGATAAAATTGATAAGCTATAGGAATTGTTTAGTCTAAATTCTGTGATTGCAAAGGAATTTATAATTTAAGGCGGGTATTAAATTTAATTTTTTCATAAGCTAAATTTTCATTTATGATTACCATTACTTGGTCTTTTAAATCAGTCATTCTTTCATCAATTATAGTCATTCTAATAGGAGAATCTATTCCTTCTTGAAAGGTAGATTTTAACAAAATTTGAATTGTAGAAAGATGTATATAACCAAGCTTATGTCTTTTTTCTTCAGAAATATTTTGTAACTGTTTATAAATTTGTTCTTGGTCTATTAAACTTATGTGAATATGTCCATTGCATTGGTCTATTCTAATAAGTGTTTCATGTATTCAATTTGTTTGATTAATTGGAAGGAATCAGTAGATACAGGTGCACGATAAGCTGATGTCATCAGAATATGTGGTCCTCTATAATTGAGTTTAATCAATGATTCTAGGGTAATCTTTAAACATTGCTATTAAACACCTTTAATGCAATGGAGGTTAAACTGATTGATGAGATCCCAATTGAATTCATATTTTGGTTGTTCGTCGATATGTGGATATATTCCATTGTTGATTCCTACCTATACATATGCTATTTGAGATAGCTATATGTTTGAGTCTTTGAAGAATCACTGTTGTACCTACAAGAGGACTAAAGGATGAAATGAAAAGGATTACTCCTGAAAACTTTAATGATTGTTTTCAAGCATTCAAGGAATGGAAGTAGGAATAAAAGGTTTTTCAGTACTACCCCCAAAATTGAGGACGATATGAACCTAAAGATATCATCTTTTCAGAAACAGATGCACTCACTACCTATCTCTTTTTCCAAAGTGGTTTAGTAGATACTATTTATTTAACCAATTTAAACAGTCTTGCCGAGTTTCCAGTTGGATTCACTCTTGTAGTTAAAAACTACAAAGAAAGATTTGCAAAAGAAAGAGAAACCTTTATCTAGGTTTTCAACAACTATTCAATCTTTAATGAATTTTTTTACTCATATTTAGTTATTATATAATTTATTTTTTACATAATTAATTTAAATATTTAAATATTTTATAAATAATTAATCAAATAAACTTCAATTATTTATAAAATTATTAATTTTTAAATAATTATAAATGATTTTATTATAAGAATAAAAGTATCAATGAAACAAAAAAATTATTAAAGAAATTAATATAAAAGATACAATTTTAATGATAATATTCTAACATTTTGATAATAACTTGATATTATCTTATTCTTCATTTTTATTCCAGCTTATACTCACACCACTTTAGGAATAATAGCCCAAAATTATTTACAATTCATTCCAGTTTTATTATTCCATATATTATCTACTACCATTAACTAAATAACTAAAAGTTAGAAAAATAATGCATTCTTCCCACATGTTTATTACTGGTTATCAAACAAGACCTAAAAGTTTATTGAGAGCATATTGTTGCAATTGGCTTTATAGGTCTAACCATAAACTATGCAACTCGCTTACCTTGAATTTAATTAGTTTAATTTTTTAAAAGTAATATTTAAAGAAAAATATTTTAGTTTAAAATTAGAGAAACTACATTTGATTTGATTCATTGTTATAGTTTGACCTAACTAAAAAATTAAATCAAATTAGCATCTTTAACTTCATCTTGTTTTAACTTTTTTGTATTACTAATTTGATATTGTTATTTAATCTTTCAAATAAATAATTTTTATTGAAAATAATCCAAGTACTTAAAATGATATTGCTCAAAAGAATATAACATTTCAAATAATTACTTAAATTATTTATTTTTCTTCAATTAATTGTTATTTTTCTTTCTTTCTTTATGATAAAAGTATACAATTTTATATATTTTTATCTGGTTTACTAGTTTTGTCATCAATGATAAATGAGTCCTTATTTTAGAGAATATTAAGTATTAAATTACTTCTTTTTAATATTACGATGTTATTTATTAGTCATATTGAATAGCTTTTTATAAGTCAAAATAAAGTCAACTAATAATACAAAGCACTTTCCCATTCTTTTTCTAAAGAGCCTAGGGGTAGTAAGATAAACTCTTGATGGTAGAATGAAGAAGTAAAAGAAAAGGCTAAGATCTTGGTGCCTATAAAGCTCTATTAGACAGTATTACAGAGGTAGAGATAGTTGTTAATAGAGAAAGTTACAAACTAGCAAATAAAGAGGCGAAGAAGATAATCTCATAAGCTAAAAAAGAGCTTATGAGAAATTATACCAACGGTTGGAAACTAAAGATGGAGAAAAAGATAGTTTTAAGTTGGCAACATTTAGGGAATACAAAGCCAGAGACTTAGATTACGTTTGTTGTATAAAAGATAAAGCAGGGCGGGTGTTCATAGCTGAAAATTACATGAAGAGATGATGGTAGAGGTACTTTTATAGCATTTTTAATGCAGGCGTAAAGGACAACATCTGTTTAAGTGATCTTAGCACATTCGAGAAGTATCGTAACTTTATGTAGTAGCGGTAGATTACAAGGGAAGAATTTAAAAGAAATTTGAAGAAGATAAAGAGTGGAAGGGCAATAGGGTCTAATAAGATACTCATAAAGGTATGAAAGAGCCTAAACAAAGACGGTCTTACTTGGTTAGCCAAGGTTTTTACTATGATCCCTAAGTCTGCAAAAATGTCAGATAAGTGGAGACTTAGTATGCTAATTCCTATATACAAGAACATAAGAGGCATCTAAAGTTGTAACAACTATAGAGGCATCAAACTACTTGGTCACACTATGAAGTTATGGGAGAAAGTGATTGGGAAGAGAGTGAGAAAGGATGCTCCTATCTTAAAAAACTAGTTTGGTTTCTTGTCAAAAAGGTCCACGACAAATGCTTTACATCTTCTTATAATATTAATGGAATATTACATGGAAAGACATTGTAACTTACCCACAGCTTTTATTAATTTAAAGAAGGTGTATGACAGGATACCTAGGACACATGATATTAGTAATAGTGACACATGGTATTAGTAATAGTGTGACACATGGATTGATTAAATAAGTGACAAATGGTGGCTTGATTGGGTGACAAATGGTTTAGTGATTATGAGACAAGCGGACTAATTATGGAGTGACAAATGGTAGTTGAAGGATGAGACATATGGTATGGATCTTAGCATGACAGGTGTCATACCAAGTGTCCATATTCTCACCATACACCTACACCCACAATTTTACTCTTGAAAGACCATTGTTTTGTCTTATTTTGGCCATATGCTTTCTTCTTCTTGCCACCGACCTATATCTATAACCCTTACACTTTGAGTTTTTCCTAAATTTCTACAGTTTTCTACTCTAAAATTTATGCAACCTTTATTTTGGGATTAAAACCCCTTTCTATTTCCATCTTATTGTTGGAGTATCCTTACTTGTTGGATGATTAAGTTAACTTGAAGATTAAGGTGGAATTAGGGCTAATCAAGTAAGTGATTTTTGATCTCTATGGCATGTTAAAATAGAAACATTCATGATGATTAAATTGGGATGAGTGACATGTAGGGTTGATGTTAAAGTTGTGCTGGAATTTGATGAATGAATGTATAGTTTCTGTTTTGTTTTTGATGCTTGAAAATAGTGGATTATATGGATGGTTTAGGTTAAGATTTGAAGTGAAAATGATGAAGTAATTATGCAGAAAGATGGGTATATTGGAATGTTCTAGAAATTGATAAGTTAGGGTTATATATATGAAGGTGAATGATAGCTCTGGTTTGATTATGATGTATAAAAGACTATGATTTATGAGTTATCAATTGAATGGTTTTGAGTTGGAATTGGTGACGAAATTAATAAGGAAATGAAGTATAATTTAGGTATAACTGAGGTATGATCAATGGATTAGTATAATGGTGTTAAAATTTAGAAAAAGATTGAACAAAGGGATGGTGTTCTGTCTTTCCACGATCTTGGAAAGGTACCCACGATCATGGGAAATGCTTGGGAAGTGAAAAACTCTATTTTGTGTGATTGGTGAACCAACTAAGGATAAGTTACTTTACTTTGTTGTATTTGGATTTTATTAAGGTTTGAAATGAACTTAGATGGTTGTTTGATTGATTAATTAAGGGTTTGACAAGTTTAAGTTGATAATTGATGTTAGAATTAAGGAATGGATTGTTTGATATCAAAGTATATAAATTTGGGAAGTATGAGTTGTTAAAGAAATGAAGGGGTGCTTATGAATGCAAATGTGATGCAAGGGATATAAGTCATGAATTAAGTATGATTGAATGAGAATTGGGAAGTTGTGTGAGTATGGAATGTTAGGAATGGATAAATGTATGATTGAATGAATTTAGAGTAATCGAGATTTCTTAAGGCATTGATCTAATCGCCTATAAGTTATGTATAAGATATGACGAATGAATGAGCAAGATTTGTGAATAAGGTTATATACCCGGGATAGTCAATTGAGCATGCATTAAACATGACACATCTACATGCACATGATTGAGTATCCATTTGATTAAACAAGTTAGTAATGTATACATAAGCGTGTATTACATGATAAAGAAGCACAAATTGACTGACCACATCCAGACATTGCCGGATTGTCAAGACAATAGCTATTTTGAAGCATACTGTGAGTCAACCTAGATATTCTCTCACCATAATATAGTTTCTTTGTTTAAAATTCAATTATTGAATTGCTACTCATATGATTGTGGTAATTCTAGACCATCAATTGTCCGAGGAGATTGATATTCTGGAATGTATTAGAAGTGTTTTGTAAACGTATATGAATATAGAAATATGTGTTCTCAACTAAATGTTAAATGTCGGACTTAGATCCGAAGAATGTGATATATGACTTGAGTATATCAAATGTGAAATACTAAATAAATCAAAAGTGAATTATTGTATCTCATTATATTGAAATGCATGAACAGATAAAGGAGTTGTGACCAAAGTGACCCAAGTGAAAAAGAACTTAAAGCATAGAAATGTGCACAATGAGCCCAATATCCATAATTGGTACGGGACAATATATAAATAAGCCCGATATCTGCAAAGGATACAAGGAAAGTTAAATTAGCACTCGGTCACAACAAAGTAAAAATGAAATGGAGTCACATGTACATTTACATCCTTATTTATTAAATGATTGAATGGATATACCATATTGACTAATTAAATTAACATGGTCATTGAATTGAGATGAAATATTGAATGGTTGAAATCGATGAATTATGTGATGTGATGTGAATTATTCATTTATATGACATATTTGGTAAACTGGACTATATATGTGTGATTGAGTGCTGATATGAGTGAGCACATCAATGATGATTCACTCACTGAGTTCGCAAACTCATTAAAATTGCAATGTTATTTTTTAGGTTTAATGGAGTTCTAACTCCTAAGTAGATCAAGTAGTAGTCCAGTACTTATGTTTTGGAGCAAGAATGGCTCAGAGGTCAATTAGCTGACACTAAAGAGTCTAGATAGAATATTTTGGTTTAACATCCCACTTCATATAGAACGTATAATAAAGAGTAGCAAACTCTTAGATGTTGTTAGTAATGTATATATATGTGGATTATATACTGTAATGCTACAATGTATGTTCATGTTTATGAATAAAATGGGAAGTTTTGATCTTCTTAAATACTTATGTTATGTATGATGCCTTAACAAGTAGTTGTGATTACTCTAACATGCCATTCCCATATGGTATATTCTTGGATAATCTATGGATGTTTCGGGCATATACACTATGGTAGTGATGTGTTACAAATTTTGGTATCAAAGCATAGTTTAGCATCCTTAGGGACATATAGGAGCATTTCAGCATGACATTTAGCTTGAAACTCGTATAGTGATCATGATTGTTGGTTGTTATAGATCATTCGTTATAGGAGACCGAGTCATCGAGTCAGCTGACCTTGAGTCAATAAGAGCCAACAAAGAGTCTCCTATGCCCCAATCTGAACTAATGCCTCAGAGAGTACCTGAGAGGAGAGAAAGAAGGTATGACAAACTCAAGAAGCAGGGGGCTGTGGACTTCTATAGAAGTACAGACCCTGTTGTGGCAGAAGGTTGGTTAGAGAGGATAGTGAGGATATTTGACCAGATAGACTGTGAGTCTTACGAGAGGTTCAATTATGCAGTCTCACTACTTCAGGGTCCGGCTACCAATGGTGGAAGATTTCTCCTTGCTCCTGGTAGCTCGATCTGACTCTACAGATTGACCTGGGAAGAATTTTTTAGGGTCTTCAAAAAGAATTACATGGCAAAGATTTACTTAGACAGAAAGATGAAGGAGTTCTTAGATCTGAAGCAGGGAAGTCTCACTGTAGCTAAGTACAAAGTGTGATTTAGTGAGCTAATGGGGTATGCTACTGCCTTAATTCCGAATAAGGAGGAAAAATGTAGGCGATTTGAAGACGGATTGAATATGGAGATTCGGACAAGGCTAATAATTACTAATTTTAACAATTTCACTAAGTTGAGAGCTGCTTTGATCAAAATTAAATAGTTATTAAAAGATGAGCAAGGATAATACATGCAGGAGTTTAGAGTGAAGAGGCCTGGTGAATTTCAAGCTGATTTTGGCAGAAGGTTTAATAAACGCCAAAGTAGACCGTCGCAATCACAGCAGAGATTGAGACGGTCAGGGTTTAGGCCGAGAGGTGGTTTTGTTTATTCTGGTGGTAGAGGACTAGCTTCAGGAGTACAGTCATATGGTGGACATACACAACAAAACCCCAGTTGTGAACATTGTGGGAAAATTCATGGCAGGATATGCTAGAAGATTTCGGGAGTAGTCTGCGTTGTGGTTCTTTTGAGCATCAAATCAGAGATTGTCCTGCCGTTATCGGAGCTCAGTCTGGAGTGAGAGGAGGATCAGTGATCGAAGCGACTGTTCAGTAGAGCAGAGCGAGTGGAGTAAGACAGAGAGGTAGAGCATGTTCCACTGGTCTTAGGGCCAGGACTAAAACGGGGAGTAACCAGGAGGCTCAGGACTCCCCAGATGTTGTAGCAGGTGTATTATATGTCTTTAATTTTGAGGCATATGCATTATTAGATATAGGATCCACGCATTATTTTATCACTCCTCATTTGGCATCTAATTTGCATCGTGAAAAAGAGATATTGAAATGTGGATTAGAGGTGAGTAAAAGGTGTACTATTGCAATTGGGGAGATTTGTAAAAGGTATATTATTTGGGTTGATCAGGCCGAGTTAAAAGCCAACCTGATAGTATTGCAGTTAAGAGAAATATACCTTATTCTAGGTATGGATTGTCTCACAGCACATAGGGTTATCATGAACTACTACACTAAGAAGGTAATTATTGAATCTCCCAATTAGCCGAGAATAATATTTGGAGGTGTTAGTCAAGTAGTGCCAGTCAGGCTAATTTCATTAATGAGTGCTCTTAGATTGATTCAAGGGGATGTGAGGCTTACTTAGCCTACCTAACTGATACCCGAATTGAGCAGACAGCTTAGGATATTCCCTTTGTCAGGGAATTCCTAGATGTGTTTCCCACTGAAATACCAAGACTACCCCCAGATAGGGATATAGAGTTTACTGTCGATCTAGTTCTAGGCACTGCCCTATATCGGTTCCTCCATATAGGATGCACCTCTAGAACTTAGAACTCAAGACTCAGTTGCAGGAGCTGTTAGGCAAGGGCTTCATTAGGCCTAATGTGTCACCTTGGGAGCTCCAGTTTTGTTTGTGAAGAATAAAGATGGAACCTTGAGATTGTGTATCGATTATAGACAATTGAATAGAGCGACAGTAAAAAATAAGTACCCATTACCGAGAATAGATGATCTACTTGATCAACTACAAGGAGCTCAGGTGTTCACTAAATTGGATCTGAGATCAAGGTATTGTCAGTTGAAGATAGCAGAAGTTGACGTACTAAAAAGTGCATTCCGAACTAGATATGGGCATTTTGAGGTTTTGGTGATGCCTTTTGGATTGATAAATGCCTTTTGGATTGACAAATGCCTTTTCTATGGAGTTGTTAGAAAATAATTTTTACTGTTAGTTAATAATGGAATAATTATAATTTTATCAACTTTTTTTCATATTTGTAACAAAATTTCTAATTTTAAAAATTTTAAACTCATTCTTGTTGGTATCTTTTTAACATAAATTATATGATAATTAAAATTAAAATTTATCCAGATAATTTATCTCTTTTTTATTTTGCATATCATAGTAAATTGTTCTTTATTTTTATTGGATATTAAATTTTTCTCTTTGATTTTTTCTTCTAGCGTAGATGTATAATATTATTGATATATTTTTGTGATATATGATCAAGCTATTGTTGTTTTGTTGCGCTGCCTCTTTTTTCCAATTCCATACAGGTGTTTTTTTTCTTTATCTAAACCAATTATGTTATAATTGTTTTATATGATATTGCCTCAAAACCATTTGTTTATAAGTGAAAAAAAGAGAATGAGTAGAAGAATTAATATAATCTCAAAAAGGAGTTTTCAATAATCCTAAGGAATTATGCGAAGTCAATTTTGAACAACCTAATGAAAATTTAAGTTATAAGATTCATATTCATAATTAGTAATTTAAGTGAGCATGATCATGTACCAAATGCTTCCAATTTAGAAAATTGAAGGATAAAAGAGCAACTAATCCCTCCATTGGTATTTATGATCCTTAAAATTGGGATAAACTTGATAATAAAGCAAGGGAAATTTTAATTGAAAAAGGGCTTATAAGAGAATTGAATCTTATGTTTCCGTTAGACAATACTTCTTGGCATTTTTTATATTCTTATTATTTTAGAAAATTGGGTGACGGAGAGATTAGAGATATAAAATGGTTAGTTTAATATAAACATATGGATAAAGCATATTGTTAAACATATGGATAAAACAAATTGTTTGTATTGTAAGTTGTTCAAATTTAATAGCAAACCAAGTGCATTAGTTAGTGATGAGTTTAGAGATTGGAAGCATCTTAGTGAGGGACTTAATGAACGTGAGAATATTTTTGAGCATATGACTAACATGAAAACTTGGAATTAACTAAGAGAAAGATTGAGCAAAAATCAAATAATTGATAAAGATTTACAACAAGAAATTATAAAGAAGAAAGAACATCGGAGACAAGTTTTAATAAGAATAGTTTTCGAGGATCCAATGAAAATTTTTACCAAGATAATAATGGTAATTTTTTGGGATTGATTGAGATGACTGCTGGATTTGATGTAATAATGCAACATCATGTTAGACGCATTCAAAATCATGAAATTCATCATATTACCTTGGTCTCAAAATTCAAAATGAGTTTATTCTCTTTTGGTCCATACTGTTAGAAATTCTATTATAAGGATAATTAAAAAGTTGAAATACTTTTTCTATAATTCTTAATTGTACCCTAGATTTGAGCCATCAAGAACAAATGAATCTATTAGTACGGTGTGTGAATATGTCAAGTAAGAAAATAAAAATAAAGGAGTATCTTTTAAAGTACTTAAAGGTAGATGACACATCTGAATTGAGATTTTTCAATGAATTATTAAATGTATTTAAGTCTCTTGATCTTAATATCTAAGAGGTGTAGGGTCAAGCTTATGACAATGATTCTAATATGAAAGGAAAGAACCAAGAGGTTCAAAAGCAATTATTTGAAATAAATTTGAGCACTAATGCACCGGATCTCATCAAAATTTTGAAGTTAAATATGCTTCGGCAAGAGTAGTAATAAAATGAGTGAGCTCCTGGAAAGTCCTCATGTTGTACCCCTCTAAAAACCCCAAACCATGTGTCTCAGTTGGATTTTTATTGAGTGTTGTTGTTGCTTAAATATGAGAATATTATATATGTTATGTGTTTGTCATAATCTTAACCTCACTCTTAGTAATATGAAACATTCTTGTGTTAAAGCTATTTTATTTTTTGGACTTACACAATAAATATATGCATTATTTTCAAGTTCTTCTAAAAAGTGGAAGGTTTTACTTGATAATGTTTCAGGCTTAACTATAAAATCATTGTCCAATACTTATTCGGAGGGTCAAATAAAAAGTGTTAAAGCTATTAGATTTCAAACTCCTCAAATAAGCTTAGTTTTGGTTGAATTACCTAGACCTTGTGATGAAGCCAAGACAAAGAGTGAAGTAGAAAGTTTGGTTAGTGCACTTGAGAGTTTTGAGTTTTTACTTAGTATGGTTATTTAGTATGATATTTTAGTTGTTATTAATATGGTGAATAAAAATTTGTAGTCTAAATCTATATGTATCTACGCTATTATGGAGCAATTAGAAGGTGTATGTTACGGACCCCTTATAGGTGTACACTCGCAGAAGAAAACAGCAGCCACGTCTAATGCTTGTGGAAGATATGGACTAAGGAAGTCGACCACGTACAGTTCTGTTTTTAATTATTGACTTTTTCTTTGAGCACTTTGTTGTTAGTTTCCATTTTTGTTAGGAGTGAATCTCCACTTTCTGTTATTTCCTTCATTTTAGGAGTTCATGATCAAGTCACGATTCCATTGATGTAAAAGGATGGTTTACATCCTCTATAAATATTCATTAATCATCAATGAAGAGAGCAACTTGGGAATTCATTACAGTTTTGAGTACTGTAACTCAGAGGTCTAAGGTTCCCTTTAATAAAGCCTTTGATCTTTACAAAAATAGGTCGAAAAAAGAAATCATCCCCGTCTATTCCTCAAACACCTTCCACTTCCATTATAGATAGACCCCAAACTCGATCCTACGTTCGGGACCATAACATTTTGGTATCAGAGCCTATTGTTATGGGGGATTCAATTCAAGATCAGCTTTATAAATTTTTCAACCTCATCCTTTCTGAGCAGAAAGCTAATCAAGACCGCCATGAGAAGGTCGAGCAGCTCCATGCTAAATGGATGCCATGTCAATCGACTTGGAATCTGTTAAACAGGTTCGGTCCTCTTCTCCAGGGTCGGAGAGTCAAGCCCGGACACGGCGCGATAAGGGATCAGCTGGAGCTAATGGTTCTGAAACTTCCAGAGACAATGTCATTGTTCCCAAATTCACCAAACTGGATTTCCTCGCTTCAATGGCAAGGACGATCCTTTAGGATGGATTAGCCGTTGTCAACATTTCTTCAAGCATCAGTCCACCCCAGAAGATGAGCAGGTGGGGTTAGCCTTTTACCACCTCGAGGGGAGTGCACAACTCTGGTATTTACAAATGATCCAGGATATTCCAAATCCTACATGGAACGAGTTTGTCACCCAATACAATTTACGTTTTGGGCCCCCTATTCGAAGCAACAAGCTGGGGGAACTTGCCAAATTAAAACAGACGACCACAGTGGACGAATATCAAACTAAATTCGAGATTTTGGTTTCTAGGGCTGGTACCTTAGATCAAAGCCAGAAAGTTCAGTTATATCTCAGTGGGTTGCAGGAATACATCTCAGTAGAGGTAGAGCTCCATCACCCAAAGGATCTTGTCACTGCAATGAGTATGTCTCGCCTGTATGAACGAAAGCTCTACTCCAAGAGTTTGGCTCATCGAGATGTCAGACGTCCCTCTTACCTTCATGACACTCGACCCGACCGAACCATCAAGAGGCTTACCAGAGACGAAATGGATGAAAGGAGAAAGAAAGGAATGTGCTTTAATTGTGATGACCCGTTTGTACGCAATCATCAATACAAGCATCTGTTTTGGATTGATTTGGACAACGACCCAATCTCAGAGGAGGAAGCCGATCCCGATTCTCCACCCGAAATCTCCCTGCAGTCCACAATCTATGCGGCTTCTGGGTTATTGGCAGGGTCGACAGGTACTGATACTTGTAGATCCGGGAAGCACTCATAGTTTTGTTTCTGATTCTGTAGTGGTAGATTTGCAAGCGACAGTGGATGAGTAAGATGGGTTACGGGTAAACGTTGCCAACGGCGAACAACTCCACAGTCCTGGCATTTGCAAAGGGGCACCGATTGAATTAGGGAATTCTATTTTTACGGTGGACTTATTTGTTTTACAATTACAGGGCTTTGACTTGGTTCTTGGCGTTAATTGGTTAGCAACTCTGGGCCCTATCTTATGGGATTTTTCCCTCATATGGATGTCTTTCTTTGTTAATAGGAAACAGGTGGCTCTTAAAGGTATTAACTCCAAATCAGGGGCACAGCCGACTCTCCATTCTCTGTCTCCATCTCCTGTTCACGAGCATCAACTACAAAAATTGCTAGCCGATTTTGCGGAAATTTTTGAATCGCCCACTGGCCTCCCTCCTGCTCGCCCCTGCGACCATCGAATTCCTTTAGCTCCCAATACTAAACCCGTGGTGGTACATCCGTATAGATACCCACATGGCCAAAAAGATGAGATAGAACGCCAATGCACTGCTATGCTGAATCAAGGAATCATTCGACCCAGCAGATCTCCCTTTTCATCTCCGGTAATTCTGGTTCCTAAAGCTGATAAAACTTGGCGCTTATGTGTGGATTACAGGGAACTAAATGCCAAGACGATCAAAGACAAGTTCCCCATT
>JAOSBP010000005.1:26865338-26875496 GCA_027563825.1 Erythroxylum mucronatum
TGATCTAGATACAAACAAGAGTTTCATATCTCGTGATGTTATTTTTCATGAACATATATTTCCTTTTGCAAATGAACTTCCATCTCCAGCACGCAACGTTGTGTTCCTAATACCTTTATATGAGCAAGAGTTTGATACTGAATCTACAAACACACCTACTTCCTCAAACCTGAGCCTTCCTATAGCTCAAACTAACCCTACTCCTACACCTATTATTTAATCTTCACATCCTACTCGACCTAAATGTACGTGTCAACTCTTTACCAAACTTCATGGCTTTTCATATGACATTCTAGCTTCGTTAGCTCCATTTGCTTCCGCTAACTAAGGCATTGTCTACCCCCTGTCATCGGTCATCTCTTATAATGGTTTTTTATCCTCACACAAAGCCTTCTTTGCATCCATCTCCTCTGTAGATGAGCCTTTTACATTTTCACAAGCTTTTAAAGATCCCCATTGGCAAGAAGCAATGCGTGCCGAAATTGTAGAACTTGAAGCAAATCACACATGGACTCTTGAATCCCTCCCCTTAGGAAAACGAGCCATCGATTCTAAATGGGTATACAAGATTAAATACAAGGCTGATGGTAACATTGAACGCTTTAAAGCACGATTTGTGGCAAAAGGATTCATCCAAATCAAAGGAGTGGAATATAACAAAAGCTTTTCCCCTATTGCTAAGCTCACTATAGTTCGTTGCATCTTAGCTCTTGCAGCCATTCGCAATTGGAGTTTACATCAACTTGACGTTAATAACGCTTTTTTGCATGGTGATCTTCATGAAGAAATATATATGAAAGTTTCTCAAGGTTTTTTTCGCCCTGGTGATTCTCAAGTTTATTGTCTACGCAAATCTCTCTATGGCCTCAAACAAGCTTCAAGGCAATGGTTTGAGAAGTTCACATCTTTACTTATTGCCCTTGGGTTCAAGCAATCTAAAGTTGACCACTCTCTCTTTACTTCTCGTCGTACTGGTAGTTTTGTTGCTGTTCTCATTTATGTTGATGATGTCATTATTGCTGGCGATGACACAAAACAAATTACTATACTAAAAACCCAACTCCATTGGTAACTTCATATCAAAGACCTCAGCCATTTAAAATACTTTCTTGGGCTTGAAGTAGCTCACTCTCCACAAGGTATTATTCTTTCCCAACGTAAATATGCTTTAGATATCTTATATGAAACAAGTATGCTCGCTGCAAAACCCGCTACCTTTCCAATAGAGCGAAAACACTTACTGACAGAAGACAAAGGTGCTTTATTGGAGGATCCCTCTCAGTACCGTTGCCTTATTAGAAGATTTCTATACTTGACTATCACACGTCCTGATCTTAGTTACTCAGTCTAAATGCTTAGTCAATTCCTCCATGCTCTGAGACAACCTCATCTTGATGCTGCCATGAGAGTCCTTCGATATATTAAAACTTCTCTTGATCAAGGCATTTTACTGTCAAGTTCTAGCACACTCCAATTGAACGCCTATTGTGATTCTAATTGGGCAAGTTGTCCAACCACAAGACGATCAACTACAGGCTACTTTGTATGCTTGGTTCAGTCTCCAATGTCTTGGAAGTCTACGAAACATACCACTGTCTCTCGATCATCCGCTGAAGCATAGTACTGTGCTATGGCCCATACAACCAGTGAGTTACTATAGTTATGTCAACTCTTTCAAGGCCTATGCGTCTCTTTTTCCACTGCAGCTCAACTTTGCTGTGACAATCAATCTACCATTCGCATAGCTGCAAACCTTGTCTCTCATGAACGCACCAAACATATCGAGATCAATTACCACTTCATTCGTGAACACATTCAAACTGGTAACATACACACTACTCATATATCATCCAAACACCAACCAGCTGACCTTTTCACCAAAGCACTTGGCCGAGGTCAGTTCCATTCTCAGCTATCCAAGTTCGGCATTTTGAACCTCCATGCTCCATTTTGAGGGGGCATATTGATGTATATCGCACTTGATCTACCTACCAATTCTACCTTATGTATATATCTATTTTATCTCCTTCTTTCTCTCAATCACAGATTCATATCCGTTAACACATGTATAGTCTAACAGCTCCATATCCCTGACTTTTCTCCACATACCTTATATAGCTTAATGTTAACCACTGTTGTAGATGTATAAATCCAATAACTATCTGTAGCTTCTGTTTTCATATCAATATCAATTTCTTTTGTTTATATCAATTACTTCACATTTACCATGCCCTTAAGATTTAATTGATGTTTGAAATGCTTGCTCCTGGTTATCCTATTTAATGATCTTCTTATTATAAGTTTATAAAGAATTTTACACTTTACCTTAGTAAGTTTATCCAAATCATAAGATTCTTTGATGAAAAAAATAATATAATTGAACTTAAATGTCATTGATCGAAGTATCTTTTCCATGAGTACCACATCCTCCATTTGTTCAAAGTGAATATGCAATTTTTTTTCAATTTCTAAGGTCTTGAAAAAATAATTCATAGTTAACTCCCTTTTCTTCATTTGCAAAGTTCCAAACTTAGTACAAAGATGATGCAATTGTTGCCTCTTTGCTTTTGTATTCTCTTGATGTATCTCCTTTATAAAATCCCATATATTTTGGATTGAGATCTTTCAGCCTCTACCTTTCAAGCTCTACCTTTTATGTAATTATTAGTATTGCTCCTTTGGTTACTAATGCAAAATTATTTTCAACAAAATGCCAATACTCCTTGGACTTTTAAAAAAATCTTTATTAACATATTCCAACAATCACAGTAACTATCAAGGTAAGGAATAATAGGTTGCATAAAGCTTTGTTCAATAGTCACATGAAAGAAGATCTCATAAGTGCTTAGAAAGAAAATTACTTTTGAATTTAAAAAGTTAAAAGAATATATGAAAGGAAGAAAACTATGAAATTGCATACTTTTATTAACATGAGATGTTAAATTTACACAAAGAGATTAACAACAAAATGCAAAAAAAATTATTTTAGTTAAACTAAACAATCTGAACCAGTGATTTAAAAACCAGACTAGATTGGCCAGTTCGACTGAAATATATATGAATCGACTTAAGTTTAGGTTCGGTTTGTATTATATAACCTTTGTGATCAAAAACTCGCCGGTTAATTAGTAAATCGGTCGAGTTTATTAATAACTCAGCCACCTTTTTTAATTATGTGGGACCAACATGTGGGACCCACCATGAGTATTAAGTTAAAAGCATTAAAGTTTGAGAATTTTAACTAATTTTTAATCAATCTTTTTTTTCAATTCTCACACATTTTAATTAATAAACTATATTTTCAAATTTCAAATTTTTTATTTATCATTTTAATTTAAAATTTTGTTTTACATTATTATTGTTAAAAAATAAATTACTATTTTTATTCTTAAAAATACTAAATTTATTTAATATAACTGAAAAATTACATTTGTCAAAATTTAGGTTCTTTATTCATCTCCTCATATTTTTATTGAAAAATTTTAAAATATTTTTGTTAAAAATTAATTCTTATTTTTATCATGAATTTGTTTATTAAATTTAATTATTAATTAGTATATATAAGTAATTTTGCTTCTGATAATTTAAGAATGTGTCAAAAATAATATTTAGACTATAAAAAAGTACATTTAAATGACATTAAAAAAGAACATAGAATAAAGTTAGAGTTTTATTGATTTTCTTTAAACATACTTCACCTTTTATGAGCCTTTAAATAAATGATAATATATAATACATTTTTTATTATTATTTAAAAGTTATGTTAGATTCAATTTTAGTGTAAATTATTAAATTTATTATCAATTTATTTTCTATTAATAAGTATTATTAGTGCATAGGCGTACAACTCCTTTCAGAAAATGCAATTTGAGTGATCATTTTCGTAGCTCCAACACCATGTCTGTATTCTCTAAGTATAATGCATTGCGTCATTAGTGATGTCAACCACATGAAAATGCATGGCCACTTTTCAGTTACTATAACTCATGTGGTGCTAAGTGAAGATATTTCCTTAGGACAATAGGTACTTGCCCAAAACAACTTATGCAATACCGCAAATTTCCTTAGTTAGAAAGCTATCTTCACCTTGGAAGAGCTAAACATAAAAATGCCAAGAACTTCAAAATTACAGCATCACTTTGGTTGCTTTTATCTAACTGTTGGTGTTATTGGTCCATAACTTGGATCCTACAGTTGTCAACCTCATTATTATCCTTTAACAGTTATAATGTTTAGCCATTATTAAGCTCCAACATTCATTTCTCCTATTGCCAATGTATACATTATGTTTGTTATATATAGGAGTCATGCATCTGCTCAACAATGAGACCGTTGAACATTGCTCACTTTCTTTGTTTTTCTTCTCTCTCATATCTTTATTTGCTCCATCCAACTCAAGCATTTTCCTCTACATACAAACACCTTACACTCGTATTTTGTCTTACACATAAATTCTCCATTTATCTGCCTTCCTTTAATTTTGGAGACAATTCCTACTCCCCCTTTTGGAGTGCACCGAAGCTGGTGGAAAAAGGAGTTAACCCTAAGGTTAGATCATGTTGTCCTGTTGCACCGTAGAGGGGGGATTTTTAACTTAAGGTAGTGATTTTTTACAACGCCTTGCATTTTATATAAGTCGTTCCATTTTAATTATTATTGCTACTTTTACTAACAATCAAAGTCAAAAAATTATTATGTTGCTATCATTTATTGGAAATTGCTGCGATTTTGTTACTGTGTATTTAATTTGGTAGAAGTTGGAATACGATGTTGTTTTTGTATTATTTGATTATTTCGTATGAGACATTTTTTATTTTGGATTTAATATGTCGTCTGCAAATGAGATTAACGTAGGTTCTGCACTTACTGTTTCCCATATAGGTTCAGCCCCTATCACCGTAGCCCTAAAAATTATACTTGATATAACTATATTAGAGCCTTTAGATGGGAGAAATTTAAATTATGATCTGAGAAAATTCTATTTTACTTGAGAAAATACGAAATGAATTATGTACTGTTTCAAAAGATTCCTAGTGACAATACTAACCCTAATACTATTAAGGATAATCGTATCGTTAGGGGAGTGTTACTCAACTATATGAGCAACCCTTTGTTTGATATCTACTGCAAGTACAAAACTACTAAGGAAATTTAGGATGCTTTAGAAGTGAAATATGAGATGAATGATGTCGGTACTAAGAAATATGCTATTGCTAGGTGGTTAAAATTTACCGTTGTTGATAATAAGTCTATTATGGACCAACTACATGAGTATGAAAATCTAGTTGTTGAATCCTTGCTGAGGCTATGAACATATTTGAGTTGTTTCAAGTTAACGCCTTTGTTGAGAAACTACCTGCCTCATGGAATGAGTATAAAAACCAATTAGGACATAATAAGAAAGACATGAAGCTTCATGAGTTGATAGGATATATAAATATTGAGGATGCCAATCGTGCACAAGATAAGACCAAAACACTCACCCTTGTCCTTACTATTAAGGCTCATGTGGAAGAACATAGAAATGCTAATAATTTTAAGAAGAATGATGGACAAAACAGGCCTTTCAACAACAAGAAGGGTCAATTTAAGCGCAAAAGGATTGATGGTGACTATTGGTGGTGTCACAAGCCAGGCCATCTTGGTGCCAATTGTCAAGCTAGAATCAACTATGAGAAGAAAGGCCAAGGACAGAAGACAAGGTACCAACGAGGTGACCAGAAGAGTTTTGGTAAGCCTCAAGCTAATATGGTTGAAGTTGGTAATGACGAGGAGGTCATCATTGCTATAGTTTCCGAAGTCAACTTTGCTGGAAATTTGGTCGAGTGGATCGTTGACACAAAAGCTACATGCCACATTTGCACCAACAAGGACTTGTTCAAGGAGTTGAATGATGTTGCTGGTGGTGAATTCTTATACATAGGTAACTCCAACAAAGTTCTTATCCAAAGAAGTTCACTCTCAAACTCACTTTTGGAAAAGAGTTGGTGTTAGAAAATGTTTTATTTGTTCCTGATGTGCGTAGAAACTTGATTTCTGGTGCATTGCTTAACAAAGCTGAAGTTAAACTGATCTTTGATTCTAATAAGCTAGTTTTGACTAAGAATGGGGACTTTGTTGGAAAAAGGTTTTGCAATAGAGGTTTATATGTACTTGATGTTAAGATGAATGCATCGACTTTTTCTACTTATATTGTTGAGTCTTTAGACTTATGACACTCTAGACTTGGGCATGTGAATGTGAGGTCAATTAAGAGGATGAAAAGCTTAAACTTGTTACCTAACCAAATCACTAATCAAATGGAAAAATGTCAAATTTGTGTTGAGACTAAACACTCTAAGAAACCTTTTAAATCAGAGAGTTGCAATTGTTAGACTTAGTTCGCACAAACTTGGGTGATTTTAAGAATTGTATGAGTAAAGGAGGCATGAGATATTATATTACCTTTGTGGATGATTGTTCTAGATTTACTAAGATTTACTTATTGAAAAGTAAAGTGATGCAGAGGAAATGTTTATGAAATACAAAGCTGAGGTTGAGAACCAATTGGAAAGGAAAATTAAGAGATTAAGGTTTGATTGAGGTGGTGAGTATAATACTAATTTTCTTACTGATTTTTGTGAAAAAGTTGGTATTATCCATAAGCTTTCAACCCCTTATACATCGAAACAAAATGGAATAGGGGAGAGAAAAAATTAAACACTTAAAGATATGATGAATGTAATGTTGATTTCCTTCGGTTTACCTCATTTTATGTGGGGGGAAGCTATTGTTTCATCTTGTTATGTTTTAAACAGTGTCCCTCGTAAGAAACTAGATTCCACCCCTTATGAAATTTGGAAAGGTTATCCACCTAACTTGCATTTTCTGAAAGTGTGGGGTTGTCTTGCTAAGGTTGCTCTACTTGAATATAAGAGGAAGAACATTTGGCCTAAGACCATTAATTCAATTTTTGTGGGATATAACTCTAATAGTGCTACCTATAGATTTATGGTTAAAGAAGAGGGATATAACACTTATGGACCGATTATGGAGTCAAGAGATGTAGTGTTCTTTGAGGATATATTTCCTATGAAAGTGAGTGTGTAAGTTCCTAGAGAGTCTGTCCTTAGTTCTTCTACTAATGATGAAGTAAAGGAAGAGGAAAATATTGAACTACGGAGAAGCAAAAGAGCTAGAGTACCCATTAATTTTGGTTATGACTTTATTACTTCCTTTGTGGTGAAAAACCCTGAGGAGATAGATGAGAGTTTTGTGGTGACTTACATTATTGAGGAAGATCCCAAAACTTATGAGGAAGTAATGAGATTTGTGGATGCTACATTTTGGAAGGATGCCATAGATAGTGAGTTAGAGTTAATCATGTCTAATAAAACTTAGGTTTTAGTTGATCTACCTCGAAGGTGTAAGCCTCTTGAGTGTAAGTGGATTTTCAAGAAGAAATTGACACCTGAAGGAACCATTGAGAGGTTCAAGGCAATACTTGTGATTAAAGGCTTTAGATAAAAAGAAGGATTGAACTTTTTTAATACTTACTCTCTTGTTACTAAAATTGCATCTATAAGAATGTTGTTTGCTATTGCCTCAATATTTAAACTTCATATGCACCAAATGGATGTTAAGACAACTTTCTTGAATGGTAATCTAGATGATGTAATTTATATGGTTCAGTCGGAGGAGTTTAGAGTGCCTGTCAAGAACAAAAGGTGTGTAAGTTGGTTAAGTCTTTGCATAGAATTAAACAAGCTCCTAAATACTAGCATGAGAAATTTGAAAGTGAGATTTTCAAACATGGTTTCACCTCTTGTGATCCTAATTCTTGCATTTATGTGAAATCTGATATCAATGGCTATGTAATCATAACTTTTTATGTAGATGATATGCTTATTTTTGATATTAGTTTATCTATCATTGATACTACCAAGAGTTTGCTAAAGTCTTCTTTTGATATGAAAGATCTTGGATCTGTGGACTTTATTTTGGGAATTAAAGTTAATAGGGCTGACTCTGGTTTTAGGTTGAATCAAACTCATTATGTTGACAAAATTTTGAAGAAGTTTGGTTAATATGATGTTGATCCAGTCGAGACTCCCTATGACGCTAGTGTCACTTTAAAGAAAAATCTTGGTGACAGTGTAAACCAAGTTGAGTATGCTAAAATTCTTGGTAGTGTGATGTTCTTAATGAACTATTTTTCTCTTGATATTACACACTACGTGAATAGACTTAGTAAGTATACTCATAATGATAATCAAGAGCATTGGAATGCATTGATTCATTTGTTAAGATATTTGAAAGGTACTATGCATTATGGATTATCTTTTGATGGTCATCCTTCTATATTGGAGGGGTATTCTAATCCTAACTGGGTTATGGAGAGTGATGATGTAACATCCCGTTACCCTTGATGAGACTTGAATTGTGTATTGTGAGAAATTAGAAAGTTCAATTCATGCTTATGTTAAATATGACATGCACATTTTTGCACATTAATATGATTGTACATGCGTTCATGACATTTTCCGGGTATAATTGTGTTATTAATGCGATTCAAGTGTGATTTGGCAATTTTGGTAATATTTCGGGTATTTCAGAATTTTTGGTATTTTTGGTGTAATTTTTGGACTAAAGAAAATATTGAAATTTGGACCAATTATAGTGTGACACGTGGACTGAGTAAATGGATGACAAATAGCCTAAGTATAGGTGTGTCACGTGGCAATATGAAATAGTGACAAATGGCTTGTAAGTATGGTGAGACGTGGACTGCTAATAAGTGACAGATGTAAATATGCAAAGTGGACAGGTAGCTTATGTTATGTTTAGGAAGTGATTACTGTAGCTTTTGATACCCACCGAAAGCATTCAGCAGAGAATCCTTCCTTGGTTCCTTGCCCATCACCGAATATTGAATCTTTGTGTGTAACAGGGTTACTCTTACTACTGAGAAGTATAGCTGAATCAAGTAAGTTGTGTTTAAGTTTGTTTTTGGATGTTATGTACATGATGCTTTGATGGTTGATGATGAGTTCATGTATGTATTAGAATCAGATTTTGGTGGTTAAGTGTAAATCTGGATTTTGAATTGTATGTGTATTGATGAGCAGTTAGAAGAATTGTTTTGAATGTTATTTGAGTAATAGAAATGCATGATGGTAGAGTGAGAGAGTGAAATCTGAGTTTAAAAATCTAGAAATTGGGGAAGACGAGTTGTGTGATCATACGTCGCGGCCTACATTTTTGTTCTCGCCGCGACGCATTCCTTTTTGTACGTCACGATGTGTGCTTCACCCTTGAGCTCGTCATGGCGACCATTGCAAGAAAATCCCAAGAAAAACTAATTTCTGGGCTGTACGTCGCGACCTCATTTTTTGTCCTCGTCGCGGCGAGGGTTCCCCCTTGACAGCTCAAACGTGCTTTCGTATTTTGACCATAACTTTCTCTATACTTATCCAAATTGGGTGATTTTTTATTTTCCGTAAACTAGAGACATAGGGCTACACCTTTTATGAAGAAATGGAGTTTTAATTCTGTCTTTAAAATTTTTAATTTTTGGTTGGAATTTGAGGTATGAATTCTACTGGAACTTATGAATCGTCTAGAATATTTTGAGGATATCTTTTGGTATACTGATCCAAATTATATGATTTTTGTGTCATTAGAAAGCTACGAAATGGGAGAACAACTTTATAGAAGGAAGTTTTGTCTAATTTGGTCATTTACCTTATCTGATTTAGTGTGGAAGTAGACCCATGTATGTATTAGAGGAAAAATCTGAAGTAGTCAATGAAGTTATGAAATTGTTTGACATTGCTTAGTTCAATCCAATTGTAAATATACATGGTATTAATGAGGGCTTTGATATCTGAATGAATTTTGATAAGTATCGCAATATTGTACCCCAGAATTGTCATTGAACATGCATTGTGCATAGATTATCTATATTGATGTGCATAAAAGAACCACTTGTGTATTTATGCAAAAATGTGATATTTGTGTATGTGTTTTGCCTATTTTAGAGGAGCATATTGGACGCCAGTCGGACATTGCCGGACCATCCAGGCAATAGCTTATTGGAGCATACTGTGAGTCAACCTAGATGATTTCCTAGGATTGATTTGATTTGTTTTGTTAGCTTCCATTATTATCAAACTGTTT